>CM052899.1:55825791-55855766 GCA_028534135.1 Potos flavus
GAGATAAACTTAGTTGTGTTATTGCTTGTTAGAACAGGTGTTCAACCATATATGGAATAATTGCTTGGCTGAAAAGCTTTGGGGAAGATTAAAATATCAAATGAATGGCTTGTTTTAGAATGTCTTTGAGGTCCCTTCTAAACCTCAGATTACCTATTTTTTAAAAAATATTCTCTTCCCAAATGGCCAGTTTAAATATTAAGTAGGAAATTTCTGTCCTAAATTTCTGCTATGAGAAAAATCAAATATTTTACTTTATATTTCTGTGGGTAATATGTAGTACTACATGTATAAAATAATGTATTTATTTGATTTATAAATACACCGTTTTTCAAGTACATGTGTTTTTACCTCTTTCATAGACTTTATCACTTATTTCAATGGTAAGAATGACTTTTTTTAAGAAGACTGTGTTTATATTTTATACTTGCATTTAATATTACCCATGTACTTAACTTAATAATGAAGGTATGTTTTTCCCTTAACCAAGTTTTTCTAAAATTTTTGCCAGACATTGAACTCTCCTTGTATTCTATCCTATCTTATCATATCACGTAGGTTTAAGAACAACACATTTTACAGATGAAGAAATATGTGCAGATTAATAAACTAAATACCCATAGTCCCTCAATTAATAGGGGAGAGTATTTTGTTTAAAAAATCAGAAGTGCATCAAACCCTTGTTCTTAACAATTACATTATGTTTTATTTTATTATTTTTTTTATTCTTAAAGATTTTATCTACTTATTTGAGAGAGAGAGTGTGAGTGACAGAAAGAGAGAGAGCACAGAAGCCAGGGGAAGGGAGCTTAATGTGGTGCTGGATCCCAGGACCTTGGGATTATGACCTGAGCCGAAGGCAGACGCTTAACCAACTGAGCCACCCAGGCACCCAACAATTACATTATGTTTTAAACAAGCAAATAACAACAACAAAGAAGCATTTATTTTCTTTTTGAAACATCCATAAGCACAAAATATGTTAAAGGCAAACTCTTGGAAAAGTTCTCTAGTTTATTTTCAGCACAAAATATTCTCTTTACTAACATTGTCTGGAAGAAGATACTTCTCTAAATATGAAGGCTTGAGATTCCCTAATTACCATTTTTAATAATTTCTATTAGCCTTAAAAAATAGAAAAAAAAATCTTTTTATTTTCAGAATAAAAATTTAAATTGGGACCCTCTTTAAACCAACTATTTCCAGTGAGTAATGATTTTAAAAAAGAAAAGTTAATTTATTCTACATAAACTGTGACTCCAAAATAATAGTTTGAGGATGCTTTTAGTCTGCTTTTAATTTAAAACACTTTTCAGTTTAATACAAAAAGTTATTTTATCTTTAGCTCCTTTATATCATTTAACAAATCAACAACTTACAAATTTGTTTTATAATTGAATATTTTTTCTCCATCTCTTAGATCTAGGACCATCCTATTTTACCTTCTTCTTAAGGACTTTTTCCCCCTTTTGTTCTTTAATTTCTTTCCTTTCCTTCCCTTCTCTTTCGCCTTCCTTCTCCTTCCTTCCTTCCTTCCTTCCTTCCTTCCTTCCTTCCTTCCTTCCTTCCTTCCTCCCCCCCTCCCTCCCTCCCTTCCTCCCTCCCTTCCTTCCTCTCTCTCTCTTTTCCAGACGGGAGAAAGGTATTTTTTGTTGTTTGTTTTTTTGTTGAGGAAAGTATTGATTTTGTTGACAGTGTATGAAGGGAGGCTTCTTATCTTGTTTCTAGTTCAATAAACCTTTAAGATGATTGAAAAAGAAATTCCATAAGATGGAGTTTCTCAACAGTACATGAGAGAAACACATCAAACTTCCCTCAAAACTGTGATTCTAGGCTGGAAAAATTTAAGATGGATGTAACTAGACGACTATCTCAGCTAAACTAAACTAAAACCAAAAGTTTTCTTCAAATTCCTATTTTTAGATAATTCTATATTGTGATTTAACTATGAGACATTTTTTGTGTGTTTGAGATATAAATCTCAAATTATTAAATTAGTCAACTTTGAATCTGTTATTTGTAAAAATTAAATATTGTGAGGATTACCTAAGGCAACAACTTTAATTTTATAATAGTTTATCTGTGTCCTCTTTAGCACAGTCAATAATCTGGTTAGAAACTTGAAACGAAATATGAGAATGTTTATATAAAATAATTTATTCTTATTCTTAGAATGAGTTAATTTATTCAAAAATTGTTATCAGATCATTCAAATATAAGTCAAAAGAGGGAGTACTAGAATGTACTCTATGTTGTTGTATTTTAGTGATGTAATTCTTGATTATAGAGAGCATTTTCTAGTTTTTTATCAATGACATTTTGAACTCATGAGGGTAGGCTGGTAACTGATACTGTATACAGAATAAAAGGCTGGAGGGGAAATAGAAAACAAATCTGCTAATCTTACATTATTTTTATGTGGAGAGGGTTAATAGGTTTGTTATGGTAAGTTAGCTGTGACTAAGTCCATCTTGTGCAAAATATTTCCACTGAAAAATTAGATTTTCTTGCATGTCAAGCAATGGGTAGGCCATTAAATTGAATTAAGTATTATTTTATAAGGATTAAGTAGATGTGCCCAAATAAAATCATGATGGCAAGGAAGATGTTCTATATTAGTTTGCTCAGGCTGCCATAGCAAAGTACCCCAAACAGGCTGGCTTGAACAACAGAAATTTATTTTTTCATGGTTCTGGAGGCCAGAAGTTTGAGATCAAGGTTTTGGCAGGGTTGGTTCCTTCAGAGTACCATGAGGGAAGGATCCATTCCAGGGATCTTTCTTTGACTTATAGATGGCCATCTCCCTGTTTCCTCACATTGTTTCCACTTTGTCTATCATTGTGTCCAATTTTTTTTTCTCATAAGAGCTTTAGTCATTTTGGATTAGGGTCCACCTAATAAACTCATTTTGACTTAATCACCTCTGTAAGGACCCTACCTTCAAATAAGGCCAGATTCTAAGTATTGGGGGTTAGGACACAATTAGGACATACTAATTTGGGTAGGGACACAATTTACTTCATTAGTGGCCTTTTAGGTATTCCGTTAAGTGCTTATAAAAGTGCCCTTAAAGATTTCCTGAGTAATTTATTTAGTGTTTTATATATAGCAGTGCGAAGTAAGGGATTTAGTGAAACCTAGAATGGGATACTAGGGATCAACAAAATCAGGATGGATGATCTCAAATTGTAGAACTGTGTGCCAAATTTCAGTGTGAACTGAAACTTAAGCTTTCATAATCTCATTTATCTGCTTAGTAGGAGTCAATAAAATACATTGTTTTCTTGTGATAGCCTCTATATTTCCTACCACAGATTTTATTGCAAATGGTCTCTCTTTGTGACAATAAGAAAAGCACACACACACACACATATGCACACACACACACCCAGACACAAAATGGACACACAAAAAAGCTCTCACACACAAAATAATAAATTTTCATGTATACACCCATACGTTAACATTTACTAATTCCTAGGCATTTTGCATAACAGCTACATAATCCAGCTATTCAATAGTTCCTAAATTAATGAGCTGAATATGTGGGAACTTTACAAACAATGACAGACTACCCATAGTCTACTGATAATTGGTGAAAAGAGAAACATTATTTCCAAGGCATCTAAGTTGGAGGTCTAACTTAGAAAATGACAGTCCTCACAATTTTTCATGTCTTAAATGCCTCCATCTGGTACTACAAAACAAGTGCCTGAAGAATGCTATATTCAGTATGAAGCAGAGTGTGAATTATTGCTCCCTGATTTGTTTAAATATCTTTTCTAAGGGGATTAGGAAGCAAAGTGTTAACAGGAAAAGCGAAGAGCCACTATGACAGGCAAAGGAACATTCACTTGGGATCAAGGAATTGCAATTTAGGAAGCTGAGTTTCTAGGAGAAACCAAAATAGTGTCCCACTTGCAGGGTGAAAGCAAGGGTTTTTAATGAAGAAGAGGAAGGGCGAATATAAATAAGTCAAAGAAAATAAAACAAAGGTTGCTATGGGTGTTAACTGGCTGAACTACTCTGGGTTAAAAATTGACTAGTTATTCCAACTTCAGAAAGTCCCCAACTATCAGTCTTGTGATCAGGAAGTCCATTCTCCTGTTGACTTTTCAAGCAATTGCTTACAAAAATTGCAGTTTTGCCCAGTCCAAAGTTTTTGGCCTAGTTCAAAACAAAACAAAACAAAACAAAACAAAATGCAGTTTCTCTGCAGTGGCCACTCATGCTCTATTTTAAAATGGCTCCAGTGTTGTCGATTTTTCAAAAAAAAAAGAATAAAAAATGATGGCCTCCTCAGTAGATATATAGGTCATATTTTTTTTCCAAATTTATTTCTACTGGGCATAGCAAATGCATATCTCAAGACAAATCCTATCTGGTCTTACACAGACTCTCAGTTACCTCTTAGTTTGCTCTCTCTTTCTCTCTCTCCCTCTCCCCACCTACCCCACACAAATTAAATGAACAATTAATTACATAAAAAGTAAAAAGTGAACAATACCAAGAAACATTAATTCTCTCTCTAGTTCAGACAAAAATCCTATTTACTCTTCCAAGGGGAAGTTACCAAAACTCTCTGAGCCTCTCTTGGGCTCAAATGAGATTGCTACAAGATATACTCCCTAAAATATGTAAAGGTAGACCTATTCTCTAGCCCTATAAATTTGGGACACTTGAAAAAGTATCTAGAGGGTGGCCATACACTTGAAATTCTGCGTATAATTTTAAAAGGGACCATGGATATTGAATAGAAGTTAAGGTCAAGTAACAAAGGTAATGGGACCATTAGAGATATGAAGAATTAAGGTGTAATAAAAAATTCAACATTCCCATGAGTAAACATGTATTTAAAAATATTCAAAACAATTAATGTATGCTTACGAATAGTCAGTTCTCCTTTAGATGTAATAATGCTTTAGGGGATAGCTTAATAGTTTTACATTGACTCTGGTTGCTTTCCTATAATTAGATAAGCATTATCCTGCTCTAGAATAAAATAAAACAATGTAATGATGAACCAACAATTAAGGATGGTCTTATTTGTTACAGAGAAATTATTATGCTTTTCTAGGAGCTCAGGAGAAAAAATTCTGAGAAATAGTGACCATATGTGTTATAAAATTAGGAAATGTTTTATTCCAAATGTAACTGTTATAACTAGAAGCCAAAATTCATGTTTCACAAATTTCTATTACTATCCTGCTGTGTCTTAGAAGGCAAACACAGGAAGCTATTAATATTTATAGACTAAGAATGAAGGAAACATTATAAATTAAATATTACCCGTTTTCGTAGAAGAGCACAGTAAACTGACCAAAAATCTGGCAGATGATTTCCTATGGTAACAGAAAAACAAGAACCACAGGGGGTCTTTAAAACAGTTAACCTTCGATATTATTAAATCTCTCACTTTGCTACATGCAAGAGCCTGAGATTTCTTGAGGTAAATAATAAATAGCTAATTCCTAGAATTTCAGCTAAAACTTTGTATTCTTTAATTCAATATAATGTAGCTTCATTGTATATGTGGTTTTCCTCTCAAAATCTACATATAACTTGTAAACCATGTTTAAGGAGTGCTGCAAAGCTCTGCAGAGTCTAATAAAGAATTTGATAAATTGGTTGTTAATTAAATAATTAAAAACCAATATCAGTGAGCTGAAGTGTGAAGATGTCATTTTCTGCTAGAGGTGAAATCTGACTTGAAATTTTCCACCTCAGTCAAATGATTGCCAATCCAGAACATACTCTCAGAGATATTCTTCAAATTATTATAAAAGCCACCCTCAGTGCAGTGTCTTTATTTGATATCCCTCATATTTCAGGGTCACATTAGAACTCAATAGGGATGAAATTCATTGCAAGTGTGAATAGTTAGTATTGAGCATTCATAAAATTTAAATAAGACTGGAGAAAAAAAGGATACTACCTAAAAGTTATCTTTCCTGAAGTCTTTTGTCCCAATAATAATAATAAAAAAATAGTACATAATTCAGAATTCATGGAGATATATTATTACATGAAAGTGCTCTCATAAGATCACTATTGCAACCAATTTCCAAAGTGTCTTAGTAAGTTCAGAAGTTATTTAAATCACTTATCAGTATATTTTACAGTTGGCCATGTGTCAAGCGTGAGCAGGAAAAATGCCTTAAATTTGTTCAACATAGCATAGTATCATGATAATACTTAGGCAAGGCCATTAATTGGTAATAATAAGTTTGCACTTTGTGTTGAAAACAGTAGTTAGGCAAACTGTGAAAAAAATAAACTCTAGGAACTCTTTCTGTTGAATTGCATCAATCTTTTACAAAAGTCAGACATTAGAAATGGAGAGTTCGTAGAACCATACCGTTTAAAGAATCCCATTTTATGTTACGATTTTCTTTATATGAGTGTTCAAGTATATATCCTAATTCAAATTTCTGCAATATAATGTTTTACGCTTTTAAAATGGAAAACATATTAGAAGGTAGTTAAATTATCTAAGGAAGAGCTGAGGTTACTCTAGTATTTTAGTGGCAGCAAGCATTATGCATAATAAATAATAACCCTGCAAATAAGGAAACTAGCTGTGGAGGCTCTGTTTTGATTTATATTTTTAAAAACTCAAAACCAACTTTTTATAAATACCCTGCTTGTAAGTATATACAATATACGTGAGATTTCAGAAAAAAAAAATCATTTTATCAAAGAACATTTTTGGTGTCTTGAAGGTGACTATGAACTTGCTAAAAGAAAGACTTCCTATGTTATAGTTATTTTGAATTCATTTACAAGAAAGTACAAGAAAAAAATAGTAACTATCATCTACTATATTCAGATGTTCTGCATAATATTTTACTATAATGATTTCATTTAAATTTACCACAGATCTGTGTTATTGTATTTCCCCTCTATTAGTAGTAAATTGGGCTAAACAGAATGCAGCTAGCAAGTGGTGTAGGTGGAATTCGAGCTAAGTTAAATCCCAAAACTTATGCTTCCTCTTCAATAAGACCTACCTCTCAAAGTAGAGTATACAATACACCCATACCTTTATTTCCTCTCTTGAAATATCCTTGTAAATTAAAATATTCCTTAATTGGATTCTAAACTTTTTTTATAGCAAAATTTACATATATACAAACAGCATTTCAAATAATTATATATATTAACCAAACAATAATGGTTTATTACATACATACATTTATGAAAATACATATTACTCTTGTTGATAAGATTCAGCTTTTAGAGAAATGGCCACTTTAATCTATAATTATAATTATAATAATAAATAAACTATCATTTATTTTTAAATAAATTAATAATAAAATTAATTTTTATTAATAAATTAATAAATAAACTATAATTATAATTTATAATTATATATAATTATAAATAAACAATAATTATCTATAGTTAAGAGAATGGAAAAATAGATTCTGATCTCCAAATAGTATGTCTAGAATATAAAATTTTTACATTGATTTCCCTCAATTGGAAAATGAATGTGTTTAAATGATAGTCCTTCAAGTGCCTTGAGAAATGAAAGTCCTTTAGTTCTATGGACATGCCTGAAATTGCAGTTAGTGATTATCTAAATAGCAGTTTAAAGAGTATTAAGGGTTCAGTTAATAAGCTGTCTCAGTGACAAAATTAAATTTAATTCATGGGTCCTGCCCTAAAGGAACTTAAAAGACAGGGCATCAACTTATGAAAATTAAAAGATGGATAATCAACAGCAAAGGTAATAATAAAAGATGCTATCATACAATGCCTATAATCCATTTTCAAATGAGCTGTATGGGCAATTATTCCTCCGAGTTCAGAGGAAGGTACAAATTAGAGTATTGGAGAATTACAAAGAGGGAAAGAGATTTATTAGATCTCAAAAAAGGAAGTCTTGGCTAGACGAGCAAGCAGAAAAGACTTTCTAACTCATATCAAAATAATTATACATTGACAACAATGTTAGGTTCTTAGACAAAATATTTAAAAGAGCAAGTGGGACTCTGTTCTTAGGGAGCTTACAATCTATTTAGGAATGTTTATAGAAATAGTCAAATTTTATTGTGTAACTTTCTTAATATTTTAATATGGTAAAAAGTTTTTAAATTTGAGAGTACACAAATACCTAAATGCTTAGCTTATTAGATTTTACTTATATTTGACTTTTCTGTGAATGTTTGGGGCTCATTTTTCATAAAACAAAAGGACTCTATTGCAGTAAATATCAATATTCTGTGCATTAATGTATAATATCAACACATATTGCTACATTTAGCATAAAACAAATGTCAGACTAGTTGGTGGAGAATTAATTTATTTAAAAGTCCATAAACTCACCCAATTGGGGCAATTAAATAAATTTTATATCACAGTGTATGTTTTATGGATTTTAAAAATTACTTTGGTGGAATTAGTCCATGTAATAAAAATAAGGACCATGATAGAATTGTTAACTGAAGTTGGTTGGAAGAACTTTGTTTTATCAGTATTCAAGTACCAATTGAGTTTTACAATATCTAAAAAAGTTAACTATCACCAAATTATCAACTTCGGAGACATTGATATTGTTCTGCTCTATGGAGAAATCTTTGCTAACAGCTTTGGGGATGGAAAGAAAGTTTACAACGTTAAGATAATTTTAATTTAGTAAGAAATTATGGCTATTCAATAAAGAGAAGATGTGCTTCAGAATTCAATATTTATATATATAAAATATTCACATATATTTCTTTCCAGAGTGAAATGATGAATATAACATTATTTATTTGCTTATTATCTCTTTGGGACCATATATACCTGTTAAGGTGGTAACTATGCAATGGTATCATTTAAAATAACCAAAGTTATGTCTTTGACTTTGCTTTCCTTTTGAAAATAGAGCAAAATAGAACAAATTAAAAACATATAAGCCATATAATCAAAAGAACATATATAAGAAAACTTCATCAAGTAGTTATATTTAATTAGATATACATGTAGGGTAATAATGAAAATTTTAAAAGTTTTCTTATTTGGGGCACCTGGCTGACTCAGTTGGAGCATGTGACTCTTGATCTCGTGGTTGTGAGTTCAAGCCCGACACTGGGTGGAGAGATTACTTAAAAATAAAATCTTAAAAAAAAAAAAGCTTTTATATTCATTTACAAATGAATTCACTGCATTTCCTAATTTGTTTTCATCAAGGGTTGACGAATCTTCATAATTTGAGTTGTTAACTTAGTTTTCCCATTCATATCTGAATCTACTAAAATTATTTTTGCTTTAAACTTTCTTCTCAAAATTTCTTACTATTTTAATGCTATATCAGGCTTGTTTTTTGGAAAATTGATACTTCAGCAGCAGATTCATTTCCGTTTTGAAATATATATGTTTATATTTAGTATATATATAAATATTTAAATAAATAGCATAAAGTATAAATATTTAGAAATATTTAATTATTTAATGATAGATATTTAATTATTTAATATTATTCAAAATATTTTATTATTATTTTAAAATAAATTATTCGGTAATAATTAGTATTATTAAATAAAATTATTTAGTAATAGCTTAATTTAATAAAATGAATTACTAATAAATGATAATAGGTATAGTTAATTTAATATATAAAAATATATATACTTTATATAGGGAGATTTCGTTGGTTAAAGTATATTAAAATTCTAAGGGTGCCTGAGTGGCTCAGTATGTTAAGCATCTGCCTTCAGCTCAGGTCATGATCTTGGGATTCTGGGAATAAGGCCCACATTGGGCTCTCTGCTGAGCCTGCTCCTGCCTCTCCCTCTGTCCCTCCGCTCATGCTGTCTCTCTTGCTCTCTCTCTATGTCAAATAAATAAATAAAATCTTTTAAAAAATAAAATAAAATTCCGTATATCACCAACTGTCTATTTCTGTTCTAGCATAGAGCTAAATATTGGAAAAGCAATTAAACCAACTGAACATTCAAGTGCCAAAACTTAATTTTATTTAACTACATTGTAGATAATAAATGAATATCTGCTTTCTTTTGTTTGATTTGGTATTTCAATGTGATTTTAGTTTGGGGTTTGAGAATACTTTGAAATTCTAGCTTTCTCATGCTGAGCATACAAGAAGCCAGAATTGGTCTTCTGTGTAAACTGCTCCTTGGATGTAAATTTAAAACATGGTTCATTCTTCTAGGCAACCAGGACACCACTTAGTGAATTACTGTTTGTGTTAAAGGCCAATTGAATAGCACACCTCTGAATTAGCTTTCTCAGACAGCCAATTCTCACCCAGTAAATTGTGAGCCACAGAACTCTGAAGGGTGAAACGTTATTGAAAAAAAATCTCCAAAACCATTTCTATACCAAGAAACATCTCTAATCTAAATAGATGACATTTCTCACACATATGTGCTACTTTTTGTTAATGTAATTGGAAATTGTTGAGATTATTAAAACATACAGTTTAAAAGCTTGACTGAACTCCTTACCATTGTTACCCATTTTTCAATCATTATTAGAACTTCTGTCATATAAGGGTCTACATATTTTTAACATGAAGTGTAATCATCATGCACTAAATAGTTAAAAACTATTTACCTAAAGCATTTTATAACTATCTGAAGTAATATATCAGAATGTAGAATGCTATTGGTTTTAAGACTTTATCTGGGTACTACAAAAACGAAAAATAAAATCTGTAAATTAAATCATTATATCTATATTAAAATGTGGGATAATGTGCACCTTAGAATCAAGTAAATGGGTATACTTCTTTGAGACTCGGCTAAATCTTCACCATAACATAATAAAAACTGTCTCCTTAATTAAAATAATGGTTATATAAAAGTAAGAATTTAAACTCTATGACAAAACCTGTGTTTCCAGACAAAATGAAGGACCAGGAGGAGGGTTCAGCCTCCTACCTGTAAGGACTAGAAAATCAGGACAAAATATATGATTTTTTTTTCTAAGAACTTGGTCATCAGGGAACAAAGGACAGTGATCTCCAAGCGACCAGTTATCAACAATGTGAAAACTCTGCTCCGACTAGGAAGTTTCCAGATCTTGGCCGAGTGAAAGTTCAAGACACTAGAGAAAAGATTTAATGTGTTAACTAGAAATATGGAAGATTTAACTAGGACCCAAATTAAAACTCTAAAGCTGAGAACCACAATGCCTGATATGAAAACTGCAGTGGAGGGACTGACTGCAGAGGAAAATCAGACTGCAGAGGAAAAGATTGCTAACATTGAATATATATTAATAAAAATTATCCAAAATATAGCAAAGATAGAAATTGGATTTAAAAATATGTTAAGACCATCACTGAGGTCTAAGGCAACTTCAAGCAGCCTAATATATGTGTAAATGGAGTCCTAGAAATGCTATGTGTAATTGGAGCGCAGAAAATTATTTTTCAAATCTGATAAAAATTGTAAACTAACATATCCATGAAACTCAACAATCCCTAAAGCCTGGAAAAATAAAAATAAGTGTTTATGTATGTCAAAAATTACAGTTTAATTTTTAAAGCTTATGTGTTAAGCTATAATTTCTCAGTTTATAAAATTTTGCAGAAAAATTAAAATTGTACATTTTAAATGTATGTAGTTAAATGTATATCAAATATACCTCAAAGCTGTTTAAAAAAAAACATACAGGGATGCCATATAATGGTTATCTTAAATATGTTATTTTATGTAGTAGGACTTACTCTATTTGGGCTACTTTAGGATGGCCTTTTCTCTCCCTGCATGTCTCTTTCATCCCTTAAGTTGCTCTTCTGGGCATGTTTTCATTCATTAAGAAGCAAGAGAAACAAGAGAACAAGACTTTTCAAGTCCCTGCTTGCATTGATTTCTAAAAATTCTATTAGCTAACAAAAGACATGAATAAGAGGAGCAAAACCTATCACCTACTTGTTTTTAGGACTGACGTTAGAGTTTAAGTACTACAACCACAATATAAAATGGAAAGATAATATGTTTATGCAAATTCCTGCATTTATGCAAATGCCAATAGTACCAAATGTTATGTATTTATACATCGTTTTTAAGTTATGCTCATTCACAGAATTAAAAACTGGAAAAAAAAAAACCAAATACCACTCCATCTACCCATTCAATCCAGCTATATTTTCAGAATTTTTTTTTTAACTGTTGTTATTTTTATAGGCCAGGAATATCTTTATATCTTTGCAAAGCAAGTCAAAAAATCTAATTTACTTTTTTAAATTTTGTTAAATTAAATACTTTATATATAACCATCTCTTTTCCCATGGATATTTTTCACTATTAAAAACAATATTGTGGGGTGCCTGGGTGGCTCAGTCATTAACCGTCTGCCTTCGGCTCAGGTCGTGATCCCAGAGTCCTGGGATGGAGCCCCACATCAGGCTCTCTGCTTGGCAGGAAGCCTGCTTCTCCCTCTCCCACTCCTCCTGCTTGTGTTCCCTCTCTCGCTGTGTCTCTCTCTGTCAAATAATAAATAAAAAAATCTTTAAAAAAAAACAAAACAAACAAACAAAAACCCAATATTGTGACAAATTCCCTCATGCTTATGCTGATAAAGGTGAGCTATTTCTTTTTCTGTCAAGAGATTAAAAGAAAAAATTTTGCTTATGGACTTTATGTATTTAAAATTTTGCTAAGTAATACCATGTCATTCTAATAAATAGGACCAACTTAAATGTGGTCATTATTTGAGAAATACCAGTTTAAATACATTTTCTTCAAAATTTTAGCCAGTCTGAAGGATAAAACAGCAGTTTGCACTATATTGCATACCTTTATTAGAAAGTGTCAGCTTTTTTCACATTGACTTAATGTTTCCTCTTCTATGCATTATTTGGCAGCATCACTTTCATCATTTTTCACTAAATTATGTGTTAACATTTGTTTGTAAGAATGATTTACATATAGCAGATTCTAATCCTTTGTGTTTTATGTGTTGTAAATATTTTTTCTCTTTCTGTATTTTTTGAAATACAGAAATATCCAAATTTCATTTGCTAAAATCTATCAATGTCCCCCTTTTTAACTTCGGAGATTTGTATAGGGCTTTCATGCATTCCTAGGTATTATTTTTTGTAGATATAAAGTCATTTCATGTGTCATTTATCAATTTTTACATATTTTGTCTATATTTCAATTTTTTTCTCATTTTTTAATAAGCAACCTACATATTTCCATTTTTAAAGAGCTAGACTTTTTGGTATTAGTTCTATTTACTTTAGAAATTCATTTATTTCTATTTTACTATTCATTCCTTTCTCAGTTCTACTTAGTTCAGTTGGCCATTTGTAACCTAAATCTCTATATAGACTTAACTGAGTAAGAGGTTTCATTTGTGTTTCTTGGTAATAACAAAATAGGTAGGTGGGACGACAGCCTCACTATGACATCAGTCTCCCAAGCCCTTTCTCTTTCTGTGAATGTTATTCTCATTCTTCCATTTTCAAGACTTCTGCACTTCCAGGAATTGCTCTGTGTTCCCATAATAAAGAAGGGTAAAGGACAAGCATCTATTTTATTGGTCAAAAGTTTTAATTATCTTATCTCTCTCTTATTAATTAAAACCATGTCATATGACCACCCCAGCTGCAAGGGTTCCAGATGCTGAATATCCTAAGTAGGACTCATACACTCCGAATGCAGGTTCTGTTTGCAGAACAGGTCAATCCTTCTTGGCAAGGCTGCTGGTCATGAGTCCTTTGCTAGTTGTATATTTTCTGGAGTTTCTCTTTTAATGTGTTTTGTTATTCAATATTTATTTGCATATAAAAAGCAATAGATACTTGCGTATTTATATATGAAATTATAATCATATAAATGAAATACTTAGGTTAATTTATTTCAAGATTTTCACTGAATATTAAAGAATATAAGGATAAACATTTCCCTTTGTGCATGGTTTCTACCTCCTCTGAGTTCCGTTATGCAGTGTTATTGCTTTGCATTGATTTCTCAAAAGTTCTAATTTTAGTTTCTATGTTTGTTTAATGCGAGATTTATTTAGAATGGAGTTTTTGGTTTTATTTAAATTATTTACTTGAACATTCTTTTTATTATTATTATTTACCTTTTAATCATCTTGAGGTCCAATAATGTGATATGAAGGAATTCAGCCCTCTGTACTTAATTAAGGGGTGTGTGTGTGTGTTTAGGTATATAATTTTTTTAACTTTTCCTTGCATATAAAAGAACTTCACTTTTTCGTATGGCACATAATAACTCTCTCTCTCTCTCTGTTTCTTTTTCCCAGAAATAAATGTTGCCTGTAGAAAATTATACATTTTATAATTTTTTTTAAAGATTTTTTACTTAAAGAATCTCTACACCCAACATGGGGCTCAAACTCAACCCCAAGATTAAGAGTCGCATGCTTCACCAACTGAGTCAGCTTGACACCCCATATTTTATAATTTGACTCATAAATTAAAATTATATTACTCAAAATACTTTGCTATCAATGTGGCATAAAATTTGCAGAAGAAAATGTTAAAATGTAGGGGTATGCCTTTTTTTATTTTTTTGCCTTTTGTTTTTGAATGCTTGCAGTTCTCAGTAAATTTTCCTCATGTATTTTATTACATTTTTCAGTATTTTAATATGTATTATGTTTTCATTGCATATTAAAACTTTTATCATCATGAAATGTTGCCTCTTTTCCCATTTACTATCTGGACTTAAATTCCACATTGTCTAACTTTAGTCCTTTCATGTCTTATTTTGTTTATTACATCCTTTTTAATTTGTAATTTGCCTATGGCATTTATTGAGACATATTTTAAGTGGAGGAATAATAGACATATATATGTGCATATATATGTATATATACACATACTTATATATGTGTATATATATTTTATATATGTATGTGTGTATATATGTATATATATGTGCATGTGTGTGTATATATATATGTGTGTGTATATATATATATATATATTTTTTTTTTTTTTAAGCAGACTCCACACCCAACGTGGTTGAACTCACAACCTTGAGATCAAGAGTCACATGCTCTACCAACTGAGCCAGCCAGGTGCCCCTAGACATATTTTAAATGGTAGACATATTTAAATGGTATTTTATTGATTTCACTTCCAAGAGAAATATGTAATGTGTTTGACATAGGTTAATAAAAACAGCAAAAAAAGAAGTAAGAAAGGAAGGATGGAGTTGCCTTACATGAATATAAAACCCAGGCTTAGCTTGATGATAGATGGATAGATGATAGATAGATAGATAGATAGATAGATAGATAGATAGATGATAGATAGATGTAGATTGATAGATAGAGATGGATGCATAGATACACTCACACACAGAGAGACACAAACCAACATGGATACTTTATGTGTAGACTTCAACATATAATATATGGCTTGAAGAGATCAATTGAATGATAGCTGAATTTATAGGCACTACTTTCCAAGTAGTTTGTAAAAGTATCTGTGCTAATTATACATGGCAAGAAACTGGAGGCATTTGGTCTATGAATATTTTTGGAATTTTGAAATAACCTCTTAAAATATTTTAATAATTTGTATGTATTCTAGATCTTAATATATAAGTGACTTTATCTTAAAAGACCCATTTACTAAAATTAACTAAATTAGGAATAATTCATTTCTGTGAAAAATGTCATTGGAATTTTGATAAGGATAACACTGAATTTATAGATTACTTTGAGCAGTGTAGAAATTTTAACAGTTAATTATTCTAATCCATGAACATGGGATATATTTTTATTTGTGTCTTGATTTCAACCTACAAAGTTATAGCAATCAAAACAACATGGTGCTAGGATAAAAACAGACACATATACCAATAGAACAGAATCAATAGCCCTGAAATAAACCCACAAGTATATGGTAAACTAGTATTTGACAAGGGAATAAAAAATACTCAGTGAGGAAAAGGTAGTCTCTTCAATAAAAGATATGGGAAAAATTGGATATTCACATGCAAAAGATTTAAATTGAATGCCTATCTTTCAGCACTCACAAAAGTTAACTTGAAATGATTTAAAAAATAAATGTAAGACCTGACACCATAAAATTTCTGGAAGAAAACAAGGAAAAAGTTCAAAGTATTGGCAAAGATTTTTTGGATATGACAACAAAACACAAGATACAGGGGCGCCTGGGTGACTCAGTGGGTTAAAGCCTCTGCCTTAGGCTCCGGTCATGATCTCAGGGTCCTGGGATCAAGGCCTGCATCTGGCTCTCTGCTCAGCAGGGAGCCTACTTCCCCCTCTCTCTGCCTACCTCTCTGCCTGCTTGTGATCTCTCTCTCTCTGTCAAACAAATAAAGAAAATCTTAAAAAAAAAAAAAACACAAGCTACAAAGCAAAAGTCTTCAAGTGGGACTATATTAAAATTAAAAAGCTTCTGCAGAGCAAAAAAAAAAAATCAACACAATGAAAAGGCAATTTACAGAGTGGGAAAAATATTTGTAAACAATATATTTGATAAGATACTAATATCCAAAATATATAAAGAACTCCTATAATACAATAATAAAAAGCAGCAAAGAATCAGATTACAAATGTGCAAATGACCTGAATAGACATTTTTCTAAAGAAAATATACAAATGGGAAAACCTACCAACAGCCAACCAGAACTTGAAAAGATGTTCAGCATCACTAATTATCAGGGAAATGAAAATCAAAGCCACTATGAGATATCACCTCACACTGTTAAAATGACTATTATCAAAAAGATGAGATAAATGATGACAAGGATGTGGAGAAAAGGGAACCCTTGTGCAGTATTGGTGAGGATGTTAATTGGGGCAGCAGCCATTATGGAAAACAGTATGGAGGTTCCTCAAAAATTAAAAATAGAACTACTGTATGATCCAGCAATCCCATTTCTGGTTATGTATATGAAAAAAGGAAATTATTATCTCAAAAAGATATCTGCAATCCACTCCCATGTTCACTGCGGCATTATTCACAATAGCCAAGATGTGGAAACAATCTGAGTATCCGTTGACAGCTGAATGAATAATGAAAATGTGATAGGTAGACATGGTGTAATATATATGCATATATGCAAAGGAATACTCTTTGGCCATAGAAAAAGAAGGAAGTCTTGCCATCTGGGAGGTGAATGACCTTGAGGGAATTATGCAAAGTGAAATAAGCTAGACAAAGACAAACAAGACTGTACAGTATAATTTCACTTATACGGGAATCTAGAAAAGTCAAATTTATAGAAACAGAGTGTAACATGGTGGTGCCAGAACCTAGGCGATGGCAAAAATGGGAAGATGTTTGTCAGAAGGCACAGATTTTCATTTATAAGATGGATATGTTCTGGGGAATATAATGTACAGCATGGTGACTGCAGTTAACAATACTGTGTTGTATACTTGAAATTTGCTGAGATTATAAATCTCAAATGTTATTCCCTGGCCCCCACCACATGCATACAAACAGTAGCTATATGAGGTGATAATTGTGTTAACTAACTTTATTGTGGTAATCATTTCACGATATATATTCATTTGATACATGCTCTTTATTATGTTTTAAATATTCTCTTGTGATTATTATTATAATTATTCTAATGTTTTTCTATAACATAGCTGAATCTTGTAATATGGTCATTTTACATTATTCTCTGATATATAGCACTTAACTGAGTAATGAACATTAATATTCAATGGACCATCTAGTATATAATATCTCAGTAACTTATATTGCATTGTCAATACCAAAACTATTTTAGTTGTTAGTGTTATAAATAATGGATATAAATTACTTACTCTTTGGCAATACAAAGCTCAATTTTATTTATTTATTTATTTATTTATTTATTTATTTATTTATTTATTTATTAAAGATTTTATTTATTTGACAGAGAGAGAGGGATCACAAGTAGGCAGAGAGGCAGGCAGAGAGAGAGGGGGAAGCAGGCTCCCTGCTGAGCAGAGAGCCCGATGCGGGGCTCAATCCCAGGACCCCGAGATCATGACCTGAGCCAAAGGCAGAGGCTTTAACCCACTGAGCCACCCAGGTGCCCCAAAGCTCAAATTTAAATACACTTTTTAAAAGTGTTCCCAGATCTACCAAGTTTTATACCTTATATAGAAAACAGTTGAAAATCATAAGGAAAATTGCGGGATAATTATGGGGTTTGAAATACACAAAATGAAACAATTTTGTTTTTGTTCCCTCTGAATTTAAATTATTTCTACCCAGTTTTTGAAAAGATGTGTTTGGTAATTCTGTGGTGACCTAAAATTGTGCTATTTTATTTAACTAACATAAAATTATTGTTATTTGACTCTATTGAGGCAAAATTATCTACTTAAAGAAGTATGTCAGTTCTGTTAAATATGTGATGAATTTGTGAATTGAATTCACATGGACCCATACAGCTTATAAGACAGCAGTGTCCATTATACACTGTCTACATACATAAAATAAATGTCCTAAAGGTAAAATTTCCTATATTTCATAATATTTCAAATAATATAAATATAACTTGACACAAATTAATGGAATATAGAGTTAAATTTTAAAGTTATAAATAAAAAAGTTGTAGAATATTTTATATAATGTTACTAAGATTTAGATGAGTTCTTTTTAAAGTTAACAGAAAGACTTGTGACATTTATTCTTAAAGTTGCATACTTGAATTGAATCCACAGACTCACACATATTACAGATTAGAGTGCAAATTTTCTAAATATAGAGAGCAAACAGCCATATTTTTTAAGGTTTGGTGTAAAGGACCTACTTAGATTGCCTGTGATAATACATTCTTAAGGGGATAAAAGGAAGTAAAATAATCCCGTGATAAGCCATCTATCTTTAGGGCCTTCAGGCAGATAAATGTCTAAATCCTACCTAAGAGTTGTGCCTTGTATTCATGATGATAAGGAACCTTGCCTTGAGCCAATAGTAAATGGTCATATAATTTAATGTATGCTTAGCTTTCAATAAACCCATCATATTTTTGTACATGGTTATGATTTTAACAAAATGATAGTTCTTAAAGTTATGACTGTAATGTCTAAATTTGATTTACATAAAGATATTTTCAGAAGCAATTAATAGCAAGAGTCCCTTTACCTGACCTGATCAAAATTAAAAGGTAGCATTTAACACTGTGATCATTTTATTCCTGTGCCTAGTCATTTCTTGCATATTTTTTAAACGAATGAATGAATTCAATTAATGCATTGCTTTTTTTAAATTAACCTAAGAACTTAAACATATTTATTTCCAAACTCATGTAGCATCTTTCACTGCATAGGAATGTTTACATTAAAAAAAAAAAAGATAATTTCTTAAACTTTCTAAGTTACTATCTGATACACAAAATAAAGCTTAACTAGAAACTTCAAATGTTTTTCAAGGCTTTGGCTAAGAGCACTATGATTTTTTTTTCTCTTATTATTATATGATGAGTTAAACTATTTTTCAATGACCTCAGATCAGTCTGTAATGATCACTTGAAAACTACTACATCATATCCTCCCTTCTTTCGCTTGTCCAGATTTTTATCTTCTCTCTTACTTTCCATCTCTAGTTCTCCTGAGACATATTTTTCAATAAGGTCAAAAATAGAACTATCGATTGTGTCTGACAAGTGCCAAAAGCATTTTCTGTTAAAAAGAAAGAGAAAAGAACAATACCTAAAAGTCTAATCAAAGCTAGTGAGATGGATGGTGTTACATTAGAAAGGAAGATCCATTATTTTCCCACGTACATCTCTTAACCCCCTAGTTATTTGTTATATTTCTGTAAAGCTTTCTTTTTTTCAGAGATTATTTTTATTTTAACATTCTGTCAAGGATCTTATGTTTTCATTACCTTCCATGAGTAAACATATAATGTCTTGAAGGCTATATATTACAACCATATAAGGAATCAGTCAATTTGGCCATACATATATCTAACTCTTTCTTATAAAATGTGAAGCTCTTCTTGATATAACTGAGTTAAGAATTATGTTGATATAGACATTTCTAAGAAAAGTCATTATTTTTCCAGCAGTATCATTCTAAAAAAATGTAATTCTCTTTAAAAAATAAAACTGTATTCCCATGTAAAGGCACAAATTCCCATGTACAAAATAGATAAATTTAAAATCTCAAAATGTATTTCAATAATTTATCAGGAAAATATGTTATGAAATTCTTTAGTCAAAAGTCCTGATCTCAATACGTTATGTTATTTGACTTTTAAACGTTATTTACACTAATATTATTAATTTATCTAATATTAATAACTAAGTTAATTTTGAAGATAAGCCCTCAGGTGAGAATTACTACACACTTAATAATCAAACATTGCAGACTTCTGCTTCTGAATAAGATATAGAATGTTTCAAGAGAATATCACTTTTACTTTGATAATGAGAAAAAAACTAGATAACCAACAAAATCATAGTTTTAATAACCCATTAGAGAAATGAGGATGCAAAGAAACTAATGAACTAAAACCTATGAAACAACAAGACCCTTCTAGGGGAAAAAGAGACTTAAGTCTGCTTTAATCCCTGGTAGAGTAGATGGCGGAGGAAGAATTCACCAGAGAATGGGGTAAGGAGAAACAAGCCAAAATTAAAATACACTAGTAGTAGTAGTAGTAATAGTAGTAGTAGTAGCAGCAGCAGCAGCAGCAGCAGTAATGGTGGCCAAGTGGTGTCTGGCATGATATTTAGAATCCTGAGGAGCTCCACCTCCAAGCAAGTCTTCATCTCCCTTCCAAGTCTCCACATTCTTCAGTGAGACCTGGAGATAGAACCAAAAGGCTAAAGACAGCAGAAGAGTGGCTAGAGGGAACTTTCCTGAGGCATTTGGAATATACTGGAGACTGAGGGCAGGTCAGGATAATTGAGAGAAACCAAAATGAAGCTTCCCGGGCCTTCAGTAACCAGGAGGCTAAGGCTGTTGAACACTGTGGGAGGGAGGAACAATTAACATAAACTCCATGGAGGTGAATATTCTGGGAACTATCAGGCAGGGCTGCTACAGGCTGTGTAGCTCATGAACTGAAGCAATGCCTCTGAGGAGACACAATCTGCCTGTATCCGAAGAATGTGACAGGATAGGAAAGCTGAGAAAAAAATTTTCTAAGACTTTTACTGAATGCTGGACCACAGCCCTTCAAAGGGTAGGCTCAGGGCAGCAGGGCAGAGGTGAGCAAGCAACCTGAATATCTCATGGACAGAAGTAAGAGTAAATAGCAAATAGAATTTCTCATAACCCAAATAGCTGAGAACCAAATCTCCTGTGGTTTAGAGTGTTGGTTCTGTGTGTAAATCAACAGAGAGATTTTTACAGTGTCCTTGGTAGTAAGATCCCATGCCCTACTGAAGTGATGAAATTCATCAGTACTGAACTTAGTCTAAGCATTAGCCTAGCCTAGAATTTCTCAACAATGCATTTATTGTCTCAGAGACTCACTTTATTGTTCAGAAAGAGAAAGGATGTGCCCTTTTCTGGAGGTAATATTATTTATTTCATTCTCTTCCTAATTTTTTTTAAACTTATGAAAGGAGCCATAAAATATAACATCATCAAGGGGTGAAATCGTTAATTGAAGCCAATGTAGAGATGGCCTAAATATTAGAATTATCAAACAGAGAATTTTAAAAATCTGTAGTAAATATTTTTAAATATGTAGCAGAAAAGAAAATAGCCTGAGTGAACAGAGGAAGAATTGAAGCAGAGAATGCCAACTATTTTTAAAAATCCAAATAGAGATGTTAGGAAAGACACATTTCAGTTTGGATATCAGAAAAAATGGATGCAGGAAAGGACAGAATCAGTGAATTTGAATAGTGACTTTAAAGATGATCGAAACTGAAGCATACAGAAAATACAAAATATAACTATAGACAGAACATTTGAGATCTTTTGTACAATAAGATATTTTCTATATGTGTAAACTGGAGCTCAAGAAGAGAAAAAGTTTGGAATAGGAAAAAAATTGAAGGTATGATTGTTAAGATTTTCATAATTTGGAAAAGTACTTGTAGAATCAAGTGTCTCAGCAGACATTATGGATGAGGAAAAAAATGAAACCATACACAGCTATATGAAAGTCAAATTGAAGCAAATCAAGTATAAAGAGAACATTTGTAAAAAGCAAAAAACAGGAAAACAGCAACCAAACCAAACCAAACCAAACCAAACCAAACTGTGTGTAGACACGATAGTAGCTTCCCAAAGATGTCCATATGTCAATCGCTAAAACCTGTGAATACCTTACTTTATATGGCTAAGGAACTTTGAAGATGACATTAAGAGAAGGATATGGATATGGGGAGATTATCCTGGATTATTTGGTGGGCTCAATATAATCACAAAGGTCCTCCTTACAAGGGAAGAAATGAAACAAAAGCCTGAAGGTCTGAGAATAAGATGAAAGCCAAGAACAGAGAGGAGAGATATTTGAAGATGCTGTGTTGCTGGTTTTAAAGACAAAGGAAGGGACCACATCCAAGGAAATGCAGGCAGCCTATAGAGTCTGCAAAAGGCAGATACTCCCCTACATCCTGCAGAAGAAACACAATACTGCCAATGGCTAAATTTTAACTCAATAGGTTTGAACTTCTCACTTCCAAAATCTTAAGGGAGTTAATTTGGTTTATTTAAGCCATCCAATTTGTGGTAATTTGTCACAGTGTCAATAAGATAGTAATACAAGCTATCAAAGGAGAAACCCACAGATCATATTGAAAAACGGTAAGAAGAGAAAAATGGCAAAATTTTCAACAGAAAGAATGCGATTAAGAATGTTGTGGAAGAACATAAAGGCAAATTTAAAAAACAATAAACAAATGAAAATTCAAAAACTGATTAAACTGTTTATCCAGGATTCAATTTCTAGTAAAAATATTCCTCAAAAATCGAAGGTAAAAAACAAAACAAGACACTTTCAGAAGGATAAAAAATGAAAAAAAAAAACACCAACAACTTTCTTTCCTACACACCTACACTATAAGAATTATTAAAACAACAGAAACAATAGCAATAAAAGTTTTACAGGTTGAAGGATAATTGTATTAGATCAAAACCTAGATTTTCAGAAACAAAATAATGAAGAGTATCAGAAAGAATCAACCTCTTTTTCTTTCTTTCTTAGAAAATAAAACAGCATTTAAAATTGCTTTACCATTAAGTAAATAAACATAAATTTAACAAAGCAGTGAAAGACCTCTCTATAGAAAACTTAAATAATGGAGAAGCATACTACATTCATGGATTTGGGAACTTAATATTATTATGATGTTTATTCTTCCAAATCAATCTATAGATAAAAATAAAGCTCAAAATCCTAGAAGACAGTTTGTTGGTTTGTTTTCTTCTTTCATTTCAATATGATTCTAAAATATATATATAGAAATACAACAAATTTGAGCTGGACAAAACTATTTTGAGAGAAAAAAATGAAATAAAAGAAAACGCTACCTCATAATTTTGATATAAGCAAGAATATCTTACATAGCACACAAAAAGCAAAATAAAAAAAGGCAAAAAGTTTACAGAACCTCATAGAAAATAATTTTACGTTCGTTAGAAGACTCCATTAAGGAAATTAATAGGCATAAACAAGCCTTAGAATAGGATACACACATACATATATATCTGCCAAAGGAGTATATACAGAACTTAAAAAAATCACTATAAAATTATATATGACCCAATAAATGTGGACAAAAGGCTATTGAATAGAAACTGAAAAATGAACACATGGATGTCCAATAACTACATTAAAAGATACTCATCATCATCATTCGTCAGGAAAATTACAATGAATATAACTATGAGATACCATTGCATATCTACTAGAAAAGCTAAAATTCAGAAGGATAAGAACATGATTTAACAAAGATGTAGCACATGTGGAACTCAGATGTGAGTGTAAAATAAGAAGCTACCTTGAATAATAGCTTGGTAATATTTTATAAAATTAAATATACATCTACCTTCTGACAAAGAAATTCTACCACTAAATATTTACTTAATAAATGAAAACATAGTTCCAAAAATATTTGTCCATACATGTTCATCACAGCCTTGTTCATAACAGCTCCAAACAGGAAAATAATTCAAGTTATCGTCCACAGGAGAGTAGATAAGTAGATATTAATATATTCATATGATAGAATACCACTCATCATTATAAATGGAAGAACAGATATGGTAACATGGATAATTCTCAAAAAAAAAGTGTTGAATGAAAGATGCCACACACAAAAGAGAACATATGATAATATTGATTTCATGAAGCCCAAAGCAGACAAAGTTTTCTATAGTGAAAGAAATAAGCTGCATTATGACTTTCGGGGTCTTAAGTACATTTACCTTGATGATAGGTTCTTTCCCTCACTTGCAAAAAATTAAAATTAAAATATATATATACACACACAAACACATTTACACTTTATGATTCTTCTGGTGTAATGACAAAAATAGTAATATTGTATAACATTTCCTTTGACCTAAAACTTATTTTTCTTTCCTGATTTAAAATAAAACATTGGTCGTGGGGGGCGGGGGAGGGAAATGAAACAAGATGGGATCAGGAAGGAGACAAACCATAGGAGACTTCTAAACTCACGAAACAAACTGAGGGTGGCTGGGGGGGTAGGGGCGGGTAGGAATAGGGTGGCTGGGTTATGGACATTGGGGAGGGTATGTGCTATGGTAAGTGCTGTGAAATGTGTAAGCCTGATGATTCATAGACATGTACTCTGGGGCAAATAATACATTATGTGTTAATTAAAAAAATAAAATAAAAATAAATAAAAATAAAATAAAACATTTCCATGGGCACCAAAGATTACCAAGAGCACCAAGCAATATGTGTTGAATGGTGCTTCTGTCTGAGGTTGAGAGTTAAGCTTGGAATTGATGGGACAGATCAGAAGTGAGCTTGATGTGGATGGAAATATTATACATAAAGGTAGTGTTCATAGTGTGTAAGATTGTCAACACTGCATTACTTGAGATCTATGAATTTTCTAGTATATAAATTCTACCTCAAAACAAGCTAAATATATAAGTCAAATACCCAAATTCAAATTTATCATATGCCCAAATATATGCCTAAAGAAAATTAAAATAATGGGTGAGATTAGAAATTAATTCTTGCCTTCCTGAAAGACCAGTTTATCCCTTTATTCTCATGGCTCTGTGATTCCTATCCCAGATCTCCCAAGAAATGTTAAAGCCTCACAAAGTCCATGCTTTTGGTCCAGCTTAATATTGTCTGTGTTGTCTGTGTGTATATAACATAATTATTTCAGAGTGGAAACCAATGGCTTAATCTCTATAATTTAGCAGAACTAAACAAAAATAAGTAATTTAAAAGGAATTTTTCTTTACTTCTCTTTCTCAAGACAGAAAATGTGATACGCTTTTTTTGTCCTATAATATTTATTTTTAGAAATTGCCCTTGTCAATCTGATAAGGCTATGTACAAACCTGCCCATGCATTTTATAAAGAAGGGGAGTGTATGCCACTTGACTGACCTATCAGATTACCCTTTTTTTCTAGGTAAATGGATTAATCAGGCATGGACATTTGATCCAATTAGGATCAGTAAGAAATCTTTTGAAGAGGTTGATATCCCAAATGATGGTTAGCCCTTCTATTTAGAAAAATGGTGGTTAGCCCCACGTAAGTCTACAGAAAATTGGAATCATCATTGCTGCTGTATGGAAGGACTACAGCAGAAAATGAGGCCAACAGTAAGGAAAATAGTTTCAGAGGAAAAAAAAAAGATTCATAATGACATTGAAGAGTATTTGAAAAGAGCATGTCTAATATTAGAAACAACCCTGGGCTTTGAGTTACAGGGGCCAGAGAGAGATTCTCTTTTGTGTAGAATGAAAGGAAGGCCATGAACATTTCTATGCTAATAGTTTTTCTGTCTTTTCTTGCAAGAATTGTTAGAAATATAATCTTGTTTACAGCTATAATTATCATTAGCTATTTATAATAAATTCAGTGTTGAAATAAAACACACATTGCATATTAAATTTTAATTTTAAATAAAATAAATGCAAAATACTGGTATGAACAATAATTTATGTTTATTTATATATTTATGCACATTCATATGGGTATAAATAAATGGTATTCATGGGTAAGATATATTAACATATTTGTCATCTATATATTTTTTAAAAATAAAGTTAGCTTTTCTCAGCAAAGTATATTTGCATTTTAATTTTTCAGTAGATCCTAAATTACTATGGCATATTTTATAAACTTTTGCAGGTAAAATTTTAAAACAATATAAAGCAGAGCTAAGCAACCATATAGATACATTAACAGAAATTAACATGTGTGGCTTTGTGATGTTTTTTGGAGGAAAATTTCTTAGACAAGGAAGGCTAAAGGTAATCTATTAGTCTTTGAACATTTTTGTGTGTGCTCTGTAATTCCACATCCATTATGTATATTAAAGAGTAGGGCATGGGCCAGTTCTTTTATATCCCATAATCCTGTAGGTATGCTGAACTCAAGGAATGTTATAAATATATAAAGTATAATATTGAAAATAATTTTCTCCATAGTTACATTAATATAATTTTTAAAAATTTATTTAATTTATTTTTTATTTTTTTCAAAATCTTTATTTTAAGATTTTATTTATTTATTTGACAGAGAGTGAGATGACAAGTAGGCAGAGAGGCAGGCAGAGGGAGAGGGGGAAGCAGGCTCCCCGCTGAGCAGAGAGCCCCATGTGGGGCTCGACCCCAGGACCCTTAGACCATGACCCGAGCGGAAGGCAGAGGCTTTAACCCACTGAGCCACCAAGGCGCCCTAATTTTTAAAAATTTATAATTGTATTTGCAAGAACAGAAGTTAACTCAAGTTGTTTTAAGTGATAGCAAGAACAAGAGAATTTTGAATTTAGCTTGTCTTATGAAACCAGCCAAAGGCATGATGTGCTGTACCTGATCCACAAGTAGGGGCATGAACAAGGATACATAGAGTCATTAGATATTCAGATAGTATTTTTTTTTTTTTTTGCCATTGTCCATTCCCTCCACAGAAAGCTGTCCATGCTCTGTATAGAAGAAGCACTGATGAGCCCACATACTCCAATTTGCATGTTCGACTTTCTCAACCACATGTATAAACCATCTAGTAGTCTCTCAGTTCCAACTCCAAATTAGAGATAAAGCAAAATTTAATGAACAGATTCAGGTTAGTCCTCTCCCTTCGTTAAATTAGCTATAGTCCAGGTGTGCACATTCTTATCTGAGGACTTTGTAAGACATCTCATACCCACTGTTCTTAAATTACATTCTGTAAACCAGATCATATTGTATTAAAAACAAATCCACAACAATCAAATAAACCTATTTTCTCTTTTTGCTAGGTTCCGAATGTTGGTTCCTCTCTAAGCATTCTATCAAATGTAGAGTTTCAGAACCTGAAGATTAGTTACAACTCTATATAGAATAGTACAGTCCAAACACCTCCCCTTTCTGGATGTGCCTATTAAAGCAAGTAAATGGAATGACTCATTATGTTCTACTTAGAGATTCCACAGAGGGTATGCTAACATGATTTATAGTCAGCTGTGAGACATTTGTACTCTTTGTGGACTTGGAAATTAATAGTATTTTAAGTATAGAATGGAAATAGAATTAGGTCTTAAAGAATGGATCCTCAATCTTCTTGGGTGGTCTTCTAAGTTTTGAAATTATTACAAGTTACAGTGACGATATTTGAAAAAGATAAAGTAATTTAAACTCACAACCTGATTTCATCGAAGTCTCAGAAATTCAATAAATGTTTTGCATTAGGTAACTCAGTTTTAAAAAGCACAGCAACACTTAAGAGAGTAGCATAAAATCATAGTAGTACTTTAATGTGTAAAAGAGGAAAGCAACTTTTCCTCTTTCCTCTTATTTTAGTACCTGAGTGCCTAAGAATTAAGCTGACTAAAAAGATTAATAGGAGAGAAAGGTTTTTATGTATATGTTCTATGCATGGAGGCAACAAAAAAAGTAACTGGTTCCTTAAATGATTAAAGTTACAAGCTTATAGACCTAATGCAGTAGGGAAAAAGAAGGGGAATAAAAGGCTGTTATAGGAAGAATAAAAAGGTTTCTTTAAGAAAAATAAGTGGGACTTAAGGAGAACAAAGGGAAGATAAGAAAGTTGATATTTGCCTGTACAGATATGAGAGGTCTAGCTCTCCTTCAGTGCTTTATGTAGGCTTATTTTTATCCCACCTTCTGGAGTAGACTCACCTTGAAGAGGGAATTTATAGCAGCCTCATTTCCAGGAAGTTGCTGGTTTTAGTCAAATAAGGGAAGTTCAGAGTAGGCTTTCTTCTGCATGTGTTGAATTTCAAACATCTTCAGTTTAAAAATAATCTTCGTACCAACTCTGGAACTCCCAGTGGGTTTCTGCAGAAACAAATGGAAAACATTGAGAAAAGGAAAACTGAGGAATATTAAAATTTTTCAGTTTATTTAGGCAAAATTCAGTTTGAATTGGACTAAGTCTAATGGCCTCCATGTTTAATTTATTTAACATCTATGATGTAAATTTGCTCACTAGAGTTCTACATTATTTAAAACTCTGTAAGACCTTAAATCTTCTGAAGGCATATTAATAGAAGGAGGTGAGGGAAGGACAGCAATTAGTGAATACCAAATTAATCACTTACAGCTCAAAGTTCCAAAGTTACCAGACAGAACTGGAGACCATAAAATTTGGATATGTCATTTTTTTTCTTTTTAATTAACATATAATGTATTATTTGCCTCAGGGGTACAGGTCTGTGAATCATCAGTCTTACACAATTCACAGCACTCACCATAGCACATACCCTTCCCAATGTCCATCACTACCCCCCCCTGCCAGCAGCCCTCAGTTTTTTTCCTGAGATTGAGTCTCTTATGGTTTGTCTCCCTCCCCAGTCCCATCTTGTTTCATTTCCTCCCCGCCTCTCAAATTCCTCATATCAGAGAGATTATATGATAATTGTCTTTCTCTCACTGACTTATTTCGTTTAGCATAATACCTTCTAGTTCCATCCATGCCCCACGTCATTGCAAATGGCAAGATTTTGTGGGTTTTTTTGATGGCTGCATAGTATTCCACTATGTGTGTGTGTGTGTGTGTGTGTGTGTGTGTGTGTGTGTGTATACATATATATATATATATATATACACATATATATATATGGGATATATATATGTGATATATATGTGTATATATCATATATATACATATATATGTATATATATGTGTATATATATATGTGTATATATATATATATATATATCCAATCTTCTTTATCCATTCATCTGTTGATGGACATCTAGGTTCTTACCATAGTTTGGCTATTGTGGACATTGCTTCTATAAACATTCGGGGGCACATGCCCCTTTGGATCACTACATTTGTATCTTTAGGGTAAATACCCAGTAGTGGGATTGCTGGGTTGTAGGGTAGCTCTATTTTCAACTTTTTGAGGAGTGGCTGCACCAGCTTGCATTCCCACCAACAATGTAGGAGGGTTCCCCTTTTTCCACATCCTCGTCAACACCTGCCATTTCCTGACTGGTTAAATTGAGCCATTCTGACTGGTGTAAAGTGGTATCTCACTGTGGTTTTGATTTGTATTTCCCTGATGCTGAGTGATGTTGAGCACTTTTTCATGTGTCTGTTGGCCATTTGGATGTCTTCTTTGCCGAAATGTCTGTTCATGTCTTCTGTCCATTTCTTGATTGGATTATTTGTTCTTTGGATGTTGAGTTTGATAAATTCTTTATAGATTTTGGATATTAGCCCTTTATCTGATATGTCATTTGCAAATATCTTCTCCCATTCTGTCACTGGTGTTTTGGTTTTGTTGACTATTTCCTTTGCTGTGCAAAAGCTTTTGATATTGAATGAAGTCCCAATAGTTTATTTTTGCCCTTGCTTCCCTTGCCTTTGGCGATGTTTCTAGGAAGAAGTTGCTGTGGCTGAGGTCAAAGAGCTTGCTGCCTGTGTT
>CM052899.1:55856266-56000772 GCA_028534135.1 Potos flavus
ACAATATTTGTTCTTCCAATCCATGAGCATAGAATGTTTTTCCATTTCTTTGTGTCTTCCTCAAACTCTTTCATGAGTACTTTATAGTTTTCTGAGTACAGATTATTTGTCTCTTTGGTTAGCTTTATTCCTAGGTATCTTATGGTTTTGGGTGCAATTGTAAATGGGATCAACTCCTTAATTTCTCTTTCTTCTGTCTTGCTGTTGGTGTATAGAAATACAACTGATATCTGTGCGTTGATTTTATGTCCTGACACTTTACTGAATTCCTGGATGAGTTCTAGCAGTCTTGGAGTGGAGTCTTTTGGGTTTTCCACATAAAGTATCATATCATCTGCAAAGAGTGAGAGTTTGACTTCTTCTTTGCCAATTTGGATGCCTTTTATTTCTTTTTGTTGTCTGATTGCTGAGGCTAGGACTTCTAGTACTATGTTGAATAGCAGTGGTGAGAGTGGACAGCCCTACCATGTTCCTAATCTTAGAGGAAAAGCTCTCAGTTTTTCCCCATTGAGAATGATATTTGCTGTGGGTTTTTCATAGATGGCTTTGATGATATTGAGGTATATACCCTCTATCCCTACACTTCGAAGCGTTTTCATCAGGAAAGGATGCTGCACTTTGTCAAATAAAAAAAGAGAAAAAGAAAAAAATATATATATGTCTTATACTTGTGATTAGAACAGAGCCCCACACCTGATTTGGGTGTTTTTTGGTCTGTTAGAAGAAACTACCTCCCAAAATTTTAAAGAAAGAAAAACTTATAAATATACAAAAATAAGGGTAAATACTATGAAGGGATGGAATATGAGTGTAAAGACGAAAATTTAAAAAGATTCTAAAAAAGGGATTGATAAGATGTTGGTTGAAAAAAGGAAAAAAAAAAGAAAAAAAGAGGAAAGAATGTGATCAGGCTGGAGATTAGAACCAAGCCATGTCCTAGATTTAGGGTATATTTCGATCTATTAGAAGAAATTGTATCCCAAAATTTTAAAGAAAAAAAAACCTATATGTGTACAAAAAATAAGGTTAAATACAATGAGGGGAAAAATATGAATGTTATAGTGAAAATCAGAAAAGCTTTTTAAAAAGGTATCGATAAGATACTAGTTAAAAAACATTAAAATAGGAAAGAGGAAAAATAAAAAAGTAAAATAAGAAAAATTAAATTAAAAAAATTAACTCTGAAAGACTAAAGGATCATGGAAAAAGAGCCATAAATTCTTTATGTTCCTTTTTCTTAATTATGGAGTTCCGCAGTTCTCATTGATTGATGAACTTGGTCTTGGCTGGATATTCCTGCTGATCTTCTGGGGGAAGGGCCTGTTGCAGTGATTCTCAAATATCTTTGCCCGAGGCAGAATTGCACCGCCCTTGCCAGGGGCCGGGCCAAGCAATCTGCTCAGGTTCGCTCTTGGGAGCTTTTGTTCCCTGAATGCTTTCCGTACAGCTTTGGAGGAGGGGAATGAAAATGGCGGCCTCCTAGTCTCCGGCCCGTAGGAGCCAAGAGCTCGGGGCCTCAATACTCAGTGCGCCCTCAGAGAAAAGCAGTCCGTCCCTCCTGTCTCCCTGGTCGCCGGCCGCACTCTGAGCTCAGCCGGCCTGTGACAGAGTGTTTCTGTCTCTGGCGCACGGCCGTTTGGAGTCTCCAAACCCAGCAGATTCATGCAGAGCGATCCCGTGCAGCTCCTCCTGGAGGAGGAAGGAAGGGGTCTCTCTGGATCTGCCCCTTGTGGGGTCCCTGCTTAAAGATCAGTGGTCCGACTGTGCCTTGGATCACAGTTTAAGGTAAGCCCGAGCTGATAGTCCACTGTTCCGGCTCCACTTCTTCTGTTGGTTTCCCCGCTCTGATACCTGGGAGCTCTGCCACCCTCAGACAACCCAGGTCTTTCTGTGACCCCACAGATCCTGAAACCACACTGTCCCTGCGAGGGCTAAATCCCCTGCTTAGCCTCTGGAGCGATGTCCCTCAGTGGAGCAGACTTCTAAAAGTTCCGATTTTGTGCTCTGCTGCTCTACGGCTTGCTGGGAGCCGGCCCCTCCGCCTGCGGTCTATCTTCCCGTGGCTTTGGATTCACTTTTCCAAACTTCCTACCTTCCGGAAAGTAGTCGATTTTATGTTCCTAGAATTGCTGTTCTTCTTCTCTTCTATCTCCTGTTGAGTTTGTAGGTGTTTTTAATGGTTTGATAACTATCCAGCTGAACTTCTGGGATCTGATACTATCTCAGCCTCCTACTCCTCTGCCATCTTGCTCCTCTCTCTTCCACCATCTTGCTTCTCCTCTGGATTTGTCATTTGAAAAATAAGTTAATGAGTATATGCATCAGACTGGTATATAATCAGTTTGACAAGGGGATTTGAAATATGGATTATACTATACAGGGAGAAATATATGGTGAGTTTGTAAAGAAACCTTTGACAAGCTTGAGTTATATCCTTTTTGTTTAAGTATATTACAAAAATTATTTTATTGGTACAAATTTTAATATTAGTAGCATTGATTAGAACAGAAAAAGATTAGCAAAATTTTAAAGTGAAATTATAATATGACAATATTCAGAAATATTCCAAAAAATGTCTTTAGCTCCCTTCCTCTCTCTCTTTCCCTTTCCACTTTGATGTCCTCTCTCATTTTGTTCTTAGTTTTCTCTGACTCAACTCAAAGAATGTTGTAACATGCTGCAGCAGGATTTCTTGATTCCTCATCTGTAGTTCATGGACTTGGGAAGGGGAAAAGAGATGTGGATGGGATTCTCCCTCATGTAAAGGATATCTAAAAATTAGCAATTTTGGTGTTTGACCATGGATAAATTCTAGGAGGAAAAGATTCCAGATCTACATATGACATAGCATTTAGCTTTGGAAAAGAATATAATAGTTGCCCATTCTTTGACTAATCAAAGCCTTCGTCTTCAGTTTTTGCTGGATTATTTTAACAGCAACAACAAAATATTTTGTGATATAGAGAATAAATTTCTCCTAGATACAAATAAAAGTGTCACCTGAGATAAACACTATGGAAAGACAGAACTGTGCTAGTTTCCCCAACCCTGCTCATTGAATGTTTGGGAATTTTCTAAAAAAACACTCCCTACTTCTAGCATCATATCTACTAACCAAATCATAAAACCAGTATATCAAATTTTATATCATTAATTTAATAGGCATTATTTTGCTAAAATAAAATCATTATTTTCAAAGTATATGTGATACGTGATACCGTGATGATAGCTCTGAGTATAAAATATGTATGTTCACTTTTTCTAAAGCAATTTTTCTACCAAGTTTCTCTATTTATACAACTATATGATGCTTACTACTCTAGCATGCTGTGACACCATGTGGCCTTAGTTGACTAAAACACATACTGAATTCTTTATGTCTGCCTCCATACTTTTCTAATTAGTCAAGAACATTATATTATTTTATATATTATTTATATATATTATTTTATATATTATTTCTATTATTTCTATTATTTCATGATGTCAAATATGTCTCATTTTATGAAGCAGTATAAGATAAAGTTTTCATTTTTGAAATTGTTCAATTTTTAATTATACATGTAAAATAGACATTTGTTTTTTAAATTGGTAAATATCAACATGAATTCTGAGGCTAATACAGACAATTACTGGCAGTTGATATTAGGCTGTACAAGTATAATGATAACTGTGATTCAATTCTAGAGTCTTTTTGCAAAATGGTAGACTATGTTGTTATCAACAAGCAACTTTTAGCTATCAAGACATTAAATTTCAGAATGAAATACAAGCTGATGTAGTGAACTCAAGAGTTTCATTTCAAGATAGAATATAGAAGCTGAGACTTGGCATTTCAGAGAAAGGAGCAATTAATTTATACCTCAGAAGACTGGAAACTTAGAATTTGTAACCCTGACGAAAGAATGAAGACTTAAATTGATTCTCTGCCTGTTAAGAGACCCAGAAAAACTCCAAATTCCAATCCTCAACTTAAGGCGGTGGAAAAAAGAAAATCAGTTCTATTTATGAGAAGTTGATTGAAAGGAAATTAAAAAAAAAAAATAGGTATAGAATAGTTAAAGGTAGAGAGGTTATAGTGGGAAATAACCAACAGAAAACTTTAGGACTTCTGGGAATGTGATTGAAGTAATAGCCCCAAGATATATTAGTAATTTTCCAGATTTTTTAAAAATGTGCCAATCATCTAAATGATCATAAAAGAAAACACTTGAGCAAAATAAATGGAAACAAATTCCTATTTAACTATATCAGATTAATACTATAAAAATAACCAGAATACCTTAAAAATAATGACAAATATACTATAAGCATGTGTCTCATCAGCATTAAAAAAAAAAGGGTTAAAATAGGGGCACCTGGATGGCTCAGTCAGTTAAGCATCCCACTCTTGATTTCTGCTCAGGTTATGATCTCAGAATCCTGAGATTGAGCCCCGTGTTGGGCTTGCACTCTGCTGGGAGTCAGCTTCTGATTCCCTCTCTCCCTCTCCTTCTCTCCCTCCCCCTACTCTCCTCCCATAAATAAGTAAATTAATACAAACACAAAATCTTTTTTAATGTTAAAATAAAGTAAAATAATAATAATTGTTAGCCACAATGGAAACTTTGGGTACTATTGTGATCTTAACAATATTTAGTCTTCAAATCCATCAACATAGAATATCTTTCTATCGACCTAGTATCAACCTAAATAGGTCATTTTAAGTTTCAGAATTGTATTTTGTTTCTATTGTCTAAGATTTTCATTGGTTAAATTTATCCCTAGATATTGTATTATTCTACATACTATATTGTAAATGGAATGGTTTTCTTAATTTCTGTTGCTATTTTGGATTGTTCATTGATAGTTTATAAAAACTGATTTTTCTGTGTTTATATTGTATCCTGCAACTATGTTGAGTTTATTAGCTCTAATTGTTTTCCAAGATGTCTTTAGTATTTCTCTATATAAGATCATGCCATTTGTAAATTAAAATACTTTTATTTCTTTCTTTCTAATTTAAGTGTCCTTTATTCTCCCACCCATGCCCCAGCCCAAATTTCTCTTTCTAGAATTTCCAGTAAAATGTTGAAACTGGGAAACTTGTTGGTGAAACTGGGAATTTATGTCTTGTTCCTGATTGTAGTGGAGAGACTTTCAGTCATTCTGTATTAGTTAGCAGTGGATTGTCTCCTAAATGACCTTTATCAGGAAAGGATATGAGGAAATTCCCTTCCATCCCTAGTTTGTCAAGTATTTTTATAATTAAAAAAAAAGTTGGATTTTATCAAATGCTCTTTTTTGGGTTTTTTTTGCACTAACTTACATAATCATCTGCTCCCCTCCTTTATCCTATCAATATGGTGAATTATATTGTATTCCCTCTTCTTCTATTTTTGGAAATGAGTGGAAAAGAATGATTGGATAATTTTCCTTAAATGATTGATAGATAAAATCAATGAAGTCTCTCTAGTGCTGGGCTTTTTTGTTGGTAGATTTTTGATCATTGAATCAATCTCTTTACTTGTTTTTTCAGTTATCCTTTATATTTCAGTGAAGTGGTAGTCATGACCCCATTTTAATTTTGAATTTAATAATTTGACTCTTCTATTCTCACACTTTGTTTTTTATTAGTGAATCAAGATAAATCTTTGTAAATTGTGTTGATTTTTTTCAAAGAATAAACTTTGGTCTAATTAATCTTCTCCATTGGTTTTCTATTCTCTATCTCTGCTCTCATCTTTATAATTTCCTTCTTTCTAATGACTTTGAATTTATTTTTCTCTTCTAATTCTTCGAAGTGTACAGTTAGCTTACTGATTTAAGATTTTTTTTTTATGTAAACATTTGTAGCTATGACTTCCCTCTTAGCTATTCTCTCTTTGAATCCTGTAAATTTGGCTTATTGTGTTTTCATTTTCATTAATCTGAAAGTATTTTTTTTTTATTTCCATTTTGATTTCTTCTTTGACCCTTTGGCTATTTAAATATGTGTTGTTTAACTTCTCCATATTTGTGAATAGTTCATTGTATTATTGATTTCTAGTTTTATTCCCTTGCAGTTGGAGAGATACTTTGGAGCACTTCATTTTTTTTTTTTTTTTTTTTTTTAATGTATTGAGACTTCTCATGTGGTTTAACTTATAGTTTTTTCCTGGGGACTATTTTACATGCACTTCAAAGAAAAAAGTGTGTATTCTGCTATTTGGGGGTGAAGTTTTCTAAATATGTCTGTTATGTGTAGTTGATTTCCAGAGTTACATGTTTTTTTATTTCATTATTGATCTTCTCTCTAGTTTTTTTTTTATTTTCCCATTATTAAAAGTGAGGTGTTGAAGTCTGCAATTATTATTATAGAATTGTAAATTTTTCTTTTCAATTTTATCAGTAATTGTTTCATATATTTTGGAGGTCTGGTGTTTATTGCGTATATGTTTGTAACTGTTATATTTTCCTTGTGAAATTATCCTTTTACCAATGTGTAATATCATTCTTTGTCTCTTGTAACAATTTTAGACTTACTTTTTATTTTGTCTGATAACGTTATAACCATCTCATCTCTCTTTTGTTTACTATTTGCATAGAATGTTATTTTCCATCTTTTGACTTGCACTTTGTATTTTTAAAGTGCATTTCTGATAGACAGTATATAATTGAATCATCTTTTTTACACATTCTGCCAGCCTTTGCCTTTTGACTAGAGAATTTAATCCAGTTAAATTTAAAGGAATTAATGATAAAGGAAGTCCCTATTTTCCTACTTTTTCCATATGTCTTACCTTTTCTGTTCCCCAGTTTCTTCTGTTATTGCCTCATTTTGTGTTCAGTTGATTTTTTTTTTTTTTGTAGTATCCCATTTTGATTCTTTCCTCCTTTCTTTTTATGTATATTTTTAATTTTATTCTTGGTTCGGAATTTTAATTAACCTCTTAAACTTATAATATTTATTTTGAATAAATACCACTTTAACCTTAATAGTACACATAACCACTATTTCATACAGCTCCATTCCTCACTCTTTTTATTGTTGTTTTCACGAATTAATCCTTATCCATTATATGTACATTAATATAGATTTAAAATAGTTTTTGCTTTTTCTTAAATCATATAGTTAAAGAAAAGAGGAGTTACCACTTCAAAATGCAGTAATACTGACTTTTGCATTTCCCTGTGGAGTTACCTTTATCAATGTCTTAAGTTTCTTTATATAGCATTTAGTTATTATCTGGTATCATTTTATTTCCATCAAGAATGTCTTTGGTACTCCTTGGAGGTCAGGTATACAAGTACCGATTCTTACAGGTTTTGCTTATCTGAGAATGTCCTAATTTCCCCATTTTGAAGAATAGTTTTACTTAATATGGAATTCTTGTTTGTCAGTATTTTTATTTCAACAGATTAAAATTATCCTCCCACTACTTTTTGTCCTCCAAGTTTTCCATTTAGAAATCAGCTGTTATTTTTATTGATTTAGTTTATGGAAGTCCCTTATATCTTGCTGCTTTTAAGATTCTTTCTTTGTCTTTCAAAAGTTTATTTAATGTATGTTGCAACATGAGTATTTGTGCATTTATCTTTCTTGGACTCAATTGGATGTCTAAATTTATGTTTTTTTAATTAAATCTGGGAAGAATTTGGTTATATTCCTTCAAATATTTTTCTCACTCATCTCCTTCTTGGACTACCATTATACTACTCATTTTGTGTGTTTGATGGTGTCCTCTGGGTTTCTTAAGCTTTATTCATTTTTTTATTATTATTCCTTTTATTTTTGTTCTATAGACTAGATAATTTCAATGATATCTTTGAGTTTACTGGTTCTTTCTGCTGCTTACTAAAATCTGCTATTGAAAGCCTCTAGTGAATTTTTCATTTTAGTTATAATGATTAGTGCCAGAATGGTTGGAAACATGGGCTGGTATCTTTAGCATTACCATTGAGCTGGGAAAGAGAGATAGGCAAGAGCAAATGAAAATGTTACAAAGCCTTTCTACTACTTTTAAGTTAATGTTTCATGAATTCAGCCCTCTCTTGGCTTCTATAAATTCTTGATTATTTTCTAGAGTTCTGATAAAGCTTATTCTGAGAGTTTATGCTCAATTTAAAAAAAAAAATTTTTTTTGTGAAGGACCAGGCCCTTGGAGCTACCCAGTTCACTATTATCACTGACATCATTTTGCACATAACTTTAAAAGTAACTTTTCTGATTCACTATTTTACTCATGTTACCACTTGTTCAGTAATCCAGAAAGATACCTTATTTCCTGTCAAATCTAGCCAAACTCCAAACTGGCAGTAAGAATTGCTACACATAAGTAACAAAAATCAAGTCCTCTTGTACGGTCCTTTTCATTACATGGTCATTTTTATGCCTGAATTATGAAGTGTGTTAGCCAGCTTAATGAGCCTGAGTACAAATTATCTAGAATCAGCCAAAGGTTATAAAGAAGAAAACTTACTGAAACCATTGACTGAATAAACCTAAAATAGAACTGAGTCTTATCTTGATTATTTGGGATTTAAATAAAGAGAAAATATCCTAAATATATATAAAGTGGAAAGAAATCTTATATTACAAATATTTTCAATATAATTTCAAGTTATAGATGCTCCAACAATAAAGAATACGTATTTTAGGAATTCACTATAATTTTTGCTCTGTTATAATTTGATACATAAAAACATAACTTCCTTACATCTATTCTAAGAAAATTATAACCTTATTTTCCAAATCCTCCTTTATTATTAAATATTTCAACAATTTTCTGTGCCAATATAGAAAGCGATAGCACTACAATAGTTAACTTGTGTAAATTTTTTTATCTTTAGATGATATAATTAATTAGTTATAACTAAGAAAGTGATGTATTATGCTCATTGTCATTCTCTTTTTTTATGACTACCACTTTTAAATATATTTCCATATTACTAAATACTCTCTGCTGAGGACTGAAGCAACAAATGTACATTTTAAAATTACCGATTAGTAAGTTAATGAAAATTAACACTGGAAAACCTCTTCTGTGACTTATATCACCAATAAAAGAAAACTTAAGTTTAAGAATAATTTATTACCTACAGCAAAGAGTTTTAAATATATATAATACTTATTCATAAGAATGTTATTAAATTATTAAAAGCATCTTATAACCAAAGCGCTCAGAGAAAATGGAGATCAGAGACAATCATTTTGATATGTATACACATTCCAGTATTTCTTTAGTTATGTCGCATTTTTGTAAACTGTTTTATTCAATCAATTTATTATTTTTTAGCATCGCACATTTTACTGCTCTGACTTAATACTGATATTACATTTTAACCAACCATCATATACAGAAAATGATGCGTACCAGTGTTTCATATCACAAATCTTCTCATGTAAGGCTTCTCATAGATAAAATTTGTACCAAATTTATGGGGTTTTAAAATAATAATTTTAACTGAATATCTATGCGTCTGTCACTTTAAAAGATAATGTGCACGTATACATAAAATAACATATATATAAATATTTCACAATGTAATTCAATTTGTTAATGCAGTTTGATCTTTTTGGGTACAATATCAACTAGCGTCTCAAGCATTCACTCATTCACTTATTAAGATTCCACAGGGACTCTGCTAGGGAATGAGGATACAGTTGTTGAACAAACAGGCAGCATCTTTGCTCTCTCAGAACCCAGATGAATTGAGACACAGACATTAAACAAATATTCAAACAAGTAGCCTTATAACCACAATTTTGTTTTTGGTGTTATGGAGAAAAGACAGAGTTCTACAAAAGTATGTTGGCACTGATGACCAGTGGTGGAGTTACTTTAGTAGTTAAGTAGTGTAAAGACAGATAGAAAAGAAGAGTGTGAATGAAAGTCTCTTTGATGAGAAGCCATGTAATGTGAGATCTGCGTAAGGAGTGGGAGTTAGACAAAGAATGTTGTGTGTTGGTAGGGAGGTGAGATGATTTCAAAGGGATCACCATATTAGAATATCTTAAGGACCAGGAAGTTTGCAGTAAGGCAGTTGTCAGGGCTCTAGTGTGAACCAATTAATAAAGTGCAGCAGACATACGGGCAGAGAGAGAGGTCTTTGAATTTTTTTATTTCGAATTTTTCTGTTCCCTAACTCCAGCTTTCAGGAATAAGTCAAAGCAGAAATACTTCTATGTAGAGAAAGAGGTGTCCTCAGGAGCAGGACATGGAGAGAACAGGTGTAAGGACAGCATCAGCACAAGGTCCTTTGTCCTTCAGAATTTTGTACTGCTGTATGGCCTTCTTGATTTACTGGGAAATCAGAAGCTAGTCTGTTTCCTAATCCACTTTGTGTGACTGAACACTTATTTTTCTTCTTTTTGGGAGCTTGTAAAAAATTCTCTTTGTTTTCAATATTTTTAAATTTCACAATGTCATTGCATTTGTCTATTCTAATTCATTTTACTGGGTACTGGGTGAACACTGTCAATTTGGCGATTAATGTCCTTTAGTTCTGGGAAATATTTTAATAATTTTATTATTTCCTACCATCTGTTTTTCTTCCCTCTCCATCTGGACCTTCTATTATTTGGACTTTGGAATTCTGGAAGTGGTATCTTTTTGCTTTAAAGTTTTATCTTTTTTTATGTGTTATTTTTTCTATTTATTTTCTATAAGTTTTTTTTTTTTTTTAACTTTATTATCCAGACTTCCTCTTGAAGTTTTTATTTAACTATCAGGGCTTTAAATTCCAATAACTCTTTTGGTTTTTAAAAAAATTCTTCTAGGGGTGCCTGAGTGGCTCAGTGGGTTAAAGCCTCTTCCTTCGGCTCAGGTCATGATCCCGGGGTCCTGGGATCGAGCCCCGCATCGGGCTCTCTGCTCGGCAGGGAACTTGTTTCCCCCCCTCTCTCTCTGCCTGCCTCTCTGCCTACTTGTGATCTCTTTCTCTGTCAAATAAATAAATAAAATCTTTAAAAAAATTCTTCTTGCTCTTATTTCAGGGATTAACTATTATCTTTTATTTCTATCAGAATATAAATTATAGATTTGGTTTGGTTTGATTTTTGTAGTATTTTTCTTCCTGCACATTCTCATTTCACACTGTCTTTGTCAGTATGTTTATTTTGGCCTTATTTTCCGTGTTAGACAGTTTACTCAGATGTCCAGTTAATGTTGGCTTTCTGCTTCAGATCATGAGAGAAATATCAAAAAGCTGACTTGGAGTTTCTGAGTACTGGGTAACGTTTTTCAACTGTAAACTTCTCTGTGAGTGACCTGGGTGGATCCATTTTAGGGAACTCCCAATACTAGGTTATAAATCCCTCGGAGAAGAATCTTTGAATCACCTGCTTGAGGGCTATGCTTACAACTGCCAATATTCTTGCATGGTGCTAGGACTGAATGTACTGTGGGGAGAGAACTTCTCTTCACTCCATTCGACATTCAGTATTCTTCAGATACCATACAGTATGACAATGTGGACAGGAAATCTTCTACAAAAGAAGAAATATGGTCATAAGATCCAAAGTTAAACTGCTGGCCACATTTTTGTTGGAGAACATTTTCTGTAATATCAATTTGGTACCACACTAGTGAAACATCAAGGGTTAGGTAGAGTTCGTGTGATAGCCTGAGAGGTTATCTTGTTAAATATTGTTCCAATGAGTATTAAATAGCACATAAGCTTTGGATTGTTACTCTTTTGAAAATTGCCTCCTTTTTTGGTTATCCATTAGAATGAAGTAAAATAAAAGCAATAACAACAGCAGCAATAATACTGATGTCAATAATAACCAACAGTGGTATTGTACTTATTAATAGGTAGTATTTTGGGTCTTTACATGCATTAATTTATAATAAGTCTATGAAATCAGTTTTATTACCATCTCCATTTTGCAGATGAGAAAACTAAAGTAAAAAGAAACCAAGAAAAATTTCAAGATCATACGACCAGTTACTGATGGAGCCAGGTTTTAAACCCAGGCAGTGGGACTCCTGGTCCAATGTTCCTAACCACTACGGAGCAAAAAAGACTTTTTTTTTTTTTAATTACAAGTTCTTTTATGACTAAAGGTGAAGGTACTGTAAGTTTGTGAAAAAATTTCCAAAATACAAGTTGCTATACTTCCAACTCATCCTTCTATATATACTTCTTTTTTTCTTACAAAGTGTTCATTCAGGTTATCACCTATCATTTTATACAGATGGCTGTCAAATTCAGATTCCTAGACTTTTATTAAGCTCAAGTTTTACTTTTCCAGTTGTCTATAATACATATCTCCTATATATAACACCAGAATTATAAAAATCAATAGGAACAAAATCCAGGCAAAATGATGTAATGTTTAATATTTCAAATAGACATGAGTTTGAAGCCTGGTGCCATTGCTTACCAATTGCGTGACCTAAGACATGATAAGTAACTGTTTTGAGCTATTTTCTTTTTTATTTGTAAAACTGAAAATGAATAAAACTTAGTTCATAGGTTTCAAAGATTAAGAAAAGGAAAATACTTAGGAAAATCCTTTAGTTCATATTCATAAATGATAGTTATTAGAAAAGAAACTTGATTTGGAGGTGTTTCTCTAATTCAGAGCTACCACCCAAAGACCTACATAGAAAAAACTATATTGTTGTTTTTTTATGTAATTTTTAAAATATATGGTAAGTAATTACCTAAAAATAAATTATTTAAGCAAAGATATCATAAGTTCTGTTAGCTTTCCTTCATTGGGACAATGATAACGATTGGCTTACCAATTCAGGAAATTATCATTCTGAAACTACTTGTAAGGTTCATATAAAAATGATACAACAGCCAAGTTTTGTGGGACATAAAATGTTGCCTTTTGTCTTCCCATGCTTTTCCTTTTCTAACCAATTATGTTAGCCTCATAGAATGAATTTGGAAGTTTTCCTTCCTTTTCTATTTTTTTTGGAATAGTTTGAGAAGAATAGGTATTAACTGTTCTTTAAATGTTTGGTAGCATGGTTCTGTGAAACCATCTGGCCTTGGACTTTTGTTTTTTGGGAGTTTTTCAATTTATTGGCTGGTTTTGGTCTGTTCAAATTTTTTATTTCTTTCTGTTTCAATTTGGTAGTTTATATGTTTCTAGGAGCTTATCCATTTCTTCCAGGTAATCCAATTCATTAGCATAGTTTTTCATAATATTCTCTAATAATTGTTTATATTTCTGTGGTGATGATTGTTATTTCTCCTCTCTCATTTGTGGTTTAATTTATTTGGGTCCTTTCTCTCTCTTTTTTTTTTTATAAGTCTGGCTAGAAGTTTATCAATTTTATTATTTTTGTCAGAAACCAGCTCCTGTTTTCATTGATCTGTCCTATTGCTTTTTTTTTTTTTTAGTTTCTATATCATTTATTTCTGCTCTAATTTTTATTATTTTCTTCCTTCTGCTGGCTTTAGATTGTGTTTGTTGTTCTTTTTTCTAGCTCCTTTAGGTGCAAGGTTAGGTTGTTTATTGAGATTTTTCTTTCTTCTTGAGGCGGGCCTGTATTGCTATATACAATGAGATATCCTCTTACACCTGTCAGAATGGCTAAAATCAATAACAACACAAGAAACAACAGGTGTTGGGTGAGGATTTGGAGTTAGGGGAAGGAACCTTCTTGCACTGTTAGTGAGGATGCAAACTGGTGCAGCCAATCTGGAAAACAGTATGGAGTTCCTCAAAAAAGTTAAGAATAGAACTAGAACTAGAATATCCAGCAATTTTACTACTAGATATCTATCAAAAGGGTACAAAAATATTAATTCAAAGTGATATATAAACCTTGGTGTTTATAGCAGCATTACCTATAATAGCCAAATTATGGAAACAGCCCAAGTGTCCCTCCATTCACTGATGAATGGATAAAAAAGTGATAGAAGTGATATATATATATACATATATATATATACACACATATACATATATATATATATATATCTTCAGTTTTGATAGTTTGTATACACATACACACACAATGGAATATTACTAAGCTATGAAAAAGAATAAAATCTTGCCATTTGCAATTATACAGATAGAGCTAGAGAATATTATGCTAAGTGAAATAAGTCAGAGAAAAAGACAATATGTAGAATTTAGGGAACAAAACAAACAAGCAACTGAAAAAAAAAAAAAACAACCCAAAAAACATAGAGGGAGGCAAACCAAGAAGCAAACTCTTAACTATAGAGAACACACTGATGGTTACCAGAGGAGGAAGTGGGTGGGGGTATAGGTTAAATAGGTGACAAGGATTAAGGAGTGAACTTGTTGGGATGAGCACTGGGTGTTTTATGGAAGTGTTGAATCACTATTGTGTCCCTGAAACTAATATTGCACTGTATGTTCCTTAACTGGAATTTAAATAAGAACTTAAACAAATTAAATAAGATTTTAAAACAAATATATTAAAAATTCTAGTATGAAAGTCATTTTTTTGTTAGGATGGTTAGTTTTAAGCTATGTAAATTATATTTCTGCTATATACAGCTTAATTTTCAGATACATGAAAAAAGCACATATGTATTAGAGCTTCTTAATATAAAGGAGATAATAAACAGTAACTTAAAAAACAGAAGACTCAAGACCTTGGCAATTCTGCATATAAAAAATCTCTTATTTGGGTGGATAGAAGAAGAATTTTTTATTTTCCATATGTATTAGAGAAACATCATGACGGATTGTCATTTCAGCTGAAAAGAATATGTTAGACTTAATTCTATGATTATAAATGATATTAAAGTACTAAAACAATTTACCAGGCAAGAACTCAGAAAACTGCCTTTTTCTTCCATCTGTACTCTGTTCTTTGTACCCTATTTGCAGTACTTTCTTATAGTTGCTTCTGCTTTTCATCCATTCAGATCCTTCCACCACGTCCTCCTCATCAGTATCATGGTGAGTATCTCTGCCTGTCAAATCCTTCCATCACACTTGACAAGTAGAACTATTACGCTGAATAGTGTCATAGTCTTAGTTCCCCACTTCTCTATGTGAGATGACCAAATATTGATGAAAAATAATACAATAGTGTAAGTTGATGCAATTAAGGATATTTGAATTCCACCCTCAATTGTGTCATTTTAATCAACAGCCAATTATTTATTGTGCTTACTGTTATTATTATTCAAGAATATTGAGACTGTTAAGAATTTCTTCAGCTGCTTACAATGCTATTCACAAAGTTATCTTTATTTATAACTATTTTTAAACTCTTTCTTATAATATTCAAAGCTACTCTTTTTGTCTCCTCTCTTTATGACTGATACTGTACTGCTCCATAAATTGATTTTCTTATAGCTCTCCTTGTTCTGACTCACATTATTTCCATGAAGGCCAGGCTGGTAGCTTCCTGACTGTTGTTTCCTTTCTATCCAGCACATAGGAGCTTTCTTAAAACTATAAAATACCAGCTTCCACTGCCAGAGTAGAACACCCTTAACATAGCCTCAGGGCTGTTCATTATAATCCTTTCTTAATTTGCTAACCACATCTTCTAACAGTCTCAACCATAATCTCTGCATTCTTGTAACATGTAATCATCATGTGCATATATCTACACTTTTGTTCAAAATCTCCTTTTTGGATTCCCTTCTTTACATGACTAATTCCTGTACAGTGCCAGCCTTTTCTCCTCTAGAATGCCTTCTAGAACGCTACTGGGCTGGGTTATGTGTCCTTACATTATAACGTGGTGACATAATACTATTGAAGTAGCATTCTTTTATTTCCTCCTTGAACTTTGTCAGTTCAAGCTGTGGATTGAACCTGTGTCTGTTACCTCTAAGATGTTAAGTGTATGAAAAGCCAAAACACCTGCTTTTATTCCAAACACCTACGTTAGGGGAATTGACAGAATTCTGAAGATAAAGTTTATGAAGAAATTGTATAGGAAGTAGGTTTAAGCCACAGTTGATGGAGGGGAGAAGTGAGTGGTTTGTTGAAAGAAATGAGTTGATATGAGTAGAGTGCCTTGTGTTTTGATTGTTTGTCTGTTTATTTTAACGTGCAAAGAATTTGAGTGACCATGGGAATAGGAGTTAGAGTTGTAAAGAAATGAACTGTGTATTCTGAACCTGACATCAAATATATTTGCTCTCTCATGCTTTGCTGTTTCAGAAAGCCCTCCCTTACATTGACTTACATCCTCAAAGAGGAAAAAAAGAACCTCAAAAATGATAGAGATTGAAGTTTTATAACTTAATCTTGGAAGTATAGTGTCCTGGATGTGGTAATAAGTTGAATCTTAGGAAACAAAGGCTCCTTTTTGCAAATAGTGGATGATCAGGTTTTGTTGATGGTGGAGAAAGTTGTGTGTTTTGGAAGGAGGGGATATATAGGAACTCTTTGTACTTTCAATTTTTTCCCCAAATTTTTATTGTGGTCAAATACATACAAAATTACCTTTTTAACCATTGTTAGGGGTACAATCCAGTGGTTAACTGTGCAACCATCACCACCACTCTTCAGAATTCTCCAGATCTCTTTCCATCTTGCAAAACTGAAACTATACCATTAAACAATAACTCCACATTCCCCCTCTCCCAGCCTACTGTCAAACTACAATCCTACTTTATATCTGTATGATTTTGGTTCCCTAGGGAGCTCATAATTGGAATCATATTGTATTTGCCTTTTGTGATTGGATTATAGAACGCTGTACTTCCACACAATTTTGTTATGAACCTAAAAATGCTTAAAAAAATCAAGTCTATTAATTAAAAACATAAAGTCAAGGTATTAAAACCACTTTTTATAAGGAATTTATAAAGAATTTTTTCTTTTTTTTTTAAGATTTTAATTATTTATTTGAGAGAGAGAGAGAGACAGCACAAGCGTATAGGAAGGGTAGAGGGGAAGGGAGAAGCATAATCCCAGCCTAACCAACTGAGCCACTCGGGGACCCTAAGAAAATAATTTTTCAAAGGAAATGAAGCATATTAAGAACAATATATTGAAGTAGATTGTAAATTTGAAACTTTTAAGTTCTAAAAGCAATATTCTTCTAGCAGTGACTCTTACAGTTCTAATAGAAATTTCTGTCTTTTCTCCCCCAATTCCCTATTGGCCATGTGGTCGGTCTGACTCTAGGAATCATCATTATAATGAATCTTTAGATTACATACCCAAATTTACCCTTCCATTACAATGTTTGATCTTCACTTTAAATATTTTATTTTACTATTTATTTTTTTATTTTTTTAAGATTTATTTACTTAAGAGAGAGAGAGCACAAGCGAGGGGGAGAGGCAGAGGGAGAGAGAGTAGCAGGCTCCCCGTGAAGCAGGGAGCCTGATGCAGGGCTGGATCGCAGGAGCCTGGGATCATGACCTGAGCTGAAGGCAGATGCTTAACCAGTAGAGCCACCCAGAAAGCCCACAGTTATTTAATATTCTTTATCAAGTGTGAAAATATCTACGTTGTTTGAGAATAATCCATCTACTACTTTAAATTTTTAAATAAATAAGAAGATATTTTTAAAGTTTTGGGTTTATTCCAAAGCCTGAAATATTTTAAGTATCACAGATGATTTACCATATATCTTTACTCTCATTGCATATACTTCTATAAAATAAAGCTTTTATATTATGTCTGCTAATTGATTTGTTAAATCAAACAATATCATTTATAGGAGACAACAGCTATTAAGCAAAATAAATATTTCTTTCTTTTAATATCACTCAAAATCTTTACAGAACTAAAATATATAAACATAAATGTTTTGTTTTTAATAGTCACTGTCATCTAAAAAAAAAAAGGTCTTAAATGCCATATACTCACCTATGATCTATCCATCTGTTTCTCAAGTTATTTACTAGCATATCTATAATGCCATTGCATTCCTAGCTACTAAAGGAAAGTATTATCAAGTAAGATTTCTTTAGTTTCCAACCATTTCCATGATCTAAATAAATCACACAGAAGATGCGAGTATTTTTATTTGCTAAAGGTATAACCACCACAAGTACCACTCTAAGTTCTCAACAGGACAGAAATATTAAGTTATTAGAGAAATCGTGGCCCCCTAGATGGGATTTGGGGAGGATAAAATTAATGATGAGGAAACATTTTTGTGTGCTTTGTTATCAAGGTCACTAATTGGGGTTGGAAAGAGTTTTGAGAATGCATCTTAAGCTCTTTCAGTGTTCTGTGCTGGAATTATACTGCAGTTGAGAACATCAAACAAGAAGTAAATAACTTAGCATATTAGCTAGTGATAACTTCTTAAAGTGACACATCAAAAATCACCTATGCTGGCAAAAATTTCTTTAATTTAAACAGAAACTATAATTTGGATGATTGCGACTTAACTGAATTCCTGTTTTTTGTTTTGTTTTGTTATGTTTTACTTATCTTTTTTCATATTTACTTCTTTTAAAATCAGTCTGATTGCAGAATTACATGGAGGTGCTTACAGAAGTCCAATGGACTGTCTAAAATAAGATGAAGAAGAAGTTTCCAAATTCACTGAAATACAGACATGTGACCATTTAAATTGTCTTTCAATAGTGATGCACTGGGCAAACTATTATTCAGGCAGCCTTATTTTGACCGACTTCACAAAGTAGCAGCAGGACATATATATCCCAGACATTAAAGGTCATGAAAAGATCATATTGTACTCAATCCTCTGCAGGCATTGGAATATTTACTTGAACTGCTACTTGCCATGAAGTTTGTTAAGGACTGACTGTGTTTTGTTAGTTTGCCATGTGCAACGAGAAATTGTATTTTATATTTACTGAAGAGTTCTGCAATTTTTCTACATGTGGGTAACAAAACGTCACCAAAGTATTATACTTATTTATAAAGCGAAATATGTTATCATATAAATTTGAGGGTGTTTTGTTTTGTTTTTGCAGATAAGGGAAATTCTTATATAGTGGATACTCTTGAAAATTTTAGATATGTTATTTGGGAAAAACATATTTCCACACTCCCATAAATTCATTTCTAATGGACATATTAAAGGTAGAGTTGTCAAAAGCTGTTCTTTATTCATTCCAGTGATTTTAAGTCAATATATTCTACATGCCAAGTCTATAGTAAATGACAGTTCTTAATAATTATAACTATATTTGTTAAACACAAACTCTAAGCCAAGCACGTGCAGTGCATTATCTCACAGAATCCTCTTGTGGGATCAATCATATTATCTTATGGCTATTATTATTATCCTCATTTTATTTATTCATTAAATAATACTTAGAGTTTCTTCTTTGTTCTAGTTAGGGAAACAGGCTCACCAATTTTAACTAATTCCTAAAAAATTACACTTGTAGTGACAGTTGGAATACAAATTAAAAGACTCTGATTTTATGATCCATTGTAGTAGTTATTAACATAGTACAAAAATAGAATATATAATAACAAAATCTTAGAAAAGAGAAATTAGAAAATCTAGGTGAAAAATAATTTTACATTTTATATAGCTGAGGCTGTTTTTAGAATATGAAAATATTTAAACTGGAGAATTATATGATTGTTTAATGTAGGTGAGTTTAAATATGAAGCATTCTAGAGAAAACTTATTAATATTTCTCAGATAATAGCTTTTATTAAAATCAAAATCGTGTTTTGCCAAGCATTCTTAAATTAAGGGATTGGATGAGAGTAAATCTAAAGATAATTTATTAGTTCCCTCTTATCTTACCCTTTGAATATTTGGCCTAAAGACATTACAACCTGGATGAGGTCAGATGAGTAGGTAATAGAAAAGCAAAGACTATAACCCTGTTCTCTGACCAAAAATCTTTTGTTTTGTTTAACAAATAAAAGTTAACATAATACTTACATTTTGCACTTTAGCATTATACATTTTTATGAGACAATTAACACCTCAAATAACTCGGCGCTCTAAATTATGTTTATATTCCTTGGAATCATTAGAGATAGTTAGCTGATCAATATCTGGTTTTTTCCTTCTTATTTTCAATTCAGTATCCGTCTATTTCATACCCTGTTTATCCCTAGAGCAGCCTTCTGAACTCCTAACCCATTTGTAAGACATAACCTCAACTGTGACATGATACATTGCTTGTGAGGTTTTACCTGTTGCTATCCATCTCACTCTCCTTTGTGCCCCTAAATGGGCCCATAAATCTTTGCCCCACTACTTTGGCACACTCAAATCCTGCCATATGCCCTTTGTGAGCCACTAAAAAAAGTGTCAATGACTATTCTTTTCATCTGTCCTATGGCAAGTAACATAGAACCTTGCAAATAATAAGTACAGTTTATTAAAGTTTATTTCAATTTTCATCAATTCTATATTAAGTACTGTTTGATAAATTGCATATTATATATAAAAATGACTTGAAGAGGAGTGCATGATGATTGGAAATCTGAAAAAACTGTCCTTAGAATTCTATAGAATTATTTTGCTTTATGACTTGGTGTCTTTCATCTTTTAAGGTTTCATCTTTATTTTAAATCTGTTTGAGGAGTTTTTATAATGCTCTGAAGGCATAGAAATTATAAAATGATGTGCGTGTTAAATATACAGCACTTTTTTGGAACAAATGCTATTTTATCAAGTTATGAGAGAGCAGGATATAAGTTCTTGATTAAAATTCATTTAGTGTGTCATCTGACTGAATGTACTTAAAAGAAATCTTTGACATGTTGATCAGATTAAATTGATTTAATCTCAGCTGAAACTTAAGTTCAGCGTTAGTCATGGATAATTACTGTCAGAAAGGATATGTTCTAGCTATTCATTTACATAATATGAGCTTTCTTTTGGATTGCATATGAATTAATTAAATTTCCTATAATTGTAGCAACTACATGCAACATGCAGCTTCTAGCTAGTTCATTAACTTCTAGAAAATGGCCAATATCCTAATACAAATCTCTGAACTGGAGTACAGGCTTTGAGAGGAAAAAATTAAGAGGAGAGACTCTGGGAAAGCAATTCACCAACCTAGATATATGAGAAATGACTTCAATTTTAGCAGAGCATTCCTCCCCAAAATGAAAACTACTGATTAAGTTAGTCAACTCATTTGTGACTAAAATGTAAAATGATCAGGCTCTCAATGAACATTAGACTCATTCTTTGATAGTAAAAAATTGTTCTCTTGACAAATCTTAAACTATTTGATAGGGAAAAAAAAAACAATTTAGAATTAGATAGTAAGAACACAAAGAAAATATAAGGTATAAAAGTATATAAAATAAAAGTATGTGAGTCAGATTCCTGGCAGTCACAGCTTGGACTCTATAAACATTAGATCAACAACTGGCATAAATACTGGCATAAGGATGAGGAAAAAGATTTTCCAAATTGAAATCAGTCATTATTTTACAGTGACAATTGACTAATTTTAGACTTTTTTTAATGTATTGCATTGAACATTAAAAAGCAATAATGCCAAGAGAAAAATTTGCCCAGTATTATATCCATCTAGCTAATTGTTTTTCTTTATCTTTTCTTAGTTACTTCTAAATACTTGTATTATTTTATGCTTTTAATAATAGCTAATTCTCATCTTTTCCACTTAAGAACATTGCCTAATTGTTTACCTAGCCTTTTTCTTTGTTACATTTATTTTAAATATAAAGTAGAATTTCAATAAATCAAAGACCCAGAAGTATGATCCCAGAAACAAGAATGTCATCATCACATGAGAACTTGGAAATATAAATTTCGGGCTACACATAGTCCAGATCTACTGAATCAAAAACTCTGAGATGGATTGAAGGCAGAATCAATATTTTAACAACTACTCTAGGCCATCTTAATGCATGCCGAACTTCAGGAACTACAACATTATATATATTTTACAAAATTTACTAAAATATTTCAGTGCGTTATCATATAAAATAATATTATATCAGGAAGATTTGTTCAGTAAATTATGTATCTTTTTATTTCTTTTTCTTTTTAAAATTTTATAGATTGTTTTCTCAACAGTTGGAATGTGGTATCAAAGAGTTCAAATATTTAAAAATTGTTTCCAAGAAGATTTATTCCAATTTATACTGCTATCAAAAGACATCGTTTTAAAAAAACACAGTTGATAGTATTGGTCTTTTCTTTTTGTAAGATTAAATTTCCTGTACTCCATTTGGAAATACATGTATATTAAAATAAAAATACTTTATAGGTTTCATTTAAAAGCAAATAAAATTGATATTTATTTTTTATTTATTTATTTTTAAAGATTTTATTTATTTATTTGACGGAGAGAGACACAGTGAGAGAGGGAACACAAACGGGGGGACTAGGAGAGGGAAAGCAGGCTTCCCACTTAGCAGAGAGCCCCACGCAGGGCTTGATCCCAGGACAGGATGCTGGGATCATGACCTGAGCCAAAGGCAGACACTTAAGGACTGATCCACCCAGGCACCCCTGAAATTGATTTTTAAAATACTTGTTCAATTGTATATATCTGTCCTTATGAAAATTAGTCTTTAAAAAGATAGTTATATAATAATAATAGGCAATTAAATGGAGTTTTACATGTGCCAAGCCCTTTAATTTTGATAATCCTATGAGAATATGGTATTATCCGTATTTTACAGATGAGGAAACTGAGTTACAGATGTTTAGGTCTTTGCCCAAGGTCCTAAAGATTGAAACTGCTGGGGTGATGGTTTAAATACTAGATCAGAACCTATGTTCTTAATTATTATGATGTCATCATGTGGAGAGATGGTTTTAAATCAACAAGCTAAAAATATACACTAAATATCTAAGAAAATTACTGTAATTTATTACCTCACAAATCTTTTCTTTCTTATTTACAAAATATAGGTGTCACTGATTGTTATACACACACACATATATACACACATGCATATGTATATATTACATCTGTGTGTGTTTATAAATAAATAAATAAATAAATAAATAAATAAATAAATAAATAAATAAATTTAGTTTACCTACCTCTTTTACTTTCCAGTCAGATAAATTATCAAAGGAGAAAAGCCAAATCTGTCTATAAAAGTGTAGGGATTCAAGTTGATTAGTTTGGTTTTAGTACAAGACTGCTGGATCTACTTACTCTTTTCTGATGCCAGTGGAGATTGTTAAACTGAATAAATAGTAAGAAAATTGAATTCTTCATGATTTATTCATTTAGTTAAGAAATGCACTAGTGATTGACCAGTGGCAAAGATCAGACAAGAAAAGATCAGCTATCAGAACCCACCAAGAAGTTTTCAAGGCAGTTATTTTCCATTCTTATTTCTTGCTTTATATACATACATGTCATTTTTCCAATGGAAAATTCTATTAATGTAAAAGTTGACATTTATTTAACATCACTATATGACAGGAAGTGATTCCTGTGGATTCTTACAGGTAATATTTTGTACAGCTTTAGGAGGTGGTCTGTACTATTACCATCATTTAACAGTTGGGACAACTTGGCACAAAGAAGTAATTTATCCGAAGACATATAGCTAATAAATGGTAGAACCAGGATTTGAACTCAGGCAGTTTAATTTTGGGGATCACGTTCTTAAGGACCACGCTACTCATTGGAGAGGGAGAAGAGAGCTACACCACAGGGGGGTAGGAGGGAAAGAATGTTGAGAATGTTTTCAAAGGGTCATCTACTTGTCTAATACAAGTCTCTTTTGCACTGAGAACAACTGAATCCCGATTATACTATATTTCTCTTAGACTTCTCTTTATTTCATATTTTGACATGCACATATTATTTAAACATGTGACTACAAATGATTTTCTTCTTCTTTGTCTTCAGGATTCCTGATTCAGGATGGCCCTTTGGGGTCTTGTGAAAATAAATACTGTGGTTTGGGAAGGCACTGTATCATCAGCAGAGAGACAGGACAAGCAGAATGTGCCTGTATGGACGTTTGCAAGAGGCACTACAAACCCGTGTGTGGATCTGATGGAGAATTTTATGAAAACCACTGTGAAGTGCATAGAGCTGCTTGCCTGAAAAAGCAAAAGATTACTATTGTTCACAACGAAGACTGCTTCTTTAAAGGTAAATACAGGGTGAACCTAAAGTATCACCTTCTATTTCTTTCCTTCTCTCAACTACTGCCTTTCAGTTTAAACTCTAACATGATTTTATATCAGCAAGCATTTAAAAAGGGAAAGAAAAAAATATGAGTTTAATTACATCAATAAGCAGTAAGTATATAGAAATGTACATGGATACAATTCTGAGTCTCAATTATGAGTACAAAGTTGGCCAAAATATGACTCAAATTTAATATAGCTTACAGCGGTGCACCATATGGCTTCCCAATCATGGCAGTTATCTTAGGACACAGGGAGGCCAATTCAGCCAACAGGCCAAATCCACCCAGTGAAAAGCACCTGGAGTGGAATTGAATGAATAGTGAATGCCAAGCCATGCTGTGATAACATCTCATTTCTTCCTGATTAAAAACGATGGGTTTCAGTTTGCACCACATAATTCAGATTATATGGAACCTGTAAATGTCCATTGAAATAACTCTGAAGAACTCTGCTAAATTTAAATAGTAAATCTGGGATTACGGTAATTTAAAACCTAAAAATATTGGTATTTATTTTCATGGTACCCAAAACCATTGGTTACTGTTTATGAAAAAGTACTGCTGAATTAGTAATTTGAGAAATTATTTTAATGTGGTATATAAGTAGATAAATCATTGAACATTCCCAATGTCATTTATTCCTAAGGTTATTTTGTCTTTATTTGTTTCTACTGGAGAAAATATTTGCTTATTCATAATGATAACCCAGACTGTAATTCTGAGATGTTAAATATACAGAACTTCCATCATTCGAGTAGGTTAGTGATCAACCTGATTTCTAATATTCAGTTGGTTCCCATGCCATTTTTTCATAATTTTCCTCAAGTTTATTTACACTTAAGACTTGTCTGATATTAAGTAAAATGACTAAAAACTTTCCTTTTTCAAACATGGTAGAATCAATAAAATATTATTTCCAAAGTGATAATAAAATGATACACAGAGCTTTTCAAATGATATAAGATGCAATAATCTAGTCAGTGTGGCTACTAGAAGCCCATTGATATAACTGAAGTAAAATGATAATAGTTTCTTTACCACAGTGAACTATGTGCAACTTGAATTCATGCACAGAGTATTTTATGATATCAGATTCTCTTGTAAAGAAAGAATAGCAGTTGTTTTGGTTTCAAGTTCAATTTATTCCCTTCTTCTATCAAATCTATTTTACAAATAACTAAAATTAATTCTATTAGCATTGTGCTTTAAAACTCGTGAAAGAGTATTTGTGTGTGTGTGTGTGTGTGTGTGTGTGTGTGTGTGTGTGTGTATTTATGCTGTCATTTTGACCTGAGATGGTACAGTGGCAATATTGCTATGCCACTGATGCATGACATTGTAGAACCATATAAATAATATTCTATTAAGGTAATTTAGAAACATTCTCAAAATGAGGTTTTGTCCAACTGACACCCAGCAATCAGTTATGTGGAAACATATGATATCAAATATCATGAAAGAAAAATCATTTGGTATATTCTAATGTTCAACTTTATTGCTGGATGCTTAGGCATAATGCAACTCAATATGTATATCAGTATGGACATTGACGAACTGGATATAGCTAGGATTTTTGTCTTCCCTGTGAGTTCATAAAACAATAGTTTGAAAAACTTTTGTCTTTCAGACTTATACCGAGTATATTTATCAAATCTATGATTGTTTCAAAATACTTTCTCATCATATATAAGTCAAAATACTTTCTTGATCATTATACATACTATTAAAATTTCATTTATATTATCTGGGTTAGTTACCAAAGGTTTATGCATTACTCAGGTCTCAGAATTTGTGTCTTCTGCTTATTTATTTTGGAATTTTGCCTAACACATACATACCTCACAAAAGGACTTTATTTCAGCAGAAAGGAACTAAGTGATGTACAACAAAACAATAAGGTGCCTGTCTTATTGGTGTGCAGCTGACCAAGTTTAAGGTGTAAAACAAGATTCATTATAGCTAAAGGCCTGACATGGTTGTGATGGCCAAAATTAATCCTTGTGATTGTGAACTTTATTTTCCATAGAGTATCTGCGATTATATTGTTTCCAATAATGGCCCAAAGGAAGAAGCTAATCAAAATATTAAGTTCAAGAACTGCTAAAAACCTATGTTTAATTAGATTTTTTAATAGAAAAAAATCAAAACAAACTAAATAACAGGAATGAGTTTTCCTCCAAAAAAAAAAAATTCATATTTTAGATCTAATAAAAGGTAATTATACAAACCTTAGAATAAGAGTCAACAAACAAGAACCTAACAGCCAAACTCAGGTTACAGTTCACTTTTTTTAAGCAATATGTTATTGGAACAGAGCCTCAACCATTTATTTAGGAATTTACTTTGGGTGTTTTTGCAAAACAAAAGGAGATTTGAGTATTTATAACAGAGATAGTATGGTCTGCGAAGCATAGAAAACATTTCGTCTGGCTTTTTCCATAAAAAGTTTGTTAACATCTGCTTTAAAAGATTACCAGTGCCTTAAAATTAATTTTTAAAAATATTGAAAGATCTTTTCTATATCTTCTTGGCTATGGTGTTAAATATAGGGACCTACTCATGTGTTACATTACATTAAACACGTATCCACACACAAATGGATACATGTAAAACAGGAAATCTGAGTAAGATCAGTGGGTAATGTTAAAGATGATATACTGGTTATGATATTGTACTATAGTTTTTCAAAATGTTACTATTGGTAGAATCTGGGTAAATGGTACATGGAATCTCTGTTATTTCTTACAACCCAATATAACTGTACAGTTATCTCAAAATAAAAAGAGTTGAATAAGAAAAACTACTGGAAAATATGAGCGAATACTTAAGACAATTTTAAAGAAGCTGGTTTGCATTATTCATTAATTATTTCAACTTTAAGCTAAGTCCTATTTCACATATCAAATTTAACAGGTTTATGTTTGCCATTTATATTTAAACTAATTAAAATGATTTATATCTGTATAATCATGTTTATTGATTGTATTAAAATTAAGATTAGAGTGCAAGTTAAATAGATTTATATCTATATTTACATTTGCATCTTTATATAAATGCATATATCTATGCTTATAACTATATCTATATCTCTCCCTTCTATTGTATGTGTTAAGTATTTAAACGCTTCTGTAGTATGTTTAGCATTTACTAACTCTTAAATAGAGACAAGGATTCACGAAGAGTTTTCTTTAATGATTTATGATTTGTGGAACCATAAATAAAACATATAATAGATCTAAGAATATAGCATCTTTAAATTTATTTCTGTTCACATTCCTATGATTACAAAGAAACTGACTATAATACGATATAGAATATTATAGTATTTGTTTATTGGCACCAAAAACTTTAAGATGATACTTGACATATGTTGGGGAGGAAAAAGTTTCCTCTACATTTCTATTCTTCTGGCTGGTCTAATAATAAAATTGACATGAGACAGGTAAGAGGAGAAAAATAAATTTAATTACATACACATGGGGACCCATAAGAAAATGAGACTCATTGACAGGGAATTGAGGTTTAAAAGAAGAGGGTAAGGGTCTGGGACTTCAAACTGGAGAAAACAATTCACAGGGAGAAGGAAGAGCAAAAGTTTGGTAAGCAAATGTTTGCCGTGTCTTGCTGAGAAGTTTTCCTTATGTTACCAAAAAAAAAAAAGTTATCTTTAGTAATAGGTGCTACTGGTACAGGGCCCCTATCTCAATTCTTTTAGGCAGTTGAGGGGGAGGGGGGAACAAAAAGGTCTTTGTGAGTCTGTAGGGCCTTTATTGTCTTCAAATAAGATTGTCTGGAAATATTCCTCATGCCAAAGTGGCACATTCTGAGGTGAACTGTACTGAACCCCATCACATAGCATAAAACATTCTATTTTTGTGAATGCCTAGCTATTCCTTGTGATGGCAGTTTTGGCTTAAAGTCATCTCCCGTCCCCACTCTACCCCCGAAAGGGCTTCTAGCTTCTGCAATTCATGTCACTAATAACAAGTATAATTTTCTCTCATCCTGACTCCAGGTCAGTCTGTCTTACACAGCAGAATTTACTTACTCAGAGAATAGATATAAGCTAGAGTAAGAAACTCAAGATATAACCTATGCCAAAATGAGTAAGGAATTAAACCTTTTATGAGAAAGTCAATTGAACAGAAACCCTTTTGCCATTTACTGTGCTGAGAATAAAACTGCCATAAAAGCAAACGTTCTGTGCACTTAAATGTGCATCACAAACAATAACAACTTGGGAAATGTGGTTTTTATGGCTATGTGTGCACTATTTGAATGAGATCTGACATTGTGTTCTTTTTCTTTGGTATGATCTGGAGAGACATTCATATTCCATTTTTTTAATTGGTTCTTTTACCTGATTTTTTTTTTTTTAAGATAGGATTCACAGAACTTGAGCTAGAAAACTAGGCTACCAATGATACAATATTTTAAAATATAGCAGTAATTTCTGTGTTAATACACGTGGGATTTTAGATTACCTTTTTTTTTTTGAAGGGAGGCTTTGGAAAGTTTCTATTTTGTGTTTAGTCTTTTATGCCATTTCATGAAAAATAGTAATCTTTTTTTTTAAAGGATTTTATTTATTTATTTGACAGAGAGAGACATCACAAGTAGGCAGAGAGGCAGGCAGAGAAAGAAGGGAAGCAGGCTCCCTGCTGAGCAGAGAGCCTGATGCAGTGTAGATCCCAGAACCCTGAGATCATGACCTGAGCCGAAGGCAGAGGCTTTAACCCACTGAGCCACCCAGGTGCCCCGAAAAATAGTAATCTTGATAAATATTTAAACTTGGAAAGTAACACCTAGATATGTGTTCGTTTGATTTGGTTTGGGTTTTGGGCAGTATTAGCCACGTGAAACTGCAGGATGGTAGTGAAATTAATAAATTGGACAACTACAAATGTGCATGAACTCTTTAAGACCATAATGTACACATAGACGCTCTAGATCTCTTGAATGCCCTCAGTACACACACAAAACCAGTTTGATTAATCCCTGGAATTGGGATAGATTTACAGTAAAACTTTCTGAATTTGGTGATATGAAATTGGCTGACTTGTGTTTCACTTTTAAAATTTATCTCACATATAACATTTAATCAAAGTTAACTATATAGTTTTGTTGCCACTCTAATCAAAATGTGAAATATAGAATTCTATGCATTGCTCATTACATCTGTAGAAATCATTGAAATGTGTACACTCAGAAAGTTACCATTTGTTATTAAAATCATACCAAATGCTTATTTCTCCTCTGATTTTTGAAAACTCTGTGAAGGATTCTGTAAACATGCTTGCCTTCCATTTATAAATAAATAGTAGATAAATGGTAGATTTTACATATAACATGAAAAATGATCCAAAAGAAAGAGATTTGGATATTGACTACTTAACAAATACATTAAAAAAGTATTACCAGAAAGAAAGCGAGAAAGAGAATACCAGTAATAATAATAGTACGTTGAATATCATTTATTTCAAAACACTTTCACAAGTATTATATTATTGTTTCATAATAACAAGCCATTGTACTATGCAGAAGGCAACAAGACTAAGATTTTAAAAATGGCCTACAAAACAGTTGCATAGCAAGTTAACGCTGCTGGGATAAGAACCAAGGGGTTCTGTCTTCTTTAGTGCACGTATGCTCCAAATATTCTGCTGAAATATATACCATGATATCTTACTTGCTTAAGATTTTTAAAACTTTACTTTTAATAGTGATTGCCATGAATATGTGACAGTATTTAGAAACATTCTTGCTCACTGTGGTATTTTGAAGGATTAAGTAACACATTCGATATAGTTCTTAGCCAACTGAAGAACATAGTAACAGATAATTATTTAAGACTGTAACTTTTATACAATAACTGTGAACATTTGATTGCAATAAATTCTCAAATTTGAATCTGTAAGGCCACATATGTTTTCTTTTAGGTTTATATTAGCTTATAATCTTGCATGAAAAGACTCTGGTTAAATTACTACATAACTGAATTTGCCAGCCTATAATAGGCTAATTATGGTAGTAAATTTTCTGACTGTAGATAAGACTACTTAAAGAAAAAATAACTAATGTGAGTTTAGAAATAAACTTATTAATTAATTTCTGGTTGACATTTGAGGAGCTATCTTATAGTCACCTTCCTCACAGATTTAGTTTAGGCTGATTTCGCCTATCTTATGCTGTAAATAGAATATCTATTAGATAGGTGACAATGTTATTTTACTCCCCTACCCTCTCCCAAACCCCAAACTTTAGAGATTAAGTGCATTTCTTGATGCATTTAATTTTTGTCAAATTTTCCCATTTGTTTCCTCTGTTATGAGAACTAAATTTAACATTCAAAAACATGTACAGTCTTCTCTTGTTTGTATATATTTTCATGCGATATTATGTTTCTTCAGTTTCAAGTTATAGAATAAATAGTTTTAACATTTTATTTCATGTTTTCTATGGTTGTATGAATATTCCATTAATAGTTATAAGCACAGTATTCAATACTGACAAAAAATGAGAACATTTTATGCATTTTATCAGTTCAAATAATTTTTCTTCCATCTTGAGGCTGTTGAAATATTATATCAGTCATTACCACTCACTGACACCTGCACTTATCATTTTTATTTTCTCAGTATCCTATTTTCAAATGCAGAATGTGACATTTCTGTACCTTACAAAGTGAAGAAGATTTTTTACAACCATTATTTTTTAATGCAGTTAAAAATCTTCTCTTTAATATTTCTTTGCAAAACAGAATGATGGAAAACTTTCTATTGATTACATTCAGCATGTATAATTGGGGACAAAATGTTCTAAAAAATACAACTGAAAATTTTTCTCTATTAGGCTGATTTATATTTCACTTTTAAAATCTTTTCTGAGGGGGTGGTGCCTGGGTGGCTCAGCCAGCTAAGTGTCCAACTCTTGATTTTCGCTCAGGTCATGATCTCAGGGTCATAAGATCGAGCCCTGTATTATACTTTGCACTGGATGTGGAGTCTGGTTAAGATTCTTTCTCTCCCTTTCCCTTTACCCCTCCCCTTCATGCTTTCTCTCTCATAAATAAATAGATAAAAAGATAGATAAATAAATAAATAATAAATAAAATCCTTTCTGAGGAGTGTCTACAGATACTTTAGAGGACATTTGAAAAACCTATTAATGACAAAATTTAAAACCAAATGGGAAAAGTGAGAAGCTTTGCCTGTGGTTATCATTCAGATAATTATGTGAAAAAGATGTTTGGAGGGAATCACATTGAAGAAAGGAGATTTGGCATTTTCTAGCACAATGTAAGGCATAGGTAATTAAGAGTGTTGCTCTTTTGATAACTGGTTAAGCAAAGTATAAGGAACTTCAATTAATGAAAATTCAAATTAATTTAATGTGATAATATGCAATCTGTTTTTAGTTTAAGATACCACATCATCTAGCTATAAATTACTTAGCAACCTCATGGTTAAAATAGACAGTGGTGTGTGCTCAGACAAATGTGAAGCATTTCGTGTGTTTCCCTATGTGATAATCACTTTAAAGACTTGTTTCTTTCATCAATATATGAATTTCCAGTGATTTGTATAATGTCTCTCTAAAAGTCTCCCACCAAAATCTAGGCATGAGTTGTGATTACATGTTGTCAGTATTTTTTTCCTCTTGATGACAGGTAAAGAGATGTTGGATGAGAATTTATTAGTACAGAAAAGCAAGGTGTAAGTCAAGAGGGCAATTAGTATCTAACTGTAGTTGCCCAAAAGAGAGAGAGAGATGAGGGTAGTTTGAATCAAGATGACAGAAGTTCCAGTGGCAGTACAAAGTTGTCTATCTGACATACTTTGCTGTGAAGTGGACATGGGGTTTATGGGAATTAAGAAAACATAAGCTAACCTAAAAAAAGAAAATTTCAGGAGTCATTTATGGAAATGTGAAACCCTGGGGGACTCACACTTTTGAAAGTGGATGTGAGGGAAAAATATATACATATACATATGCATTGAAGGTTAGTTAAATTTAAATCCCTTTTAGACAAGCAAGGAAAATGCCATTTATTCAGTTGAATATGAGTCAGGAAATCAAAGGAAAATTTGGAGGAAGATATGTACATATAGGATTTGTAAGTGTATTAATAAAGAGACAAGGCAAAGGACTCTGTAGTTGAGATAAACTAGACAAGGAGTGCACATTGGGAAACAAAGAGTGCAGGGATGGAAGTCTATTGTACTTCAACCTTCAGAGGTCAGGAGATGGAGAAAGATTTGGAAATTTTAGAAAAACAAAAGAGTTTGTGAAAAAAATAAACAAAGACAAAGCGAGAAAAGACTGAGGAAATATGGTAAGATTTCCAGCAGTTTTGTAGAACTGTATATCTCGGCTCAAATTTAAAGAGAGTAGTTTTTTGTGGTTATGTATTTTTCTATAAATAGAGTCTTAATATGCTTAGATTAAGGCATCGAACAGATGAAAAAGTAGGTTTAATCAGGATTTTTTTCCACCCAGGAAAGAATTATAGATGAGAAAAGAGTCCAAAGCCGTATTTTCCATATCTTTCAGGGGCAGTATGATTATCTTATCTCTGCTTTTTTGTGTATACCTCCTCTAGTATCCAGAAATCTCCTGGTGGGTATCTTTTGCCTCAGCTTGCATATAAACAAGACTGAACTCCCCAACCACTTCTACATTCTGGAAATTGTATCACATATTTTGGCTTAACTTCCTTATGCTAACATTCAGTTTACATCGGTCCCTCTTGGTTAAAATTTCCAGTAATGAAATCTGCTTAAACTAGTTAGCAGGGTCATACCTTTCCACAATCTTTGGAAAGCATATAGGCCTATAATAGCTATTTTATTTCAATGGCTCTGTACCTCTCTGATCAAGTAGCAGTCACTGTGATGGGCATGAGAACAAGATATTTATATCTATATCTATCTATATCAACTATATCTATATTTATATGTATATAGATATAGATAGATATTTTTGAAACAAATAAGGACAGTTGGCAGGTAATTCTCCACAATAGAGTGTGGATGGGAAATTACCCTGAAACATGTTTAACATAATATCACTTTGTTGTTAATTCTATAAGTCAATGTTTTTGACAGTAGAAACTGCTTTGTTTAGCTAAGCAAATTATTTGAAAATTTGAGGCAGCTCAAAATTTTCTACATAATGTTTCTATATTTGAAAATATTTAATTTTTTATATGCTTTAATCAATCTGGCTGCCAATAATGTTGGAATATAGACTAATTTAATGTGGATATTTCTGGGATTGTTGGCATTTAATTCATTTTCGAAACTTTTTTCCTAAAAGAAGATGAAAGTGTTATTAAAAATCCAGAAAGATGCATGAGCATTTGATGATTTTAATTGATCATTAGTGTAATTAATTAAAAGGAACAATATTACATGTGCTTGATTAATTTTATAAATGCTCAAAATGTTACATGCTTGTCAAATGACTTCAGGTACTAATTAATATAAAATATCTGTAGAAATGAAATATATGTATATGTACACCATGGATAGGTATGTAGGAGCAAATATGATTTTTTTTTTAACCATTCGCAGTGATTATTTATTGACACGTAATCCTGTGGCAGATCCACTATTAATGCTGTGTCCAAAAATGTAGATGACAGACATTGTTACTTTTGCTAACTGGGTGGAGATGAGTAGCTAGACAAATCAATTAATGACCAATAATGATTTCCACCATTTCTGGACTCATGAGGTTAGATTAACATCTGTACCTAATATTCATTACATGAAAATATTCTGTGTCAAAACAAACCCATTTGCCTTTTGTTTAAGTGAAACATTTTTTTTTCCCCCTCATAGAATATATGTGCCACATTACATCCAATTGTTGTCTACAGACATTTAGATTTTTTTCTTGGCAGTTTATTGAGTATGAGGTCCAAATTAAAAGAGATATCAGGGGTCCCTGAGATACATATTCAGCAAGAAATAAGAATCAAGTTAAGAAAACAATGACAGGGAAGTTAGAACTCAAAAGGAATGTGTGGAGAACTAGTTTTGCCTTCTTATCCTGTATGTTAATTCCTGCAGCTTTGGAAGGTACTGTATATTGTTCTAATCAGCAGACAGTGTTTCTTTATAAGCATTTACATCTTCAGTCTAAGTTCGCTCTAACAACCTAGGAGATCCTGGCCATTCACTCTACTTTCCCATAAGTGATGATATCAAGTTTTTTTTGTTTTTTTTTTTCATAGATGTTTCTTTATTGTTAAGCTGCAACATACATGGTTTAATACAACAAAAAACATTTAATCAAGTGAAAAATAATAAACTGAACAATAAACAATATAACCGAACAATAAACAAATAAACACTCAAAACAAAATATTTTCCATTGGAAACATGTTAAGATGAATACGGGGTTTCATTACCATCTTACTGCAATTTTCTTATGTGTTACTAACCTACATACCCCATGTTTTCTGTAATCATGCAGGTGTGAATGGGAGTTTGAATGCATGCCTATAAAAATCCAGAGAACCTAATGCCGCATATGTAGTACAGATGTATTTTGACTAAGTGAATATTCCAAGGAGGGCAAAGACATTTGGGGCTACTTATTGAGATTATATCTCCCTGGTCATTAGACCTTTATCTGCTCCCAAACAAGCATAGAATATTAACTCCAGAACTCTAGCTTTGAGGTGGAGTTTTTATGCCTTATCAAAACTCATCATTTATTTTGTGTATCCCCACATTTACTTATTTTCAAAACAGACACGTGTGTACATTAATTATATAAGACAAAATGCCTATTGTTTACTTTTCACTTGAAAAATACTAGTAGGCCTGCATCAACTGCACTTTTAGTGAAATACAAAGGAACCTGTAGGTCAGTATGGGATGTGTTTTCCAGTATTCAGAATAATAACTATGGCATTTAGCTGTGATGACAGTCTACAAAACCGTAAGAGTAGGATTTGGGGGTTTAATTAAATTTATGTCAAAATTATTTTCAAATCCTGGGGGGAAACATGCTTGAATAATACAGCACATGTTTTGGCCTTTAAAAATTTTAACAAGTGGAAACATTTACATGACACATTGGCACAATCTCCATAGCTCAGAAACACCTAATATACAGCATAGCAACAGCTTTGTTCATTAATTGCATGGTAAACATGCACACCGACTCCTGCATAAATTTGTCAGGGCTGTGTCTACCTTCACAGGAAGCAGCAGGCATGGAAGTGAGTTTAATCTCCACATATCAATAAATATATGAGAGAAAGATTATGCCATGCCCTTTCTATGTAATTCTAATTATTTCAACGTCAGAATACCACAACAAACAAACAAATAAATATCTTATTTGGACATCCAGATATGATACAGCAAACAGTAGGGAGCAGAAGGTTGCTATATTTGACCTCAGGTTATCCTAAATATCTAGAAAATTTACTTGTGGATACAGAAAATGGTTTGTTACTCAATGCCTCTTTTCACCCTATCCTGCCCAGTCCTCCTTGCCTCCTGGCCCAACGGATTCCACTGTTCTCTGAGACTTGAAACCAGTGGCCCTGACAAGAAAAAAAACAAAAAACAAAAAACAAAGTTATTGCACTGTGGGTTTTGGAAGAGGCCAAGGCATCGACCCCATTTATAACCCAATCTCCTCACCTTCTTCTTAAGAAAAGGTCAGAAGGACCAAACTGTTAAATTCATAAAAAGCAGTCTCTATTCCAACCTTATTTCCAATCAAATTAAAGTGAGTGGATCAATTTGAGCTAGAGCCTTTAGCTATTTCAAAGATGTATCTTCTTCTCACCAAAGTGCTTAACCTGAAATCCTTTGTTTTTGTCATTCTACTGCGGTCATTTTTCCTATCCTGGATATCGGCACAGTCTCATTACTCCATATTATCACTGGCAACTAGGACTGAAGAAAGAAAAGATGGCTATTATTAATGGTATCAGTGAGCATTCATAGGCTATGACTTGGCTGGTTTCTTGTAATTTTCTTGGGGCACTTAAGTATGTGTTTTCCTCAGGACACTCATGTCTTTTTTCCTACTCTTCCTTATTTTTTATTTTTTTATTTTTTATTTTTATTTTTTTCCCAATTACTTTTATTTTATTTTTTCAGTGTTCCAAGATTCATTGTTCATGTACCACACCCAGTGCTCCATGCAATACGTGCCCTTCTCAATACCCACCACCAGGCTCGCCCAACCCCCACCCTCCTCCCCTCCAAAACATTCAGTTTGTTCCTCAGAGTCCACAGTCTCTCATGGTTCATCTCCCCCTCCGATTTCCCCCAATTCACCCTTCCTTTCCTTCTCACGATGTCCTCCATGTTTTTCCTAATGCTCCACACGTAAGTGAAACCATATGATAATTGACTCTCTCTGCTTGACTTATTTCACTCAGCATAATCTCTTCCAGTCCGGTCCATGTTGAAACAAAAGTTGGGTATTCATCCTTTCTGATGGAGGCATAATATTCTATCGTATATATGAACCATATCTTCTTGATCCATTCGTCTGTTGAAAGACATCTTTCAAAAAAGGCAGTTTGGCAATCGTGACCATTGCTGCTATGAACATTGGGGTACATGTGGTCCTTCTTTGTACTGCAATAACTTTTTCAAAGACTACCATCCGTGTATACTGATATGTCTCAATACTTGACTGGCTGAGGCTCCAGTGATTTTTAACATGAAATATCAAATTTAATGAGCAGGTATGTTAATATTGGCATTGATACCCAAGTCATTATTTTGTTATGGAGTGAAAATGTGTGTGTATTGCATGGGTTTTTTTGTGGTCTTTGGTTTTCTAAGACTAAAATATAGTCATCTTTTACTGGTCTGAGTTTCTGTGAATACCAAACATGACCTCACCCCTTTAAAATAAAAAGAACTTCGTAGATGCTTGGATGGCTCAGTTGGTTAAGTGTTTGCCTTCAGCTCAGGTCATGATCCCTGGGCCCTGGTATGGAGCCCCATATTGGACTTCCTGCCCAGCGGGGAGCCTGCTTCTCCCTCTGCCTGCTGCTCCTCCTGCTTGTGTGCTCTCTCTCTCTCTCTGACAAATAAATAAATAAATAAATAAATAAATAAATAAATAAATAAAATCTTTGGAAAAAAGATTTAAAAATAAATAAAAAATTTAAAAAAGAATTTTATATAAATTGAATACTATTAGTATTGCTTTGCATAAGTTATTTAAAATAAAGTTTTAACAATAAATTTTCTTATTCTGAGAAAAAGAAGAATGAGATATTTTAAGTAATTAGCTCTCGGCACTTGCATAAATTAAATTGTGAGCCAATTTAAGAATGATCCTCTTGAATCCTTCACTGTGTTAAGGAAAAATCATCACATCATGTTGTACACCTGTAATTTCATGCTAAGACTGATACCGAACTGCCAAGACCTGTGAGTTTAAAAGTGACAGAAATGGGTCCCCTGGGTGGCTCAGTCGATTGAACATCTGATTCTTGATTTCGGCTCAGGTCATGATCTCAGGGCCGTGAGATCTAGACCTATATCAGGCTCCATACTCACAGAGACTGCTTGAGATTCTCTCTCTTTCCTTCTCCCTCTGCCCTCCCCCCATTCATGCACTCCAAATAAATGAATGAATGAATGAATGAATGAATAAATAAATAAATAAATAAGTAAAATCTTTGAAAACTAAAAGTGACAGAATTCATCAGAATTTTGTCTGCTTGTGAATCTAAGTTAACATGTCTGGAAATTGTAATGAAAGTTGAGAAAACTTATTTCTTGAAGTTTTAGAATTTAAGACTATCAACAACAGTGAACATTTTTTTTTCATACAGGACTTTTCTAATGCACATTAGGATATTCAAGGAAATTTTTCTTTTTCTTGACTTTTTTTCCCAAAAATTTGGCTCTTGAGTTTGTCTAGCAATACTGTTTCTATCATTGTCATAAAGTTGCCATTCACATTCTGCTATCTTTACATGATTGAAGCAAAGACGGAAGACATGGAAGATAAATGAAGGGCCCAGGGTAACACTTTAAGGGTTTGGGTGGCCAAGACATGCAGTGTCTAAATTTTAGTTAATTCGTGATTGATATATGCACTTTATGTTTTGGAGAAAAAAAGACAAAGTATGCTTTGAGAAAATGTACATACTATTTTCCCAAGAGAGACTTATTGCCTATAGCTATACACATACACACACACACACACACACACACGCCCCATTTGTGGGCATTGTAAGGCTCAGTAAAACACTGATGTCTAATTTGGGCGGAAATCCAGTGTGACATCAATAGTTGAACTATCTGTTTTTTGATAAGAATTTAAAAAAATATTCAGGTATTATACTTAAAATTCATGATGTGTGACTGTAGTTGTTAAAAAAAATTCATTCTACTAACGGTTTATTATGGTTACAACAAGGATGTTTTAATCCATTATACCTAAAATGGAGTAGGAGTAAAGGAAAAATAAATGAAAGGATGGTTTCATGTAATAATAATTGAGGAAATGAATAAAAAAAGGGTTTCTCATTTTTCTTATTTTTATGGACCAAAGGTGTAATGGCTTTTGAGGGGTCTAGAAAAAGAAGGTTTTTAAAAATTATCTCTTTATGCCAGAAGGCAATGAAAATTATGGTTGAATAGAACACTTGGGACCAGTCACATCAATAGTGTCTTTTAAAATGTGTTAAAAGTGCTGGCACATAAAATGAGGAGGGAAAGTTATAGAAGACTTAATAATCTGATCAAAAGAAAAAAAATGAACTACATGAAAAAAATGTTAGAGCTTGGGATTTGATATCCTGTAGGAATAACACCTGTTAAAACCATCACAATAAAAATCCTGAAAAGGTGTTTAATATGGTCTACTGTCAACTCTCACTAGGGTGAGTAGCCTGACTTTGCTGATTAATTAGACCTCACCATTCAAACATCTCAAAGCAGTTATCAAAATCTTAATATTGGTGGGCAAGCTAGCAAAATGTAAGAGAGCAGATATGAGAGTAGCGAGGATTAAGTATATTCACAAAATATTCTTTTGGAAATTATTTAAAAAAGAAAAGCTTTATACTATATGTTAATCCTTTCATCCTCACATTAATAAGACACAAATTCATTGAAGATGAAGAAAAAAAGAATCACTGTTACATTCAGATTTAGCCTTATTGCCTTTATCTATTATTTAAATATGCATGAGTTCCTTCCCTGCCCATTTAAACATTATGTATTAAAAATAACTCTACTACTGTAGAATACAAAGAAAAATAATTTGGCTAAGGCTTATTAATACATGAAACATGTCTATGGGATTCTCCTTCTCTTAGTGGACTTGAATAATTATTTATCAGACTAGATATCATATGATTTTATATATTAAATGGATTTTACAGAGTGTCTTTTAAACTTATTAAAAACTAGGCAAAATACTGTCATGTATAATTTATAATTGGTAACCTTATTAAGTTGGTAGGTATTTTAAAGGTCTGAGAACAATGAAATTTATCGGAATATACATAACAGAGGATATATAAATAAAGAAACTAAAGATAAGATTAGAAATATTCCACATATATATTCATCTTTAGGGGGTTTAATTTATGTAAACCTAGTCTTACTATAGGGTTTTTTTTTTTTTAACTACATACCCATTTCAAAGATCAGAATAAAATTTATAAAATACAAAATTATGTTACTCTTTCTCTCAAAACACCCCAAAAGCATTTTTTTTTTTTTTAAGCATTTTGATACTCCAAACAAAATGCAATGTCTTAGCCACAATGTAGGTTTCATGTGATCTGATTGATACCCATATCAATGCCCATCCTCCTTTAGAAATCTTCCTAAATGCTTACTCATTTCAGTCTTCAGTTCTATTTTCATTGACAGTAAAACACAGCAAGCTCATTCCTAAGGACCTTTACATTTCCTGTTTTTGCACTACAGGTAATATTATTCCTCAGATCAGCACGTGGCTCATTCCCTTATTTCATTCAGCTCTCATATACCACCTCCTCGCAGGATGTCCTTTACAAGATACCTTTGATATTTTCTTCAAAATACATTAAGTATTCTGTACTTAATTTTTAAAATACAACCATTTTAAGTATACATTTGAAACATTGCCAGAAATGTGACTATCAGTTTATGTCTTCTTTTTTTTGGCAGGCTTTACTACTAAGATATAATCTCAGTGAGGGTAGGGACATCTTTCTGGTAGATCATCTATGCCAAGTCTAGAATTGAGGGCGTCACTCAGTTAACATGTGATGAATGAATGAAGGAAGGAAGGAATGAACACATATTCAAAAATATCCCTTCAGATGTCTTTAATAATAACAATAAAAGTGGTATAAGAAAACAGTGACAGATTGTGAATAAATGACTAATTGTAAAGAGTTAAATAGCACAGATAGTATTGAACATATTTAACTATTCCTATGATCTCTTTACAATTGAGAATTGTGCTAACTAATCACAAAGAACCAGACAAATACCACAGCTCTGTTTTGAGTGTATTTACATCTTCTTATGTTTCAAGATATACAAAGACACCTTCGGCAAGGCTCAGTGTCCATCCATTGCTATCCTTATTAAGAGTTTTCTGTTCGTTCTTTTTTTTTTTTTTCGTTCTGAGAATTCATTATTAGTCGCTTTTTTTGGTGGTCCCTGCTACTCCCCATGCTTCATTTATTATGTGGTTTTGTTCTGTGACTCTCTAAATGTATCTTCTGTGGACAACATGACATGCCTGTTCAACTACTGTTTAAAGATGAGGTTTTCTAAACTCACTCTACAGGCTCACTTTTGCATTCCTAGATTCAGAACTTTGGTGGTAATGCTGTTAACATGTTTTTTTTTTTTTTTTGAATGAGGGATCTCTTATGGGCAGTTTGCTTTGGTGTTTTTTGTTTTGTTTTGGTTTTTGTTTTGTTTTTTCACAAGTCTGGCAACACCGAAGAAGGGGTTTACTTGTCTTTGGTTTATTTACTTGTTACAGACATATACTGTCTGTTTTTCTGTTTTTATTTTTCCCCATGAAAATGACATTTTGTGAAGTCAGAGATATTTTTTTGATTTTTCATCACGGTATCCTCAAACCCTAGAACAGTATCTGACATATGGCAGATGTTCAATAAATAAGCATTACTTGGAATAGCTAGATGAATAGGAAGAGAGAAGCTTCCTGGAAGTTCTACTGTGACTGGCAGAAGAATTTTAGGCCTTCTAATGACACCTATGTTTGAATGTATCTGTTAATAACAGCTTTCAGACTTGACAGAAAAATCCAACGAATGGATTGAGCAAATAGTAGGAAATTTAGTGGCATATACAATTAAAATTGCAAGAGTAGAATACAGCTGGATACAGGGGTTCTAATAATATCCTAGTGTGTCCTTGTCCATGTCCTGCCTCTGTTCTCCTCTGCATCAGCTCTACCCAAGAAACAGGAAGTAGACATCACAGCAGACATTTTCTCGTGGGTCTGCAGACACTTTCTCATATGTCTGCAGCACCTTGTGACTTTGTTTTTCCTAGTTTCTGGTCCAATGGAAAGATAGCTTCTCTTTCACACAAATTCCAATGAGAATGTCATAGTTGACACAGTTGGGTTATACGTTATCCCTGATTCTTTGCCTACCACCTCATTCCCTATGCCAGACATGCTTCGAATATTAAAGATGGAATTACTCCATCCAAGAGGATATAGAATGGAAGAAGAGTCTCTTCCTAAAAGAAAACTGTAACTTAAGTAGCTGAAGAGAGTGGATGGAGATTGGGCAGTGGACACCTCAATAAAGGAGATAAGCAGGTGGCAAATAGTGTATGAAAAGATGCTAAACATCATTTTTCATTTGGAAATTGCAAATATATATAACAATTAGATACTAATACATGCCTATTAGAATGGATAAAGTAAATAAATAAATACACCCCCAAACTGACAATAACAAATGATTTGTTTCTAAAGGACTTGACAAACTTGAATTCAACATAAAATAAAACCCTTCAATTTGCTGCCGCTCAGCAACTTTTGCATTGTTTTTTAAAAAAATTCTTATTTTTTTAAAAAATACGCTTTACACTTGAGATCGTGTAGTAATTAAAATCTCAAGACTGAATTACACTTTTTTTTTAATTACACTTTCTTGCAATCTGAATATAAGATTGAATTATTTACTTTGTGTATCTGTGCAGGTACAGTAGACCCGATTTATTGCTGGTAATTGCATTCAATTGTAATTAGCACTCTGAATATTCAAAATTTAAACACATCTTGATAATTATTGAAAGTCTCCCGAGAACTATTATCTGATCTAAAAAAATAAGAAAGCATACAGATGCAGGTTTTAAAAACATAAATGTAGACAAGCCAGAAATGTACTCGGCTGTTACAATATCCAATGCTTCAAAATTTCAAACTCTCTGACCCCAAATAGTTGACAGTTTGGCAGTTTCTTACAAAACCAAACATGCTTATACCATATGACCTAGGTATTTGTCCACTTGAGTTGAAAACTTAAGTCCACAAAAACAACAAACCCTGCATACAAATATTTACAGCAGCTTCATAGTTGCCTCAAACTGGAAGCAATCAAGATGTCTTTTTTTTTTTTAAAGACTTTATTTATTTGACAGAGAGAGAGAGAGATCACGAGTAGGCAGAGAGAGGGGGAGGCAGGCTCCCTGCCGAGCAGAGAGTTCGATGCGGGGCTCGATCCCAGGACCCTGAGATCATGACCTGAGCCGAAGGCAGAGCCTTTAACCCACTGAGCCACCCAGGAGCCCCTCAAGATGTCTTTTAATGGGTGAATGGATAGAGTAGCATATCCTAATGATAAATGCATATATGCATATATAATATTAATATGAATATAAGATATAGATTAAAATTTTAATATATAATTTTATATTTAGTTCATATATTTAAATTATGCAAATGATAATATGCATAGTTATGCATAATGGTAATATCTATAACATAAAAATGTTTATATATTGTATTTATTTTTAACATGAATTAATATTGATAAAATACAATAAATATATAATATGACATATGCATATTAATCATGTATATTTATGTATACATACAAGTAAATAAATAAAATGAACTATCAAGCCACAAAAAGGCTTGATGGAACTTTAAATGCATATTGTTAAGTTAAAAAGCTATACACTGCGTGATTCCAATTATATGACATTCTGGAAAAGGGAAAACTATGAGACACTAAAAAGATTAGTGTTTGTCAAATACTTAGAGATGAAAGGAGGAATGAATAGGGGAAACCTAGGGGATTTTTAGAGCCCTTCAACATATCGTACATATTCTGTACGATAATGTAATGATGATTACATTATGCACTTAACGAAAACCCATAGAGCTGTGCAACACAAAGAATGAATCTTAATGTAAACTATAGACTTTAGTTAATAATGAAGTGTCACTATCAGTTCATTAATTGTAACAGATACACCAAAATAAGGCTAGATGTTAATAACAGAATAAAATATAGGAGCTGGTGGGTAGAAGGACCTCTTTGCACTATGAAATTTCTCTGGAGACACCAACTTTTCTAAATATTAGCCTATTAATTAAAACGACAATAACAACAGCTTTTCACTATCAGTTATAGGAATCTTACCACAAAGAACTTAGGAACTTTAGTTATGCAGTGCATACACACCAAAAAATGAATGACTTACTTTAAAAAATATATATGCCATTAGAATATATATTATTTAGTATTCCCCCAGTTACCTATTACAAATAAATTGAATGAAATATATAATTTATTCCTCCAATAATAATATTATTTCACAAAGAGTATAACCCAGTTGTATTCTGATGTTTGATGTTTTCCTTTTTTTAAAGATATGTAATATTAACATATATTTACTACTTTGAAAAGATTTGTATCATATATATCATATGTATCATATATATCATTATCACATCATATATATATATATAAGATTCCACATGCCAATGAAATCCTTAACACCTAAGGAAAAACAATACATTTCAGGGTGTGTAATTGATTGATGTTTTCACACTGGAATTAAAAATGTGGAATGTAAATATAACAATAAAATTTCTATCATTCAGAAGGTATTAAGGGAATAAAAATTTTTTATGGAATTAGGTAGATGCCCGATTACCTAATTAGAAAAAATTTAATATTTTTTCAGGTTTAAGATTTTGAAATTTTCATGTTTTATCACCTTATGCAGCTGTAACATTATTACATGCAAACTTCATTGTATATAATTATTATTTATTGTGAAATGAAAACCAATTCTTAATATGATATAAAACAAAATCAAAGATTTTACTTTTCTCAGTTGCATTAAACATGCTTTAATACTAATTTGGTACATGTGCTGTGGGGTGGGAAACATTTCTCCAGCATTTAAATTAAAATTTTCATAAAGTATTAATATATTAGTGGAGGTCATATACCTAGGTCATATGGTAAAAGCATGTTTGGTTTTGTAAGAAACTGCCCAACTGTCAATTAGGAAAGTACTACTTGATAATCAAGGTTAGCATGAACATTTTAGAAAATAATATTATCAGTTCTAAGCCTATGAAATTGCTTATATTTACCATTTTCACCTACAAAACAATTTTCTTTGTTTCAGCCTAACTTGTATCATTTTTATCATTAAAGAATGAAATAGTTCATGTAGCAAAACAATTAAGAAGATGTCAAAAGATGCCTCTATTATTATTAGCAGTATCCAGAGAGTTTAGCATTATGGAATTCAGAGCTCATGACAACATATCAAAAATATTGTCTAAACTGATACTTAATGATTAATTCTCTAGACGCATACTGATCTTATGTATCAACTGTATATTTCCATGACCATATAGATGGAGGAGGAAAACACTTTTGTGATTCAGGTGGCTGCTCTGTGTCAGTGATAAAGTGCAGTATTTTCAGATATCTAAGGGAAAATAATATGGGAAGGAAAGCAGTAGATATGCTCCTCTGTATTTTTGTTTGTTGCTCACCAGAAAATGCGAGCTCTGGATTCCAGGATACTCATTCTGAAACCCACCACTGCCACTTAGAAGCCAGTGGTCCTCTGGTCAATAATTAAGACAAGCCAAAAATATTGTGACATGTAAAAATAATTCTAATAGTCTGTAGTCAGGACTAAACAGCATAATGTGTAAACAACTTTATTATGGTAGTTGGCGCAAAGTTAAGCACAGCCTAAAGTAAATTTAAATAATTAACTTTGTTATTTTCTCTTTTGCTCTTTGCTGTATTTCTGTTTTGATATAGCATAGAGAGCATCACAGTTACAGCTGCTTTGGATGGAGTCTCAGGCAACTCCATTAACTCTGTTTAAATTTAACTTCATATTTCTCTATTTAAGATAGCTCTGAACTTAAACTCAGAAGATTGGGTTCAGTTTCTGTCCTTGCTACTTATTAACGGTGTGGAAGGTCTTGCAGCTTAATTGAGCTCCTCAATTAAATATGAATCATAAATCTCACTTAAAACCTGTTCCAAATAAAAGAACATGACACATAATGGTTTTTTTTTTTTAATTAATGCTTCTTTGAAAGGTAGAAAGAACTGTAATAATAGATTTTTTCTTATTCATGCAAAAAAGGACTTTTTTTGTTTTTTTTAAGATTTATTTATTTGAAAGAGAGAGTACAGAAAGGCAGAGAGAGACAATCTCAAGCAGACTCCGTGCTGAGCACAGAGCCCCACGGGGAGCTTGATCTCACTACCCTGAGCTCATGACCTAAGCAAAAAACAAAAGTTGGATGCTCACCCAACTGTGCCACCCAGGTACCCGAGAAAGGACATTTCTAATATACAATATTGAAATGTTATAATGGAATTCAGGGTAGCTAAGTGGATAGAATAAAGGACACTGGAATCAGATCACACCTGGTTATTGTGCTCCTGCTCCTTCTTAGCTCTGAGATTTTGGGCAAGTTTGCCAACATTCAAGTCTGAATTTTCTTATCTGCAAAATGGAGATAATAACAATACCTACCCCACACAGTTGTTGTGCTGGCTGAACACTTTATGAGAGTGGAGCTCACAAATCACAGCACTTGTCACATAGTAAGTACCCTGTACATGCAAGCTATCATTATGATTGATATCTCTAAGCATTGATTTATTTTTGGCAAGTACTGATACAGCCAAGAGAGCTTTACTAAATGATGTGCAGGTTCTTGAATAAAATAATTTCCTGTCTTAGAGAAGCGTCCTGTACAACATGGAATATAGTATAAATATGCATCACATAAATTAATGTGTGTGTGCATGTGTGTCTCATAAGTATATTGTGAAAAAGCATATGTATCTTTATGCACAGGCAGACACACAGAAATGAGCAAGAAATGTTGTGTGTGTGTGTGTGTGTGTGTGTGTGTGAGTTGCCTAAGTACTACACTAAAATGGACACTGGTAGGGGTCCAGTAATAAGAAGAGCATGGACTAAGAAGAATTCTGACTTTTCTAAAGTCAGAACTAATACTTTGATAGTGTAATGGAGAGGAACTGGAACTCTGGAGTCAGGGAGGCCTGACATTAATCCATGCTCTACCTCTTACTGTGTAATTTTATCCAAACACTCATCTCAGACTTAAATTTCCACTTCTGTGGACATAACATTGAGTCAGATAAGTAGTAATCTCCTCTTCATGTAAAATTCTAAAACCGAGAACTGTATACCAGCCTCTGACTTCATTAAGTTTATAGTACAGCCTATATAGAAAAACATACCTGTTTTTCTACAATGGATAGAATTTAAGCTCTGCAGGCATTCCCTAGGACATTCTGACTAATAAGCTTGTAGGAGTAAAAAGTTGGTTTTACCCTCCAGTCTGGAACTCATTAAAATATTTAGGCACCAGGATTATTGACTCTTTAGAGAAAGAAAAAACTACCAATTAATAAAAATTGCTGATGTCAATTTAGAGCACCGGAAATTCTTAAGTGTAATTTCTGAGGGATTACTTCGTGTATTGTAAAGCAGTCAGCAGTATGCTGTGCTCATTTGTTCTGCTATAATGGACCTTATACAGCTTCTCAGGAATTATCCTGTTAAAAGAGAACCTGATAAATATCTAATGTTCAGAAACAGTTTTGAATTACCTGGTAAGAAAACAAAAGTGTATATCTGCTTATTTTTTACTAGGCAAAAGACATTTGGTGTTTTCTTTCTCTATTGTGCTATTTAATTGGAAATAGTATGAAAGCATTTTGATAATTTCAGTGGTTTGGTTATTAAGGATTATGTGATGGCTTTAGCTTACATTGACGACATTAGAAAAATGAAGCAAAACCATAATCAAAGAATTATGGTAAGATGACAAGTTTAAAATATCAGAATGGAATATAGAACTTGAAAACAATCTTTCCAGTGTTAAAAGCTAATTATGACTTAGAAGTTCCATTATCTATCTTAAATTTAAAACAACTGCTAAATGGATCATTTCTTTGTTATTTAGCCATTTGAGCTTCTCTTTGATAAAGGTCCTTGCCATCCAAACGGAACATAAAAATTTTATTGGTCTCTAATGATGCCAACTACAGCTGTACAATCATCATTTTAGAGTCCAAGCTCTGTCTGCTCTTAGATCTGCTGTCACTTGATCACAATTGCAGAAGTATCTTTAAGTGTATTTGTTTAACCAGATGGTAAATGGCTGTACAGGGATTACATCCATCTTTTTTACTGTATGACTAAGTGTTAAAACAGAAATTTTAGCTATGGTGGTGAAACACAGACTCGTATCATACAAAAAATAGTTTTTCTTTGTTTATTGTAAGAAGATATGAATATTTACAACATAAAAGTATGATATGTACTTAAATATATGAATAATACTTTCAGTAAAAATTTAAGTGGAGCATAAAATATTGGTATGAAATATTATGCAATGCCTGGCATATTTTTTCAAAAGGAAACCTGAAGAATTTTTACTTGCTATTCTTCTTTTACTGTTAATTTATTAGAATGGTAGATTGAGAAATCATGATATTCAGAGCATTTTAATTTTCTACATATAAATAATGACATTTCATATTTGTAAAAGTTAGCAAATAAACTTATAGTGTGATATGAGAATTATTAAGAGTTTATAGTAAATATTTGCAGCTGATTTGGAGTTAATTCTTCAAATTTGAAAAGCTGTGGAGAATATGTGCATATATATATATTCGATATATATTTAAACTTAAAGACTTCTACATGTTTTATGTATTTAGAGACAGCTAGGATTAAAATCTCTGTGGCAAAGGTGAAACTTTGGTAGTGTTCTTTTTTTATCATTTCTTTTTTTAAATTTAAATTCAATTAATTAACATATAATGTATTATTGATTTAAGAGGTAGAGGCCAGTGATTCATCAGTCTTATATAATACCCAGTGCTCATTACATCACATATTACCCAGTTACCCCACCCCCCACCCCTCACCCCTCCAGCAACCCTCAGTTTGTTTCCTATGATTAAGAGTCTCTTATGGTTTGTCTCCCTCTCCGATTTCATCTTGTTTTGTTTTTTCCTCTCTTCCCCTATGATACTCTGTTTTGTTTCTTAAATTCCACATGAGTGAGATCACATAATTTTCTTTCTCTGATTGACTTATTTCACTTAGCATAATACCTTGTAGTTCCATCCACGTTGTTACAAATGGCAATATTTCATTTTTGATGGCTGAGTAGTATTCCAGTGTGTGTGTGTGTGCGCGCGTGTGTGTGTGTGTGTGCGCACACGCACACATATAGACACACAACATCTTCTTTATCTATTCATCTGTCAATGGACATCTGGGCTCTTTCCATAGTTTGGTGATCGTGGACATTGCTGCTATAAACATTGGGGAGCAGGTGTCCCTTTGGATCAAAACATTTGTGTCTTTGGGGTAAATACCCAGTAGTGCAATTGCTGGGTTGTGGGGTAACTCTATTTTCTAATTTTTGAGTCACCGCCATACTGTTTCCAGAGTGGCTATACCAGTTTGCATTTCCACCAACAGTGTAAGGGGTTTCCCCTCTCTATGCAACCTCACCCATATCTGTCATTTCCTGACTTGTTAATTTCACCCATTCTGACTGTTGTGAGGTGGTATTTCATTGTGGTTTTCAGTTGTATTTCCCTGATGCTGAGTGATGTTGAGCATTTTTTCATGTCTGTTGGCCATTTGTGTGTTGTCTCTGGAGAAATATCTATTTGTGTCTTCTGCCCATTACTTGATTAGATTATTTGTTCTTTGGATATTGAGATTGATAAGTTCTTTATAGATTTTGGATACTAGCCCTTTATCTGATAAGATGTTTCCAAATATCTTCTCGCATTCTGTCCTTCGTCTTTTAGCTTTGTCAGCTGTTTCCTTTATTGTGCAAAAGCTTTTTATCTTAAGTCCCAACAATTCATTTTTGCCTTTGTTTCTCTTGCCCTTGGAGACATGTCTAGCAAGCAGCCAAGGTCACAGAGGTTGCTGCCTGTGTTGTCCTCTAGGATATTGATGGGGTGCTATTCTATAGTAATAAGTATGAACTAAAAAGAATTACAAAATGTTAACTAAACCTAAAAACTTTGTCCCTTTTTTTTTTTAAACTGGGCTAATATAGGTATGATGTAATGGCAAATGAATGCATCTTGAATTATTTTAATAACCAACGTAACATGACCAGTGATTTTAGTCCCGCATAACAAAATGAACATCCAGCTTCAATAGAGCTGTCATTGCAAATGAAAGCAGATTTAAGATGAAAAGTTAGTAGAAAATGAGAAGGTTATTGGTGGTCATATTAAAGTCTAAACTGGTAGTTGTTCAAATAATAAAGTGATTGTAATAAAAGCACAGCAATTTATAATCATAGGATACTGGAGTGTAAGATATTGGAGAATAAGCATATATCAGAAAAACAAAATCCAAGATGCATTCATGAACATGAATAGCTAATGTGGACTAGAAGTAAAACTTCTGAAATATGAAGAAGTCAAAGAAAATTGAAGTTACACTGTCAATTAAAGTTGATCATTCAAATGGGCTTCTCTGATGGCAGAAAGTTGTGTTGAAGGGAAAGATTAATATCGTTTAAGCCTCGAGTTGTCAACGAAGGTAGCAGGCATTTGGGAGGTAAATAAGAGAAACACTACACATCTTTTTTTCTTCTTGCTGGGCATAAAAAGGTCTTTAATCATAGGACATATTCAGATTTTTTTTTAAGATTTCATTTATTTATTTGACAGAGAGAGAGACATAGCGAGAGACGGAACACAAACAGGGGGAGTGGGAGAGGGAGAAAGCAGGCTTCCTGCTGAGCAGGGAGCCTGATGCAGGGCTCTATTTCAGGACCCTGGGATCATGACCTGAGCCGAAGACAGACGCTTAATGACTGAGCCACCCACGTGCCTCACATTCTGATTTTTGTAACATTACTTAAAGTCATGCTTTAGAAGTTGGATATAATGAAATCCCTCCCTGACTGGATGAGTTGTGCAACATTAGTATTTTGCCAATTCAGTCAGAATATGAGTAGCATAAAGTTAGAATAATTTATTTTTTCAAAATTTTCTCCAAAGTAACTGATAATACATCTATAATTTATTGATTTCTAACTATATGACTGCCAAGTGTGATGTTGCCTAAAATTCAAAACATCATCATAAGCTGGGGGTATTATCCACATTGACTTATGAGAGATTATTTCATTTATGAGAGATCAAGTACTTACTATAAGATCAAGAGTTAGTAATTTGAGTAAGTAGAGAAATGGAGATTTGAAATCACATGTGCAAACCATCTTTTTGCATTACTAATATTATTATGCCAGACTACTTCTCTAGCAAGCAAAGTGTCTTTTCCTGACTTTGCCCTGATATTTCTGCAAATAGAAAAGTGTTTTGTCTCTGAAGAAGAGAAGAGAACTTCCTGAATTTTCTTAATACGATTCTGGGTGTGTAAAAGAACAATTGCAAAACTAAGGAAATAAAATTCTAAAATAAGGAGTAAATTCTTCAGGAATGGCATAAAAAATAATGAATGAATTAAACAGGGAAATTTTTGACCGAATAAAACAAATAGGATCAAAACAGCATAAATAAAGAGTAAATAAATACTTTACAAGCAGCAAAGAAGACTTGAGAACTAAAAATACAAATATGGATAGAATCATAGTTAATGAAGATAAAAAAATCAAACTAATTAATTAGGAAACCACAGTATTTTAGACTGATAAGCATGACAGATTATTTTTTTCTGCCTTTGTCCCTAAATTCTATTTTCCAAGTTTTTATTTAAATTCCAGTTAGTTAACATACAGTTTAATATTAGTTTCATGTGTAGGATCTAGTGATTCATCACTTATATACAACACCTAGTGCTTATCACAACAAATGACCTCCTTAATACCCATTACCCGAGAATGTCAGATTGTAGGGGAGGAAGCTCAGGCAACACCAGTTAATGTATCTGTGAACTCAACATTATCAGTGGCCCTACTTGTCAGTAGTTGCTTTGCACTTAAAGACACAGCATATAATTTTATTGTTCAACTGAAGGAAAGAGACAGATAGATAGAAAAACACAGAGGGACACAGATGGATATTTCTTCTAATGTAAGTCTTTCTATGATTTTGAATAACTGATTTTTATAAATCATTTTACTGGTTCCAATGTATTTCCGTGTATCTTTTTCTCATTTTATGCAAAATGATCCTAGAAGTAAAAGAATAGATACATTTTTCTTAAGAAGATTTGTTTCATATTATTAGTTAATAGGGAAATAGGATTTATCCTAAGGCTCATTCAAATTGAATTTGTGATGTTTGACCTCATCTTACATCTAAACTTCAATATGCCATCAACCCATAGCTTAATAAAGTGCATCCATTAAAGGCCAATCAGGCAAATAGTGGCACGTGAACCTCCTTGGTTTATCTTTTTTATTTTTTAGAGAGAGAGCAAGAGAGTGTGTGCAGAGTGGAGGGGAGAGGGAAAGGGAGAGAGAGAATCTTAGGCAGGCTCCATGCTCAGGGCAGAGCCCAGTGCAGGGCTTGATCCCAGGACCCTGAGATCATGACCTGAGCCAAAATCAAGTGTCAGATACCTGATTGACTGGGCCACCCAGATGCCCCTGAAATTCCTTTGTTTTATACCTTAACAGAGATCATTGGAGCTGATTATAAATATGTTATATAGATGGATTCATTTCCATTTCCTGACACAGACAGCAAAGAGGGATAAAAATGGAGATGTATTACTTTGTAAATCTTACATTATTCAGAGCCATATCAACTAGAATCTCTCCTCCAATGTGTGTGTTACTGACACTAACTTTCTTACCGGCTGATATATTTCAAAAAATTATGAGATTAAGTTATGAACCATAGATTTTGTTATAATAGAAATAAACGACTAAAGTTTTTTTTATTTTCATTAATAAAAAAAAATCTTATGGTTATAGGAAAGAGGCAGTATTATCCATGCAAAGTCTAGTAGAGAAAACCTCTGCTTGAAGGTAGGCAAAGATGGCAGGTATTCTTTTTTTTTATTTTCAAATTTTTCTTTAAATTCCAGTTAGTTTACATACAGTGTAATATTAGTTTCAGGTGTAGAATTTAGTGATTCAAGATGGCAAGTATTCTTAGGCCATTTAAGTCCCAAGTCTATCATATTTTTCAGCTAGCTGGACTACAACCATGTACATCAGAAACAGGAGCAGAAACAACTTACTTACATGTAAGTGTATTTACTTATATTTCCAATAAGGTTATCATCCTCTTAAAAACATATTTATTTCTTGCTTCCCCAGGATGTTCAAGGACAAACATGGATTACCATCACCCTGGATATCTTCAACCAAATGATATCCAAATGATTCCATTATATTAGTATGAGATAGAACCTTTTGTCGTTCAACAAAACCAAAAATTTTTTAAGGAAGAGGCTTTAGACCTTCTCCATGTGATGAATGATCATAAATTGCTTTTCAAAGCTTTGCTAAATCTAAGGTAGTTTGGCTGCTATCTAATTGTGAATGAAAAACAAATTAAATGTTTTTCATTCTTCTTAGTTATAAACAAAAAAGGTCACATATATTTTGTAATTACATCCATAAAAAATTCCTTTTACATCTATAAATAAATTCTTAGTTGCTACTACAGCCAATATCAGAAATTCAATTAATAATATCTGTTGTAACACAGGAACAGTTCTGTTCATGAAATGTTTTGTGAAAAGATTAAAAAAAGAATATGCTGCATACATAGATGACTCATAAAGAAATCCTGAGTTAATTATTTTATAAAAGAAATTTGAATCATCAGTGAATTAAATTTATAAAATTAATAATCATTTCCCAGTATTTATGTCTTACAAAATTCTTTCTCATTATTGTGTTTTTTTCCAATAAAAGATACAATAGTTGATATATATATAAAATTAAACATAAGACCTTTAGAAAAATACATATATATTTAGTCCTCTATTTGAATCATTCTTTTTGTATAGACAAAATGAAGAGATAGCAAAGCTACTGAACATGTCAAGCCAAAAGGATTTAATGGCACTAACTAAATATTTTGTGTGTTATTGCTTGGTTATCGTCATACAATACAGCAGTGACAGAATTTGTCACTAATTTGTCTGCCTAAAGCATAAAAATTAATTATTAAAATTCAAGTATATTTTAAATACAATTTCACATTTCTGTCAACCATTATCCCTTAGAATATTCACTATTTTTGAATAAAGACAGCATTTTCATTAATGTATACTTCAGTGAAAGTTCTGACAAAACCCTCTCCTAAAAATCACAGGGCAAAAATCCAAACCAATGTGCATTATCAATACAGATTTATTACTCAAGTATGCTACTTTCTATAACAAAAATTCCCAAGTCAGTTGTGATGTAACACAATAAAATGTTTTTTCTAGTACCTTTATAGTCCAGTATGCGTTTTCTAGGTTTAGATGGGCTCTGTTTCATGTCATAATTCAGAGACCCAGGTTTCTTCCATCTCTGACCCCTGATCAATATCAGATGCTATAAGTTCTCTCCATTCAGTCAGCGAATGGAGAAAGAATGAGGATCACTGCTGGGAAATTCTAATGAATCCAACTGAAAGTGGCACACCACATCACGTTGACCAGACTCAGTTACTTGGCTGTACCTCACTTAAAGCGAGGCTGGGAAACGAAGCTTAGTATATACATTGAAGGAAGAGAAATGGGTTTGAGGAACATCAGTTAATGTCTAATAACCACATGACCTTATCTGTTTTACTAGAGTAGAAGTGGGACAAACTCCACTTGGACTTTGGTGAAATTAATGGGTTAATGGGGGGAAAAAGACAAATTAAAAATAAACTTGAACAGATATTATACTCAGGGACTGAGTGAGTACTGATACTTTAACAAGGCATTATCCTTTCTGGACTTAGATGTCCTCACCTGTAAAATGAATGAACTATACTATGCTATAAAAAAATGGAAATGAATCCATCTATATAAATGTCCCTACTGAACATTTTTCTGTGGAAAATTAACTGTAGTTAATTAGTCTTATGAAAACTAGTCTAGGGTGCCTGGATGACTCAGTCAGTTAAGTGGCTGCCTTTGGCTCAGGTCATGATCCTGGAGTCCTGGGATCAAACCCCACATCAGGCTCCCTGCTGAGCAGGGGCCTGCTTCTCCCTCTTCTTCTGCCCCTCCCCCTGCTCATGCTTGATCTCTCTCTCTCTCTCTCTGCCAAATAAATAAATAAATAAATATTAAAAAAAAAACTAGTCTTAAGGAGAAAGAGGATTAAATTGGAAGACTGACAGTTGAATATGAGTGTATATTTGATCAATAAGTGAGATTATTCATCAATTTTACTCATGTATGTATCAAAGTAAAAAAATACCACAGTAAACTCTAGAAAATATTAAGAGAGATGAATCTATAAAAAAACTTTTAAAAGATGCTATAGGTACTATTAAAAATATTATAGCAAAAAATGAAAAAGCCTGAGAAGCATTTAAAATTGGGAAAGTATCAGAAAGGATGAATACCCAACTTTTATTTTAACATGGACTAGACTGGAAGAGATTATGTTGAGTGAAATAAGTCAAGCAGAGAAAGTCAATTATCATATGGTCTCACTTACGTGTGGAGCATAAGGAAAACCATGGAGGACATTGTGAGAGGGAAGGGAGGGATGAACTGGAGGAAATCGGAGGGGTGAAGAACCATGAGAGACTGTGAACTCAGAACAAGGGACTGAGAGTTTTGGAGGGGAGGAGGTGGGGAGATGGGCGAGCCTGGTGGTGGGTATTGAGGTGGGCACGTATTGCATGGAGCACTGGGTGTGGTACATAAACAATGAACCTTGTAACACTGAAAAAATAAAATAAAAGTATTTGGGAAGAAAAAAAATTAAAAAATTAAAAAATAAAAAAAATAAATATTTATCACTTAAAAAAAATAAATAAAAATAAAATTGGGAAAGTAAGGAGACCTAATAGTATAAATAGGATGGATGGATAGATAGAAAGAGAGAGAGTGACAGAAAGGCTGAGAAATAGAATACCGATTCATGGAACAAATCATAATTGATCAAAAAAAGGTTCCTACGTTTTGGTAAGACAAGGTCAGCAATAATGGGTAAAGTAGCATTGGTTTTTTGTTGTTGTTTTTCTTTCTGCTGGGTCTTTCTTGGTCAGAGGTCTAAATGTTTAATATAATTTAACTGCACTTAAATAACTGTCAGTTACCCTTGAAAACAAGCAATATTAATTTAGGTTAAATGACTTGCAGCCTTACCTGCTAATGCTGTTATGAGATTTGGGATTTGCAAATTTGCTGCAGACTTTCTTCAGAACCATTAAATATTGCATTACTTGTAAATTACCAACAAAATGTTAGCAGTGGTGAATTTACCTGTTTTCAAGGTTAAGTTGACCGTGCTTGAAAAATATGTTTATATACTGAAATTCCAATCAGTGCTACAATCATTTTGTAGAGGATAGCTTACATTAGGGTTGTCGTATTGACAACCCAGGGATTCTTGAATTGCTATACAAATGTTTGTGACATGTGTTCATATGAGGGTTAGTATGTGTATATCCTAAAACAGCATGTCTTTCTCTTCAGTATGAAGCATGTAACACTAGAATATGCCACAAAGGTAGTGGGCCTTTCAGAATATACTGAGCTTTATGATAAATTAATTATTATTAGTGATGACCTTCAGATTCAGATAAAAGTAAAAGTGTATGGAGATGTAGTCATTTGTTATTGTCTACCTCACAATGTATTTATATCTTTTAAAGTACAGGCCATGTTTTATCTAAATATGATTAAAGAATATGGAAGATTTTTATCTTAAGGCCTCTTGTTTATTAAAATAAAAATTTCTCATAATGTAAATTTGGATTGATCAGCTATCCACCAATATGAATTATAAAACTTTATTTAATTGCTTCTTTACCAAAACTAGATACTCATTTCCTCAAAGCCAGATTTTTGTAGTATCCTCAGTTACTTAAATAGTGTCTAGTCCAAGAGCTGGTACGTAATACGTGTTTTAGAAAGAACTATTTATTAAAGGAATTAAACAAGAACTGGCTAGGTCTTGTGGTTAATCAGTTATGTTATTCTATAGTCCTTCAATAACTCTCCGTATCATCCCTCTGATACATTTCATGTTGTCATAACAGTAGAATCCTGTGACAGTAGTTGTGGTTAACTAAACTAAATTCTTGCTCAAAGGAAAGCACACACACACACGCACACACACGAATAGAGCAAAACAAGGAAAGAAAGAAACAAAAATTAGAAATGCAGTAATTTTTTATTTGTTATGCTCTTTCCTTGTTTTGTCATTGTATATACACTTCTTTGAGGCTTAATTTGTCTGTGGAGTACAAAATGGAGTTAGATTCCCAAAACTCAGTTATACCATAAAAAATGTCTTGAGGAAAAAAATGGCTGAAGTGTCTTCCCTTGTTTACTTTTACTCATCATTCAAATTATATAAATATAAATCAAATATGATTTTAGCCCTATTTATTTTTTTTATTTCCAGCTCATGACAATTTAAATGGCAGGTTTTATAAAAATCATTCTTGCACGTGTTGAAATGCATTGATTTTAGACTATACTACACCCTTCAAGTTATTATATTCAATAATTTTGTTGATAATAACTGCCTTTTACTTTGAACATTTTGGGGAATAGCTGTCAAATATGTTCCCCTAATGGTTATTTATATCATTTGCACTGATCGCTCTTCTTTAGTCATAGAAATTATTCATATATTTAAAATTGAGATGAGCTGCAAAGACTATCACCAGAATAATTCACCTAAAACTCTCTCCTGAATTTTCTTAGTTTTCAATTGCAGAAATTGAATTTGGGCTATATTGTTAAGATCTCAAAATATGGCGAAGATCAGTTAAAGATTTTAAAAAATGGGTGATAGGAGCACTCACTTAACTGAAATAAAGACATTTCTGCCTTATTACTGTGTCTGAAAACTATGATCTTAAATTCAACTATTAGTTGTAAATTAAAATTCCATAGTTTCCATTTATTATAGCATCTTTTAAGGATAAAAGTAATTTAAAATCAAAAGGGACTGTAATCCAAGTTTCAGTTTCAGTTTCTACCGGCAACTTTGTAACTGACTAGATACAGAAAGAATTTGGGGGTGCTTGGGTGGTTCATTTGGTTAAGCTTCTGCCTTCTGCTCAGGTCATGATCCCAGGGTCCTGGGGTTGAGCCCCACATTGAGCCTCGCAGCATCAGGCTTCTTGCCAGCAGGGAGCCTGCTTCTCCCTCTCCCTCCTCCTACCACTCTGCCTACTTGTGCTCTCTCTCTGTCACATAAATAAATAAGTCTTAAAAAAAAGAAAAAGCAAGTCAGAGTATGTATCTTCTCATTATTGTTTCGCAGGTTGGTTATTTGCTATATAGTTTTCATAATATACTTATTTCTCTTTTAATTAAAAAAGTGCTTAGTAAGCTGAAGAGAGATAGGAAGACTTTTGCTAACATTTTAATACTTTCAGAATGTTCTCATCATAGATATAACACACAAACACACATACATATGTCTATGACATAGATATAAACAGTTTCTTTCATTTGTTCAGTGGAGGAGGTGAAGTTGATAAGGACCTAAGGAAGTGTGGCATAATGACCTCTCTAGAGATTTTTAATTTCAGTGGAAAAAAATAGGTTTGGGAAATGCAGTGTTATCCAAATATCTTAAAAATGATAAATTTATTTAAAATGCATTTTGTTTATGGATATATCTCATTCCCGTAACATTAGATTTTACATAAAAGATGCCTCCTATTAATGAAAGCCCAATTAAAATGGCATTTTATATGTTTAGGTAAAACAAATATATGAATTCTATTGCTTAAACTTACTCCTATGCTTTCACTTTCGATAGAAAGTGAACTCCCTTTTATATTGCATTTTACTGCATTGTGGATAGACATTTCTTAGGAAACAGAATGGAGGAAAAGAAGAAGGAAAGGACACTTGCTTCTGAAACTGATAGTGGACACATCGTATGGATCTCTTGCCTCAGTCTTTCACATCTGCTACCTCATCTAATCCTCAAAACATTTCTACCAGTGTAGATGGGATAGAGGCAGACTGATAATCATGGGGATCAAATCTTATCCTAAGTTCCTCATCTAATAAGAATCAAGTTTGAAGTACAATTCTTGCCTATAAGCCTCAAATTCAGCATTCTCTCCTTCCATCTTTTAATTTTAGTTTCTAATGGAGACAGAATGATTCCTGACAAAAACTATTTAAATATATTTAAGCAATCAGAAATTCAAAGGAATTTCAAAAATTCTGAGCCCTAAGCATAATTTCACAGAAAAAAAATATGGAGTACATTCTGAAATATGTAAAATTTTCTCTTATAAATACCAGAAAAATCTAAGAGAAATAGTCAAAGAAGTGAGGAAAAAATTTATGATACAGAACAAAGAATGATGCACCCTGCACTGTGAACAAGCTCTTGTCAAGCTTCGGGAATCTCCCGCTTTACTGGCAACATCATTAGTTAATGTCAGGGACAGTCTTGGACATACGAACCTCTCATCTCTGGCCTCAGGGGGCTTAATATACCCCTTGGTTTACCAGCACCTGTTTTGACCCATAAGAATTTTTATCTCGGTTTAATTCATTTTTTAGTAATGAGTTTTTAATAAAATTTGATTTCAATTAAATGCTAAACTAGTCCATGATTATTAAATCTGATATTATTCATACTGAAACATTTCGTTATCCCAGAGGGTTATTTTTGTTTCCTCTACTCATTACAGCACATACCAAGGGAAATTTTTATTTTTATTTAGATTTTAAATTACATAGCAAAGAGCTGCATGACACCAATATAGGACTCATAATGATGACAGAGTTAATAGGACACCGAGAAATGAAATGGATAAAAGACATCATTTATATATACGTAATACAACAAAATAAATTACTGATAAATTAGGAACTTAAAGACTATTTTGCTACTGATTCTTGTTAAGTGATTGTGTCTTGTTCAACCTAGTTTTCTTGATTCTATTCAGTTCAAAATAAATCCTTACTGACAGTATCAATGGGGAGTTGAAGAATTTATGGATTAGAGATTAAAGTACAATAGGTACATACACTTATGCTGTTATTTTCTTAAGACTATTTTTAGAGCAGTTTTAGGGTCACAGTAAAATTGAGCTGATAGTACAGAGAGTTCCCATGTTCCTCCTGGCACCACAGCTTGGCAGCCTCCCCTACTATCAATATCCTGTACCAAAGTAGTACATTTGTTACAATCCATGGACCTACACTGACCTATCGTTATCATCCAGAATCCATGACTTACCTTAGAATTCACCCTTGCTGTTTTACACTTCATAGATTTTGACAAATGCATGATAACCTGTATCCACCACTGTAGTGTCACCTATACTAGTTTTATTGTTGTAAAATCCTCTGTGCTCTGCCTATTCTTTCCCTTCCCAATCCCTGGCAACCACTGATCTTTTTTTCTGTCTCTGTAGTTTTTCCAGAATATCAGGTAGGTGTATTCATATAGTATAGTATGAAACCTTTTCAAATTTGCTTCTTTTACTTAATATTACTCATTTAAGATTTCTTCTTTCTTGTGGTGTGGTAGCTCATTTCTTTAAAGCACCAAGTAACGTTCTGTTGTCTGGGATGTACCACAGGGTATTTATCCATTTACCTACAGAAGGTTCTTTGTCGCTTTCAAGTTTTGGCAATTATAAATAAAGCTGCTATAAACATTTGTGCATAGGATTTTTGTGGACATCAGGTTTCAGCTCATTTGAATAGATGCCAATGAGCACAATTGCTAGACTATAGTGTAGGAGTATGTTTAAATCTGTAAGAAAATGCCAAACTGCAGCCAAAGTGGCTGCACCAGTTAGCATTCCCTCCAATAGTGAATGAGTTCCTGTTGTTCCACATCCCTGCAAACATTTGTTGTCAGGGTTCTGGATTTTGGCCTTCCAAATAGGAGTGTGGTGGTATCCTGTTGTTTATTTTGCATTTCTCTGACGATGTGCAATATTTATCATTTTTTCATATGCTTATTTGCCGTATGTATATCTTCTTTGGTGAGGTGGCTGTTGAAGTATTTGGCCCATTTTTTAATCAGGTTGTTTATTCTCTTGTTGTTAAATTTTAAGTGTTCCTTGTACATTTTATTTTATTTTATTTTTAAAAGTTTTTTTTTTTTTAAGATTTTATTTATTTATTTGACAGAGAGAGAGATCACAAGTAGGCAGAGAGGTAGGCAGAGAGAGAGGGGGAATCAGAGTCCCTGCTGAGCAGAGAGCCCGACGCAGGGCTTGATCCCAGGACCCTGAGATCATTACCTGAGCCGAAGGCAGAGCTTTAACCCACTGAGCCACCCTGGCGCCCCTCCTTGTATATTTTAGATAACAGTTCTTTTTGAGATGTATTTCTTGCATATCTTTTCTCCCAGTCTATAGCTTGTCTTCTCATTCTCTTGATATTGTCTTTTTGCAGAACTGAAGTTTTTAATTTTAGTGAAATTCAGCTTCTTATTTCTTTCATGGATCATGTCTTTGGGGTTGTAACAAAAGGCCATCGCTATACCCAAGGTCATCTGGGTTTTCTCCTATGTTATCTTCAAGAGTTTCATTGTTTTACATCTCACATTTACATTTATAATCCATAATCATTTTTTAGTTAATTTTAGTGAAGCTTGGAAGGTTCGTCCAGATTTATATTTTTTTGCATGTGGGTGTTCAGTTGTTCCAGCACCGTTTGTTGAAAAAAATATATTTTTTCCATTGTATTGTCTTTGTTCCTTTATCAAAGATCATCTGTGTATATTTAGATGGGTCTCTTCCTGAGCATTCTAGTCTCTTGCGTTGATCTTCTTGTCTTTCCTTTACCAATACCACACTGTCTTAATTACTGAAGCTTTATAATAAGTCTTGGCATCAGGTTGTCAGTCCTCATCTTCTCCAATATTGTGTGGTCTACTCTGGGTCTTTTTGCTCCCATATTAACTTTTTTTTTAACTTTTTTTTGTAAACTTTTTTTACAAAAATTTTTTTTACAAAAATTTTACAAAAATTTTTTAAAAAATTTTTACAAAATTTTTATTTTGTAAAAATATTTACAAAATAATTTGCTGGAATTTTAATTGGTATTACATTGAACCTATAGATCACATTGGGAAGAACGGACTTATTGATAATATTAAGTGTTCCTATCCATGAATATCTCTTCATTTTTTTAGTTCTTCTTTGATATATTTATCGGAGTTTTGTAGCTTTCCTAAGTATTTCATTTTTGGAGTGTTAATGTAAATTATATTGTGGTTTAATTTCAAATGCCACTTGTTCATTGCTATTATGTAGGAAAGTGATTGGCTTTTATAATCCACATATCCTGCAACTTTGCTAAAATGGCTTATTAGTTCCACATTTTTTGTAGATTCTTTCAGATTTTCTATACAGATGATCATGTCATCTTTGAACAAAGACACCTTATTTATTTTCCTACCCAATCTTATTTCCTTTCCTGTGCTGTTGCATTATTAGGAATTCTAGTATGACATTTAGAAGTAGTGGTAAGAGGAGTCATCTTGCCTTGTTCTTGATCTTAGTGGGAAAGCTTCAAGCTTCTCACCATTAAATATGATGTTAGTGGTAGATTTTTTTGTAGATAATTCTAAATTGAGGAAGTTCTCTTTTACTAGTTTGCTGAGAGTTTTTTTTTTATCATGAATGGGTGTTGGATTTTGTCAAGAACTTTTTCTGCATTTGTGATGTGATGATATGATATGAAAATTATATGATCATTTTCTTCTTTAGCTCATTGGGGTGATAGATAACATTAATTGATTTTCAATTATTGTACTAGTTTTGCATACCTGGAATAAATCTTACTTGTTTATCATGTATAACTCTTTTTATACATTGTTGGATTTGATTTGCAAAGATTTTGTTGAAGATTTTTACATTTATTCATGAGAGATACTGATTTGTTGCTTTCTTTTCTTGTAATATCTTTGTCTGGTTTAGGTATTAAGGTAATGCTGGCCTCACAGAATGCGTTAAGAGTCTTGCTTATAAGCTCTGAAAGACTGTATAAAATTGATATAGTTTCTTCCTTAAAAGTTTGGTATAATTCAACAGTGAACATATCTGGGCCTTGTGCTTTCTGTTTTGAAACATTTAAAATTATCGATTCAATTTTTTAGATCTATACCTATTCATATTGCCTATTTGTTCTTGTGTGAATCTTTGCAGATTGTAACTTTCAATTTGGTGGGCCAATTGTGGTTCATAGTATTACTTTATTACCATTTTAATATCCACGGGATCTGTAGAAATCTCTTTCATTTCTGATGGTATTAATTGGTGTCCTTTCTTCCCTCTCTCTCTCTTACTCTCATTTTTCTCTCTCTTTGTTTCTCTCTTTCTCTTTTCCCTAAGCTGGATGGGAGCTTATTTGATATTATTCATCTTTTCAAAGAACTAGCTTTTAGTTTCTTTGGTTTTCTCTATTGATTTCCTGTTTAATTTTTTTAAAGATTTATTTATTTATTTATTTGAGAGAAGGAGAAGAGAGAGAAGGAGAGAGAATCCTAAGTAGGCTCCATACAGTGCTCAGCACAGAGCCAACACAGGGCTCTATCTCATGACCCTGAGATCATGACCTGAGCTGAAATCAAGAGTAGAATGCTTAACCAACTGAGCCACCCAGATGCCCTTCCTGTTTTCAATTTCTTTGATTGCTGCTTTATTTTTTATTATTATTTCTTTTCTTCTGTGTAATTTAGATTTAATTTGCTCTTTTTGTCAAATGGTGCAAACTACCTGTTATAAGATGAGTAAGTTCTGAGGACCTAGTTTCCTATTTATTATGCTTAGTATTCCCTGAGTGTCCTGGATCTGTTATTTGGTATCTGTCATTAATTTGAGGAAATTCTCAGTCATTTATTGTTTCAAATATTCTGTTCTTTTTTTATTTCTTCTCCATCTGGTATTCTCATTATGTGTACATTACACATTTTTTTATTTGTCCCACAGTCCTTGGATGTTGGATAATCTGTTTCTTTTCTTTTCTTTTTTTTTTTTATTTTTTATTCTTTGGCCATGTCCAGGATATTAATAAGCCCATCAAAGGCATTCTTCATTTCTGTCACAATGTTTTTTAATCTCTAGAATTATATTTTGTTTCTTAGGATTTCTATCTCTCTCTTACACTACCCATCTGTTCTTGCATGCTGGCTATTTTATCCATTAGCCCTTAACATATTAATCATAGTTGCTTTTAAATTTCTGGTCTGATAATCACAGCATCCCTGCCATGTGTGATTATGCTACTTAGTCTGTGTCTCCCAAGTGTGTTTTTTGCCTGTAAGTGTGTCATGTAAATTTTTCTTGATAGACATGATATACAATGTACCGGGTAAAGAGAACTGCTGTAATTAGGCCCTTAGTAATGTGGTAGAATGATCTAGAAGAAAGAAAATCTTCTATACTCCTCTGATAAGGTCTCAGTCTTCTAGAGAGCCTTTGCCTCTGGATTATCAACCTCACATAGGCCTCTCAGTTTTTCCCCTTGTCTTAGGTTGGAGAGAATGGTTAGAGTGGGCTGAAGTTGGGTATTTCTCTTCTGCAGGTTATTTAGGATCTGATAAAACTCTAGCAGATTGGGCTATCCTTAAACAGTTGATTGTGAGGGCAAATCTTATTAAGAAGAACAGAATGCTTTCTCATATTTCAAAGTGGTGTTTCCCCTGCCCCCCAAACACTGGAAGCATGAGGGGATTTTCGTCAATATTTACTGTGAGAATCTGGTTAAGCTCCTATAGGTAAAACTCACAAAAAAGGCCCCCATTTGTGGGTACCCCTGAAGTTTTTAATCTCAGACTTGTCTACACTCAGCCTCAGCAACTTATCATTACAGCTTAAATTTTGTGTTTTGTTTTTCCTGGCACTCCCTTGGTGGCTTCTGCGGGTTGAGTCTCTGCTCTGGAAAACCGTGATGCCCTACACTTACTTGTCTGTCTTCCCAATCTGGAGGTAGCAATTTGCTGGATATCCTCCCTTCTCTAACAGATCCAGGAAGAGTTGTGGATTTTTCAATCTGTTCAATTTATGACTTGTTTTTAGGACACAGTGGTGACTTCCAAGCTCTTAAAAGAGGAACTAGAAATGAGAAGTCTATATATTCTGATTTAAAATTTATCTTTCAGCTCTCGTTTTCAATTTCAATGTTGTATTCTAAGCAGGAAGGAAATAATCACACTCCCCTGAATATTATGTGCTTTCCAAACATCCAAAAAATATTTTTAATGGACTTTACTCACAAATAGATCATTCAGCAATGTTCTCATTGGAAATCCATAATTCACTACTGACCCAACAGGATAACACATGGGGCATGTTGGAGTGGTATCTTTGGAGCCGAAATGAAACCAAACTATTTATACATTTCAGTGAACCATTTAGCAATAAGCCTCATATGTGGTTAATCAGAGAATTCTATTGATAATGCTGTCTACTCCATTATGTAGAGTCTGTGACTCTTTCCTCAACTGGAAAGATAAGTCGAGTTCTGTAAAATGATGATTCCACTATAAATGGAAATAGAAATGTGTAGAAGAAATAAAGATTAAACATGCTTAAAATCATTTTTATTTTTAATTAGTTTTTTTATCTATCTAAATAGTAAATATCCTAGATATGGTATTCTTGTTCATCATTATTTAAATTTTTTATGTTTTCTTAATAAAGAACTTGCCATGATTACTTCAGATTTATGGAAAATATCTTTGGATTGAAACATTTATTCTGGATTTTTAACATAATACTATTGGGATAAATGACTATAAAATAGCAAACGGATAAGAAAATTCTTAGTTAAGAGAGATGCCAAAAGCTGTATGAATGTTTTCAGTTTTCCAAGTATTACAATTTTGCTTCGGTACAACAGATGAAGTTTCCAAATAATCTAATGTCAGGAATTAGTTGAGGATTTATGGTTTTCAAATAGCAGGTCACTGGTGATTTGAGAAAATCCTAAATTAGAAAGGAACAATTTAAGACAAGACAAACGATCAGCTTAAAGTCCATTACTGTTGGCTTAGGTCTTACGAGATGAAAAAAACACACACACACACATATATATATATATATATATATATATATATGTATATACATATATATATATTTAACCTATGCTCTCAGAGTCTGGAAAAAGTTGATCAGAGGATGAGGATAAAGGGTAGCTAGAAAAGGACTTTTATAGTGATCGAATACTACATAATCAAATATAATAAATATTAAAATAGTATTCTGTTTGTAAAGCAGCTATATATTTCTGTCTTAAAACTGCCTGATCAAATAGGAATTTTAAGTGATCAAAAAGAAAAGGGTCTGACCTTCTTAAAAACTAACATCAAATATTAGTTTGAGGCCATTTTATGAAATTCTCTGCATGCCTGCTGACATGGTTAATAAGTAAGCTTTGAGGGTTAATGCAAATTGACATTTAAGAAATTGCTGTCTTCAGAATTAAGGAATCATGCAGGAGAAATCAAGTAGAGAAAAAAATATTTTCCAACTCTGACTATAACACAGGATACTATGTTGCATGTGTAACACCTATTTGACTATAATCAAGCCAGATGGCCTGAGATAAGCCAGTGAAAGAGAAAGGAGTTTTCTTTCACAAAAGGAAACAAAACAAAACAAAACAAAAGGGCAGTGACCTGAGTCCTTTCCCGCCTTTAGTTGAATGTCAGGACTTGTGCATTTCTTCACTAAGGGTATTTTGAACAACAAATGGGGTTCAAATGTCAGGATCAGAAAAATCAGCGTTAAACAGTGATTTCTATAACTTAAAAGTGAATGAGAAAGATAGTTGTTTGTATATCTTTTGTTTTGTGTGTTACTGTCTTACATGGTGTTCCAGGTAATTAGTATAGTGTGCTCTTAAAAATATAAAAAGTACTTACCAAATACTCTTGAATCTCCCAGTCCTGAAGTTTACTAATGCAACTTCAGTACATAATTACTCTTACCTAAGAAAAAATTGTGTATGTATGTCTGGTGCGTGTGCATAGTGAGTAAACAACAGAATGTTGAGTTGAAATGGAATTATCATACTATTGGCTGGATGTACTAAATAGCTAAATTATTTGCTTTTACCAATCAGAGTTGTTAAAATTAAGCTCCATTCCTCAGCAATATCGCAGATTACCGTATCATAGAACATTATAAAATTAATATTTTTAAATTTTACAGAGTCAAGTTTACTTTTAAATTTTTTTGCTACACAATCTTATGAATTTTAACACATTTATAGATTTGTGTAACCACCTTCATTATCTGGATACAGTGGAGTTCCCTTATCCACCCCAAATTCTCTTTGCTCACCCTTTGTAGTCACACCTTCTTCCTACCCCAACCTGAGGGCAACCACTTATCACTTTCCCTATAGTTTTGCCTTTCTCAGAATGTCATATAAATGGAATTGTAAGATATGGGACCATTTGAAACTGGCATCTTTCACCAGCATAATACCTTCAAGATTCATTTATGCTGCTTTGTATCTCAATGGTTTGTTTCTTTTTATTGTTGAATAGTATTCCATCATATGGGTATTTGCAATCTGTTTATCCATTTACCCACCAAAGGACAGTTAGGCTGTTTTGAGTTTTCGGTGAATAAGAATAAACATTTGTGTACAGTCTTTTGCATGAACATAAGTTTTTATTTCTCCAAAATAATACCTAGTAAGGATTTGCTAGGTCATATGGCAAGTGTATGTTTAACTTACTAAGAAACTGCCTGTTTGCCAGAGTGTCTTACTATTTTATAGTTTAGCAATATATGAGTGTTCACCTAATATATTTTTTAAAAAGACATATCAGATAAATGAGTCAAGGTTCTATTATATTTAATAGTTCTGTTTTGTGTTTAATCAATGTGGTAGACAGAATAATAGGCTCCAAAAGATATTCAGGACCTAATCTATAGAAACAAGAAATATTACCATATATGGAAAAAGGTCTTTGTCAATGTGATTAAGGAACTTGAGAAGGACGCCTGTTGATATGGCTAACAAATAATCATTAATGGTTAGTGAAAATTAACATTTACGCAATTTAGAATCAGGCAGGAGTAATATTCTATTCTTTCTGTAGAACTAACATTCTAGTGAGAGAGAGTAGTCTAGAAGGAAATAAATATTAAATATAATAGTGGTAAGTGTAAGAAGAATAACTGATAGGAAAGTGTCCTAGGGTTGCAAGTTTTTGGATGGTCCATCACATAAGATGACATTTGAGCAGAGAACTGAATGAAGTGAGGTATGCTAGTCATGTGACAATACAAGAAAAGTAAGTTCGCTGTAAAATGAAAAGTTACTGAAAAAGTTCTAAGGTAAAAGCATACGGCACATGTCAGGAATTACTCCACGGTCTGTATCTCTGGAGAAGGGTGATCAACAGAGATGATGCTGGAGGTCTGCTTGCAGAGGCCTCGACACTTTGCTGAATAATCTGGATTTATCCCTTTATGTGAGAGAAAGTCCCCGGAATGTTTTGCCTGGGGAAGTACAATGAACAGATTCACATAGTTGACTCTTGAACAACCCAAGAGTTAGGGTTGCCGACCCATAGTAATCTTGAAAATCCCTGTGTAACTTTTGGCTCTCCCCAAACTTTACTAAATAGCCTACTATTGGCCCAGAAAGCTTACCAACAAATAGTCAATGAACACTTATCTTATTGTTATATGTATTATATCTCATATTCTTACAATAAAGTAAGCTGGAGAAAAGAATGTTTAAGAAAATCATGAGGAAGAAAAAATCCATTTACAGTGTGTACTGTTAAAAATCCAAATAGAAGTGGACCCATGCAGTTCTAACCTATGTTATTAAGATAATTAATTTGCAGGTTGAGGAGAGTGAAAGGAAGGGGCCCAAGTAGGAGGCTATTAAAAGTCTATTCACTAGGTGAGAAATGATGCTGGCTTGAAGCACTGTGATAGCAGTGGGGTGAGAAGAATTTCTTGGATTCTGAATATAATTTGCAAGTAAATCCAATGAGATTTGCTGCTGGTGGTCTAATACGGGATGAGTGTGGAGTGAGAAAAAGATAAAATCAAAGTTTCAGACCTCAGAAATCAGCTAGCTATTTCTCGACCAAGGAAAGACTGTAAAAGAACAAATTCAAGAAAGGGAGAAACCCACAGTTTGCATTTTAGAGTGAATACTACATATTCAAATGGAGGTTTTGAATGGGCAATTCAAAATAAAAATGTAATATTTAGGGAAGAGATCATCATTGCAGAAAAAATTGAGAATCACCAGAAAATATAAATTTCTGGGCCCAGTGGCATCATCTGTAAGTTTAGGATGTTAATATCCATGTTAAATAATCAATGGAAAAATTATTTGAGATTTTATAAGGAGAGGAAGTTTCTAGAATTTGCTATCATTCTCATTAATTTCATTTAAATTTATATCCATAGGAATGGACATTTAAATTGAAGAAAATGTAGGGACACCTGGGTGGCTCGGTCGGTTAAGTGTCTGACTTCAGTTCAGGTCATGATCCCAGGTTCCTGAGATTGAGCTCCATGTGGGGCTCCATGCTCAGCGGGGAATCTGCTTTCCCCTGTCCCTCTGCTCCCCACACTGTGCTCTCTCTCTCTCTCAAATAAATAAATAAATAAATAAAATCTTTTAAATATAGAGAGGTGTTTAAATACAAATAGAAATGTACTAACAAAGTTGAGCATTGAATTAAATTGTTAGTAAATTATTCAAGACAAGAATATTATTAAATATTTTTTTTAAGTAGTGAAGTATGGAAAATTTAAATGTTTATTTAAGGTAGAATTATTTTCCCACTTACTGGGTAAAAATATATTTATCCACTATATTAATAATGTAAGTATATGTAAATAGAAATATAGACACACTATTACATGTGTTTCTTATTTATAATAATGTCATGCATTTTGTGCAGTAACATATAGGAGAAAGTGATGATGGTTTTATATAAGAAATTTAAATAACCTAAATACTGTAATTCTCAAAAAATATTGAAATTACTATAAAATGAATGTTTTGATTAGTAGCCACTTTAAACAACACATTTAAGCATTGCACTGTAGCATAGACATTTTTGTTGTTGTTTTTAGTTGAGATTTATTTTAAGACATGAATATTTTAGCAGCCCTAGAGTGCTATTCAAATAGAGATAATTATTGGTGAAACCAACATAAAAGTTATACGAAGGGATACTGTAGTACTCCAATCATCTCGTGAAACTTTTTTCTATATTTAATGTTTTTTTTAAGATTTTATTTATTTACTTGACAGAGAGAGATCACAAGTAGGCAGAGAGGCAGGCAGAGAGAGAGGGGGGAAGCAGGCTCCCCGCTGAGCAGAGAGCCCGATGCTGGGCTCGATCCCAGGACCCTGAGATCATGACCTGAGCTGAAGGAAGGGGCCTAACCCACTGAGCCACCCAGGCGCCCTATATTTAATGTTTTTTCATTGATCAAATGTACTTTAATATTTCCTCCTGATGATAATTTTAAAAATGGGTTCAAAAATTATTTGAATGCTATATACACATTCTGTAAAATATTCAAAACAGAACCATAAGTTTGCCTACTGAAGTATCTTTAAGAATATTTTTGATGATTTATTTAATAATTCAAAGCCTGCTTATATATAGAATAAGAGAGTTATTTTTGCTTAGATTTATCTCTAAAATTCTGTGGTTTTAATTAAAACATTTAATCTGTAACAAATTCATAACAATTTTCATATTTTCATACCTTTACAGTTTTGTGAGTAATGTTATACCAGAAATGAGAAAATATGAATGAATTGAACATTTCTAAAATAGAAAAGGAATGACTTCCAGTTGTGGCTACATGATGCAATAAATAACATAAATAACCATTCAAATCAAACATAATGCCACAAATGTCACATAAAACCCAAAACACTTTTGTAAAATCAATTAGTTAAATGACAAAGAAAAGGCAATTTTCATAGGTCAAAAGCAAATTGATAGTGGGAATCCAAAATTGTAAACAATCTTTGAGGTCACCAGTTGATCAATAAGCATTAGCTACGTCTGATGATTTTGAACTTTCATATTTTCAGTTATTTTAGACAAAAAGTCCATGCAAAAAAGAGAGTCTGGTAGAACACTCTCACCTAATCTGACTTTCCAAATCCATAACGAAATGAAATAAAAATAAATCTACTTTTCAGAGGAAGCCATAAGTAAACTGTCTATCTTAATCTTGGCAATAGGTAGGGAAGAAGAAAATACTCTTAAAAGTAATCATTACAAACTATCTCTTCACTGAGATTCTGGTTTCAATTCACATAATAGCCACACTATGAAAAACATCAGTGGCTCCATTTTAAGTAGGATTTGGGATGGTAGTGCCAGGATAAGGCAAACAGTACAAAGACTTTCTTTACAAACATTTACCTTAGGCCTCTATGCAGTTCCACAGAGAAAAAAAAAAAATATAACTCCAATTAAAAAAAAAATATTTTTCACATAATGTAATAAGAGAAATTGAGTGAGAACCAAAAGAGTAAGAGATGGGATTATCATCTCTGCAGATATACAAAATCAAAAAGGTATTTTTTATATATATAAAGAAAAAAGTTATTAAACATAATAAAATAACAAAAGCCTATAAAATGAACAAGCAGTTTTTAAAATTAAGTAGAAGTTATAGAATCTATACAGTGTGTGTGTGTGTGTGTGTATATATATATATACATATATATGTGTATATATATATATGTGTGTATATATATATACACACATATATATTCTGGTTGAATGGTACATATACTATCTAACCAGGAAGTTGAATAGTATAAAGTCTTGAACAGTACTTTCTCAATCAAATCCTTTCAGAAAAGCAAGCAAGAACATGAAATTTTATAAAGGTCTTGAGTGGATTCTTAAGCATTCTTGAAGCTACCACATTAGACTTATGAAAGGTCTTTCTGAATTCAATAACTTTTGTTTTCCTACAAAGCAATATATTTTGGTGTGAATAAAACGTGCAGTTGTCAAGGGGAGCCTGGATGACTCAGTTGGTTAAGCATCTGACTCTTTTTCTGCTCAGGCCAGTGTTGGGCTCTGCACTCAGTGTGGAATCTGCTTGTCCTTCTCCCTCTGATCCACTCCCCACTTGCGCTCTCTCTCCACTCTCTCTCTTTATTTCTTTTTCTTTAAGTTGTTGTTTTTTTAAAAAATATGTTGTCGCTCTAAAAGAAATGAATAAAATCTTTTTAAAAATGTGTAGTTGTCAAATGGACAAACAGTAATAGTTTTGTGGTTAAAAAGTTAATTTTATTATGTTCTTGAAATAATAATAATTGTAATACTAGCTTTCAGACTGTACATTTCTCATTGCCAAACACTTTTCTGTGTGCTTTCCAAGAATGAAATGACTAGCTTCCTGCAAACACATTATAAAACAGACACGATAATCATCTCTGTCTTACAAATGAGAGAAGTAAGATATATTTGTAACCCGCCCAAAGTCACATAGGTAATAGAAGCAAGACCATGATTCAAACCTTTTGCTTAGTCATAAATACAACTTACGTATTCATTATATTAAAAAATAAATCAGTTTGGAAATTGGATAATCTGCTTGCAGGTGGTCAAATAAACCTTTAACAAGCATTTGTTAAACATTCCATAGCTGAATCTTTTCCCTGAAAATGGAGATTATTAATCCCTGGGTAGCGCATAATGTATTGGGAAATGTCATGATGATTATACGTGGAAATATATACAGGATTATGTTATACATAATATATTTGGTATCTGTCCATTATTATTACTGCGCTGCTTTTTGAAATGTTTGGACAAATTTGCAACCTTGATGACAGTGATTGTTCTAATAACTTTTTTTAAGTAACAGATAAAAATTTTTGATACTAAATTTCCCACAAATTGAGAATTCATTTACCTATAATGTAAACTCAGAAATTATTCTTGATTTTGCAAGTTGAAAGTAGTTAAATAAATCTAAGGAAAATTTTCATTACTGAGAATGCAAAGATGTACAGACTTTAGCTAGCATCTGTTAGTTCTACATTCATTACATGGGGTAAAACTATATTAACGTATACAGCATGTGCTAATGAATCTCATTATAAAATTCTTTATAATACCAAACAACCAAAATTCACTCATAAAGGTATTTGCTTTTATGAATTAGATAATGTACATAACTTGTTTGAAAGATTAATTAGATATTTGTATAATAGTCGATTGTTCTTGACTTGGAAAAAGTAATGTGAATGTAATGTTTCTCTTCTAAGTCCATGATTTTAAAAAATGTAGCTACACATATGTTTTAAAATATAACTTAAATTATAATTTATTTTTAAATAAAATTACTGATTTAAAGCATATTTGTTTATCAACAAGTTTTACTCTGAGGCTAACAATACTTACCTACAGGTTTTATAAGGATTCATTCAATTAATTAAAGTAAGCTAAGCATTAGACACATTACAGGTGCTCAATACATATTAATTCCTTTTCTGTCTTTATTTTTGCAAACAATTTTCTGCTTGAGAAACATCTCAGACAGCTGGATGCTAATCAAATGTACTAAATGGGTCAAATTTTTCACATAATGGAAACAAGCCCTACCATCCCAAATCCCACTTAAAATGGAGCCACAATTGAATGAATGAATCCTTATAAAACCTGTAGGTAAGTATTGTTAGCCTTATTTTACAGAAACAATCGTGGCTCAGAAAGGTTAAGTGATATTTATTAATCCGTTAAAAATTTATTGAGGGCCAAGTATATGCCAGACATTTCTTCTCCCATACATTGCTTAACAGAAAAAGAAGAAACAATGTCCTACATGCATGAACATTATGATGCGATGGAAAATAGGCAAGGCCAAGATTAGAAATCAGGTATTTTTTTTTTTAAGATTTTATGTATTTACTTGAGAGAGAGAGAGAGAGACAGCATTAGCAAGGGGAGGGAGAGGGACAAGCAGACTCCCTGCTGAGCAGGGAGCCTGATGCAGAATTCGGTCCCAAGATCCCAAGAACATGCCCTGAGCCTAAGCCAGATGCTTAAGGGACTGAGCCACACAGGTGCCCCAGAGGTCAAGTATTCTGATATATATGCACACATACACACATATATGGCTTCTGTGATTTTTAATGAAATTTGTATTGTACTAGATACATATATATATATCTGTATCCAGCACAAGATATATATATATATATATATATATATATATATATATATATATATATATATATACACACACACACACACACATATGTTATTGAACACAATATATATATGTTGTGCTGATATATACACATATATATGATTAAGCAGATGATATTTTATCTTTGTGGTGGAAAAAGGAAAACTCCTAAGTAACTTACTCTTTTATGGAAAGAAGACATAAAGACAAAACAATAAAATAATTACCATTTATATATTACCTTTTGTGTGCCAGATACTGTACTATGCACTGAGCGGTCAACAAATGCATGACTTCTCTTACAGTGTTTAGTCTAAGAAGGGAGGTAGCTCATGAAGTTATGAGGTCATCAGAAACTTCACACTCTCCTGATCTCTTTTCTCTGTTGTTTCTGCTATAAGAGATTCCCCTTGAAGCCTTAAAGTGAGTGTTGGTATTTATCAGAGCTACAAGCCTTCTCCTTTACCTTCAGTGAAAGGGTGAAAAGTGGAAAAAGGGAGATGGGACGAGAGGGAGGGAGAAAGAGATTGGAGGTGAATGGAGAGGGGTGGAGAAGATGGGACAGAAACTTTACTCTGAAATATAATTTCTGCGTGTAAGTCCAATTATATCAACTTAAGCTGCATATAATCTGGACAAATACTTATCTAGGAGAATGCCATATGCTGATATTTTAAAACTGGCACAGTTCCTAGGCTATCCATGGTTGATTATTAGGCCGTGGTTTCTCAAGCATTGCACTATTGATATTTTGAGTTAGAACATTCTTTGTTATGGAAGGCTCTCCTGTGCATTGTAGGATGTTTTCAGCATCCCTGATCTCCACTCATTAGATGCCAGTAACACTCCCAAGTTTGTGACTACCAGGAAGGTCTTCAGACATTGTTAAAAATTCTCTAGAGAGCGAACTCGTGCTTGGTTGTGTATCATTGCTGTTAGAATAATCAGAGCTTAGAGCTGGACAGGTGGGATGGGTGGTGAAAGTTAGCATGTCAACAACAGCAGTATTATTTCTCTTTTGCTGACAAAGAAACTGAGAGTTAGATAAGAAGCTTGTTATGGTTGCACAACTAGTAATCTGAGATCTGCCTAAATATGAAGCCAATATTCTAATAACTTTAATATATTTTCCCTCCTTAATAGTTATCACTTTCTGAGTGTATTTTATGTTCTAAAACATTTTCACATAATTACTACATTCTTCCTCACAGCTGCCCAGTGAAATAAGCATCATTCGTTATCTTTTCAGAGTCAGATTATTACTGCATGAAATGACTGAGAGTACAAGGGTAGTGCTGTCAAAATCTCCCCAGGAGACCAAAGAAGGTTGCTAAAGGAGATGATAGTTTGTGAGACAAGAGGACTAAGTATAGCCTGGGACATTTCCAAAAAGGCCACACAAGGAGAGAGCCAGGTCTAGCATTTGCAAATAGACACAATTGTGAGAGGGTGTTGCATTAAGGAATTACAAGGATTTATTGCAGATAGATTGTACATAAGATAAGGTGCTTGGAAGAGGCAGCATGTATAACCACCTACATCATGCTAATGGATTTGGACACTATCCAGTTGGTGATAAGGAGTCACTGAAAGAATATGACCAAAAAATTAATAATAGTATCAAGTTGTTAGAAAATCACTTTGACAATATTGTGGAAATTAGATTTGTGAAGGAGAAGGGGATTATTTGACAGAGAGAATAAGAAGGTTCAGACAGGATTGGTTGAAAGATGATAAGCACCTAAACTAAAATGACATCAGTGAATTTGAAGAAAAAGCCAAATTCTAGAGAAAAGATCTATAATAAGTGTTAAATAATTTGAAATAGTAAAAGAAAGAAAAGGTAACACCTAGATTTTTGGCTTGGCCATCTAATTGGGACAATACAATGATAATGAGATATCAGGGGAAAAAAAAAGATGGTTGTGGGGAAGGAGTGGGAGTTAAGAAGGCACATGGTCCTAGACGATGAATAGAAGGAGGAATGGAGAACTTCCTCACAATGTACTCTTGTCTCATTTCAAACACTATGTTCATTTAAATATCTCCCTAATTTAAAAAAAAGGTATTACAGTTAAAATTATGCTATTTCTGCATGCATATATATATGTAGAAATGTATATATACATAATATACATATAATCACATATATATATATTTGATTAGAGTTTGGGTTGATTACCTTTGCCGTTTTTTTAAAAGATTTTATTTATTTATTTGAAAGAGAGAGAATGAGAGAGATAGCACATTAGGGAGAGCATGAGACAGGGGAGGGCTAGAGGGAGAAGCAGACTCCCCGCTGAAAAGGGAGCCTGATGCTGGACTCTATTCTGGGACTCCAGGATCATGACCTGAGCCGAAGGCCATTGCTTAACCAACTGAGCCACACAGGCACCCCCTTTATAATTTTTTGATGCAGTTTTTGTTTATGTGATTTAGTTGACAGCTTACTATAGGTAGAAATTTATATTGTGCTTCTCTCACTTCATTATATTATATGCAAATCTCTATAGTCAATATTTCATTCTCTCTAAGTTTTGCACTGTAAAATCCTGAAGTAAATATCTTAGAGCATGATTTTTTTTTTTTTTTCTGTATGTAGAACTCTTTCCTAAGGATAAAGTCTCAGTTGGTTTATAGAACCAAAGTTTACAGATACCTATTGTTCCTATTCTGTATCACTTCCTTCCTTTCATAAAGGACTTTATTAAATTATTTTCACACAAATAATATTTAAATACCCAATGTTTCTCCATGTCAAACATTAACACAATTATTTTTCATTGTTTAAATGATAGCCAAGTACTTACCTGCAAAAAATGTATATATATAAAATTTTTTCTGTATTTGATTAGTTCTAAAGTAAAACATAATTTCCACATATATTTAAAATATCCGTATTTCTTTATTTTTAAGTAGCCTGCCCATGTTTTTGTTCAAATATCCATGTGTCTGTCACAGAGAAAGTGCTCATTAAGTTAATTAGTAATTAATGATTTGAGACATTCGTAAATTAAGTATTTAATACTGTGTATTACTTAGGTCATTAATTTTAAAAGGATATATTATCTATTTAGAGAAACAGATTATAATAAAAGATAATTTCGAGATGATAATTAAGCAGGAAAATAGAATAATATTGTAAAATTCACAATGATTATGTATATAAATATAAAAGATGTATTATGAAACTGAGACCACTTAATAAATGCCCTCAAATAATAAAGCAAAGGGCTAGGATTTGAACTAAAGCCTAGAATTACCTCATACTATTTCTGTCTCTCTCCTCCTGAATTAACGATAAACTTCAGTATTTCCAGAGGCAAATAAGAAAAGGAGAAAAGACATTTTATTAGCCAAGTATAAATCACACTTGATGCTCGTTTTCATAGTCTTCTCCTTTCTTCTATCTTCAGAGCTTAAGACAAAGTAAGAAAAATTGCCATTTAATTGCATAACACAAACTAATAAATGTGAAAATCACCATTTTTCTAGACTTTATCTTCCTTTATTTGCCTATCTGCAATATACTGCAAAATGGGTTGATTTGGTATTAGTCCTGTACAGTGGAAAGTAACAACTTGATATTAGAAAGTTATTGAAAGAACTTTAATATATAGGAAGGAAAAGTGTAACTAAATGTGTTTTATATTTTAATTTGATCACTACATTTTATCAGTATAAAATATAATTTCATTACATTGCAACCGATGTTAAGGCTACATTGAAAAATGCATTCATTGTTTAGGTAATATATGCTAAGTGCCAAAATATTGTAGAGACCCATTTTTTGTCGGTTTCTCTTTCTCACTTTCCAGTTTTTTTCTAGGGTAATATTTGATTCTCATCTCATGTTATGCTCATTTCTTTGGTCCTCTTACATAAATCCACAGGTTTTACCCTTATTACCATGCATCTCTATGTATCTATGGTTCCTATAACATTCTACAACCCTTTATTTTATGTTTTATTGCTGGACATCTATTCTGAGATATTTCACCAATATTACAAATATAGTGCAACCAAAATTGAACTCATTATTCACCCTTGTTAATATTTTTAAAACAATTTCACTCCGATTTATTGCACTAGCTTCCTACCTTTCCGCCTACATTCAGCGTGGCTTGTTCTATTCATCATTAATAACTGTCTTTAATTTAATCTATTTACCGAGCTCTGGACTAAGTGTTACACTTATGTCATCTAATTCTCACAACTTGTGAGATGTCATGATACACTCATTATATGGATGGATAAACTGAGTGTCACATGTCTTACGTGGGTTTTCTATGGCCACATAGCCAGTCAGAGTCAGGGATGGGATTTGAGGTCTGGTCCACATGACTCCAAATCCTGAATCATGGCTGCCAACTACATATTACTGTCAGAGTGCTGTGAAATGTGTGAGCCTGATGATTCATAGACATGTACCCTGTGGCAAATAATACATTATATGTTAATTTAAAAAAAGGGAAAATAAAAAGACTCAAGGAGACTTACAATCTAATAAAGGAAGACAGTTATGTAGACAAAAAAAACAAAAAGAATGAAGCTGAAATAAATATACTATTCCCCTTCATAACATCCTTCTGTGACTCCCATAGTGCCCTCAGAATTCCATGTCATTTGTCGGATTAAAAGGCATTTCAGGATCTAGCTTGAAGGAATCTATTCCTAAAAGATGAGTATGAAATACTTTGTTCAATAGCAAACTAACCTACAGGAAAATAAAGGTTGATACAGTTCCTGGACTCTTCAGGGGGCAGAGGAGGTCCATCTAAATAGGATTCCTTTTCTCCACTGGCGTTATAACAAATTTTAACAACAAAAAAAACCCAACAAACGGAGGTTTTTCTTTCTTCCACTGATAAAATTATGGTTGAAAGACATGGCTTGCAATGTGGAGCCTAATGGTCCTGAAAATCCTGACCACAGAATTGGCCAGCCCCATCCCAGCGGTGCTGACATCTTTCTCCTGCAGAATGCAAGCTCCTGCCTGAGGAGCTGAGTAGGCTCGCTGCTGGCAGATGCACAGATCCCGGGGGAAAAGTGAGTGGAGCTGTGACAAGTTTGCCAAATTATACTTTGTAAATTTACAAACAAGATAAAGAACTCTACTTCCCAAGAGTGGAGCAGGTAGGAATGAGAGGGTGAGGTAAATCGCTTCTCATGGAAATCAAGAACTAGAAAAAGCAAACACTCTTATCCGTCTTACCCAGGCTGAATTTCTCCGACACCCTTCTTTTTGTTTGCTCACATCATATCCAATCTGTCAATTCTGCTGCCAGCATGCCTCGCACATCTCATTCAGCCTCTCAGTGTACTCTATTTCTGTTGTTGTAACTACTCCAACAACCTCTAACTGATTCTTCTGCTTTTCCCTTTTCTTATTCTGTGTTGGCTTTCTCCATGAGCTGAATACAGATATTCAACCTCCTACACAGTGTTGATGCTGAAACCCCTTGATCAAACAAACAAACCAACCTGATCTGTCATCACATGTAATCAGTCTGCAATCCAGGGTTTTCTATCCTCTGACATCAACCTACCTGTTCTATTATCATTATTCACTGTTTACCTCGAACAAGATCATTTATTTATCCCTTAGCACAGCCATTCATTTCCTGAGATAGTGCCCTTTGATTGTTTTTTCTATATACCTGTAACAATGCAACAACATAGAGAATTTGTATTTATACTGAAATATGAATACTTAAATGTCATAACAGACAGAAAAATGGCAGGCTGCTTGGTTGCATATAGATGAAGAGTAGGGATTTCTGTAAAATGAGCTTGATGTGTATTTAGGGATTATTACATATGAGAGTCAATTTAATCAAGTCAAATTGTGGCATTATCACATTTGGTACAGAGAGTATTTTGTAGTGAATGGAGAATTTATGACACACACTTTCTTTACTCATTCGTAGCTTTATTGCTTTTATTTTTCAGAGTTTGAATTACAATAAAAGTGCATTTGTAAATTCTCTACTTACTTTCAGAAAAGAGAGAAGGGACAGCAACTTAGATTTTCAAAGTTCTTTGCAATTTCCAATCCTCTTATACTGACTTCTTGTAGATCATTCATGCACACATTGAATATGGCATCTACACACATTAAATATTGATATTACACGCTTGATTTTGGTAGTGCTGTTATTACTTCTTTAAAATTGACATTCTAACAAAGTGCTGAACTTTTTTACTGTACCCAGGTTATTAATTGTCCAATAATTGTAAATTCAAGTCTTTCATATTCACTGATGTATAATGATTATTTTTTCTCTTTGTTGTATTCTATTTTACTATTGAAAGCAAAAATGAAATACCACTACTTTTAAAAAAGGAATGTATTTCATAAGGCTTCCAAAAGTAAATTTTATCTATATATAACTAAATGAATTATTTAAAATGTTTTTTCTATAGTATTTATCATATGGGAAGTATTTGCATAAAGAATTCATTCCCATTGACAGTTGATTTGATCTCTATATTACAGTTCCTTCTAAAGTAGGAAATTGAAATCTCCTGCGTATGCTATGTCAGTTTTACCAGGTAAAGAAAGACTAATGATGTCAGATTACTTTTCAGTGGGATAGAATGAACTAAATTTGCATCAGGGGAGAAATGATTTCTTAGCCACAGACACATGCATTGATCAGATTGTCTGTGAGTAGTTTATTTTATGTATTTGTATATTTTCTTTCCATCTTGCTGTCAACTATTATTATACCACATTCATCATCAGAGAATTAAGGGAGAAAGCCACTTCCAAAGACTGCTTGAAATGAGTTGAAGTTTGCCCACTAAATCCTCCAGCTGCTTCTCTAACAAGAATCCAGAAGGAAGAGTCAAACTCTATGCATGAAAAATAGAATACTATCTGAATTATTTTCCCCAAAAACAGGCCTGCTGAAGTTCTGGTATCATATTTGAATGAGGATGAATATCAGAATGATTCTTTTTTTTTTTTTAATTTGAATGATGTCGTCAAATTATCATTTAGAATTTCTGACAAGAAAAGAAAATGACCCTCTAGTGGAACTAGTAAAAAGGCGATATCAACACAAATATTTCCAAATATAACACACAAATCATTGAACAAAGAAATGATATTTAAGAATACTTCGTTGTAATATTGCCTTCAATGTTGTATTTTTGAGAACTATAATATGCTGTGTTTGTGGAGGGGAGGATAGTAATAAATGCGTAATATCCATCCAAGATCTCTTGGGCTATAAAGCAAATACTTGCACTGTTGCAGGTATATACCTGAGTATTTATCCATTGCTAAACAATACTCTGTCAGTATTTCTTGCAGTGTGGGTCCTGTAAATGTAGTAGTATTATGAGATGTTCTGTGGAAAACAAGGAAGGCAAACACATGTAAGAAATGAACTAGACATCTCAATGTATTCACAGAGCAGAACCAGTAGAATGAAAATGGTGGAGGGGTCAATTTTGTGGTCTGGGAATGAGAATTAGAACTGCAGTTAGAGAGGTGAAGCAGTTCAAGGCAGTATCTATGGAAGAAGGTAGCCTTAGTAGATTGGAGGTCAAAGTATTTTATGGGATTTTTGGCTAGTATCTGTTTACTACAATGGAACCTGATTTGCATAATGACAAAGATCACGTCTGCTTGTGCTGCTATGTTATCCACAGTGCCTATCAGAGTACCTTGAAATAGCAAATACTCCCTAAATAAGCTTTTTGTGAAAGTGAATGATGCAAATAAATCAAGGAGTTTTAGTTTAGTGTATGAATAGCTGCCCAGAAGACTTTAAATTTTGTGATTGCCTAAAAGTTAGACTAGAAGCCCAGACTAGAAGCCCCTTTGATACCAACACTTAATCGATTGGTAGTTGACAAAAATAGGAAGAGGCAATAGAATAGGTTATAGAAACAGATGGCAGGAGCTCCCATATAAATGAGTGGGAAAAATGGAAGATACAAGAAGGAGAGGTTTACTTACTCAGTCAATAAATATTTATTGACTTTCCACTGTCTGCAAGGTCCTGGTATTAAGAATAATTTGTAAATATAACAGACACAGTTCCTGCCCTTCTCTCGCATTCATAGTGGGGATGCAAACCTTACATTATTATATTAAATTATTAAATTAAAACTTAGGTAATTAAGACAGAGACAGATGTGTTAAAAGATACTTAAGTAGGCTTGCAGAGAAATAACCTGTACGAAGATATATTTATACTGAGTAATGAAGATCAAGTAGCAGTTAGATTTATGAGACGGATGGAGGTGGCCTGGGAGGAGGTACCATTCCAGGCAGATAAATATAATACAGCAGTTAAGAATGTTACAAATAATGACTCACCCCAAATTGTCTTTTGGAGATGTTAAGGGAAAAAATTTCTTAATGGATTGAAATATATTTTCACTAAGGTTCTCAGACCAAAATACAGAAAATATTGTTACTTTGTTCTTCCCCTTCTGTCTCACATTCAATCCATCATTGGCTCTTAATAGAAACATCTTCCAAATACATATCCAATTTGAGGATCTGATCAATTTTTATCATGTCTTCTGCTGCCACCTATTCCAAGTCACTTTCATCTCTCCCCTGCACTGTAATAGTAGGTTTTTAAATACTGCTCCTCTGCTTCCAGCTTTTACATCAGGTGATCTGGTACAAAGGCAAGTCAGAACATACCATTGCCACTTCTGAGCATCCTAATCAATAACTTCCAAACTACCCTGAGAGTAAATTCTAAATTCCAGGCAATGATCTACAAAGATGAGATATCTGGCTTCGCCTCAATCGCGGTCTTCATCTCATCATTCCCTGTCCAAGTTTACTGGGCTTTAGTCCCTCGGACTGTTTCCATTCTTTTTTTTTTTATTTTTAAAATTTTTATTTATTTTTTTGCTCTGATTGTGTTGCCTTTATTTTTTAATTATTACTATCATTTAATGTATTATTTGTTTCTTCTATTCTTTAACATGCAAAACTGATTCTGGCCTCAGGGACTCTGCCTCCACCCTCTTTCTTCAAGTCTTTGAGAGCCTCCTTTCTCGTGTCAGTCAGTCAGGTTTCTGGACTCATTTATGCCTTCTGTCTTTACTTTCCAACAACACTTTCAATCCTCCTTCTGGGTTTTATTCTCCATGATACTTATTAATATTTGAATTTACATTACTTATTTACCTGAGGATACACATATATACACATTCATAGATACATAAGCATGCAAATAAATAATAGATGCACAGATAGAAAGAGAAACAGTCTTTCTTCCACATTAGAATATACACTCCATTAAAAGACTGGCCTTATTGGCTGCTTTATTCACTCTTGTATCTCCAGGTCAAGAACTGTATCTAGTCCAGTATATGCTTAATAACTGGTTGATGAATGCATGTGATTAAACCAAAGCATATTTCAAAATGGCTTCTTAAAAATGACTACTTTAATGTAGACCTTCCTAAAATCATTATTTTTTCAATTTTATAATTAAATATATTATTAATATTTCTCAGTATATTTAAAATATATCTTTGAAAACAACACATTTTTTGTTTGTGATAGTCTTCATTCTCTTAAGCACATGCATTTGGCCACCACCATACTTTTCTCTGTGCTGTTCCTCCTACTTTCCTACCAAGACATTAGGCCGGAATTATCGCTTAAGGAAAATTCATCCTCCTTGTGATGCATGAGAATTTTCCCATCCTCCAAGTGAAAGTAATTCGCTCTTCCTTCAGCATTAAAATAATTTGCCTATGCTTTGCTAATAATTAGTTCTTTACTACAGATAGATTACTTACCGTGGCTTATATGGTGTTCCTATAAGACTGTAAACTTCTTGAAGGCATGATGCAGAAAAACATTTAACAACAAAACAAGCAAACAGAGAGATTTTGAATATCTTACTTTTTATCTTCCTGTAAAGACTTAATTCCTTGTTCAAACCTTAAGGTTGTGTCTTTAGAGCCTTTGCCTGCCCTCTGTTGAATCAACCCTTCCTGATACAGCCAAAATCATACACGGTTTTATATGTACAAATATCTACCAAAAAAAATCCATTGACCTGCTATTACATTCAGTTTTAAAATATCTATTTTACCAATCTAAGTGAAAAAATGAAATATGTTATTAAATTAATTTCAGTGTAATATGAATAGCACAATGATCCAATTATTGTATGACCAGTAAACAAAGTACTAAACAATATTCAGAGTAAGTAGATGTTTTACTTTTTCCATAAATTTCAAATATAGTCCTGGAACCAAGTACTATGCCTCTTTATCTTTTCCTGCACTTCCTATATTTTTTGGTGTTGATGTAATGAATAATTAGGAGCAGATTTCTATGGGTTTATGTGAATTTCCAAACTATAAATTCTATAACAAATTTGAACCAGCACTCTGATTGCAAACAAGTGCACATTATATTGAAATAAATGAGTCTTTTTATTCTCAAAGGAGAGGTTTGTTTTGTTTCCATGTATTCCTTATGGACCAGAATATATAATTGTCTTCTATCGTGAAATTTCAAGGGAATACAGAGTAACTCTGAATAAACCTGTTAGAAAGCTCTCCAAAGATACCTTATGGCAATGTTACCCTACGTTTACAGAGCCCAGGGCATAAAACTTCGCTAATCTTAATCTTTATATTTATTGCAATATAATTAATTTACCCCAAATAGCACAATTAGGGCTTAATCAGACTCTCTTCTCTTTAGTATTATCACCTTGAGTCAGATTTCTGAGAACATTCTCAATATTTTCTTCCAAGCTGTAGAATTTAGTGGTAACAAAAGACTAGAAGGAAAAAGACAAAGCAAAACCCACATCTATATTCTTCAGGGAAAAAAAGAAAAAGGTAAAGATTGATTTTAGCTATAGTGTTATTTCCATGTTAATTATTATTATCAGATTTAGATTTAGAAAAACGATTTGCCATTTCTGTTAGTTTGGTTTGAATATTTTCAAAATCACCTTCTGAGTTTTAGTAATATATTGGAGGTTACATCTATGTGGTAACTATATGCCTATTTCTATAAATAGACATATATAACACATGTTTCATTTTATATATCATAGTTTATATGGTTCATTATGCCTTACAATTTTGTAAAATATTTCTATAAACCCTGTAATCTCATGATAACCAGCTACTATTTTACACAGTAGCTTTTCCAAACTCATTCATCCATAGTATTTCTCATTTGAGTCACAATCTCTGACTCAAGAAGTCCGTGCTTGTCTATAAAATTGGTGTTTTTGTTAGAGTAACATTTGTAATCCCCATGGAGAATTAAAACCTCCCATCACCCCTATTTGATTTGATATGAAATCAAATATCTTTTTTCTCTTAGGCCATTGAAGAGGCATGTAATCATTCCCAGTGAATGTGAATGCTTATAATCAAAACCCCTGTCAAGAGGAATTATTGTGTAGGGACTCCCCAGCAGTCCATGGCACTCATCCGGAGAACTAATACTGCTCTTTCCTGTGCAAGCAGCCTCTCTTCTGAGTGCTGAGACTGTCTACTGGAAGACGCATTCCACACAAGAAGTTCCTTCCTAGGACTGAATGTACTCATTTGAGCAATGGTTCTTCTCAATTCAGAAGTGAATGTTAGTCATCTTTTTCCTTTCCTTAATGAAAATAGAACTTTCCACATCATGCTGAGCTACTCCCATCAACATCAGGCCTTCCTAGGATTCCAGTAAGAGTCTTTCTCCTCACCTCTCAGACAGCCCACCCTCACCCAACTCTGAGTTCCAGAATAAGTTTGTGTTTAACTCTAAAGTTGTCACTACAAAGAAATGTATACAGGTTCTGATCTACATTTATAAATATGTCTTCTGATGGTAATTTTCTTATTTACTGTCTGGTAATGTGGATTTTTTAAAAAAATATTTATTTATTTGAGAGAGAGCACGAGAGAGCATGAGAGAGTGCACGGGGGCAGGGGGTAAGAAGATGCCTGCTGAGTGGGAAGCCCCACACTGGCTTGATCCCAGGACCCTGGGATCATGACCTGAGATGAAGGCAGACTTTTAACTGATTGAGCCACGCAGGTGCCCCTAACATGGATTATTTATTCAAACCGCATCCTGTGTATAATAAATAAATAAAGATTAAATAAATAAAGATAAATAAATAAAGATTATCATTTTCATCGTATTTATGAGGAAAGTCTCAACACTGTAAGTTAATGTTACAGAGACAGTGAGTTGTAGAACCTAGATAGTCTTTTCTAACCCCAGAATCCTAATGTTCCTCTGTCTGTCTTCTGTCAGAACCTGAATCAACCATATTCAGATGAGTAAGAACATTTGAAATTAGTTTTACTGTATTTTTTCCTGACCAGGATGAAGAGGAGTAAATACTTACCCAAGAACTAGCTTTGCCCCCTTGATCGTGTCAATAATATCAAACTATTCAAAGTGCAAAAAAGCTAACAAATGTTGGCATATACCCAAGTAAAAGCAAAAGACAAATGATTAACTTTTTTAAAAAATTATTTATTTATTTGAGATAGAGAGCGAGAGAGAGCGCACAAGGTTAGGGGGGAGGGACTGAGGGAAAGGGAGAAGCAGGCTCTCCACTGGGCAGGGAGCCTGATGCGGGGCTTGATCCCAGGACCCTAGGATCATGACCTAAGCTGAAGGCAGACACCTAACCAACTGAGCCACCCAAGAGCCCTGATATGTGATTAACTTTTAGGAAAGACTTTTTAAAGTGAAATGTGAATTTTTTAAAAAAACAGTAAGTCACTTAATATTCATTCATCTATGTGGGTAAGTCGTATTTTTTTTTAAACTTCCCTTAAAGTGAATTATATTATATTGATATTATTATAGTTGGAAACTTGATGGACTAGAAAAAAGAAGCAAGTAATTTGATAGACTTTTTCAGAGGAATTATTAGGAAACCCAATTTTTTCTTATTTCAATAATATAAATAATAAAAAATAGTGTAAAATATGAGAAAAGAACAAGATTAGATATTCTTTTTTTAAGATTAGATATTCTTAATTTCACCTTTGGTTATTCTAAGAGATAAGAGATTCTGGTGGTCTTTTTCTTTGTTCATTTGGCTTGGTTTTTAAGTAATTCCATCATTTTCAAATAAGTTATTTTAGGTCCTTTAATATTTGGCAGGCCTTTTCTTTAGAATTTATCTGTATAATTTGATACATGTATATATTTTCCATCTGCTTGAGTTCAAAGAGTGCATTTAATGAGTATTTTGAAAGGCTGAAGGTCATGTTACTAACCTCAATTAACAAAATGAGAAACTATGGTGATTCTTAAAAAATATATTTCTTAGATAAGTTTCAAAGATGGCATAAATTAAATAATGTACAGTGCATTTTCTGATAATGTTGTAACATAACAAAGTGACCAAACTGTCATGAAGAGAAAATACTCATGAGAATGAAACACTATTATAGTAAGTTAAGTGCTTTGAAAAATTGTGTGTTTGCCCATATTAGAAGTTGGATTTTCCTTTATACTACTTTTCTTTAGCACTTAAGGTGATTGTAGAAGAAAGTAAAAGTATCTTTAACTTAGGTAACTTTGAGAGAAACTAAAATTATAAATAATATAACATCCAAAGCAAAATATACTCAAATAATACAGGAAATATATATAACTTTAACATTTGTTTTCTGAGTTACTTTAATGTTTCACTAACATTTAAATGTTCTAACAGTGCCTACATTAACATCCAGAATTAAGTTATTTCAGACATGAGAATAATCACTGAAAAAAATATAATAATGCTATACATTATACACATAATATATATGCATATGCATGCATAATATATGCACGCGCACGTGTGTGTGTGTGTGTGTGTGTGTGTGTGTATGTGCATATCTTTTGTTTTGTTTTGGAAGTTTGTCATTAGGAAAGATATATTGAAATAGTATTTCTTGTATTGCTTGTGATTGTGTGCACTTATGTTTGTGTGCTCTGGTAACCTGCAATCTTCATTCAGTGGTGCTAATTTGAAAACACACTTTCATTAACTGGATACTACTAAAGATTCTTTAATCAGATAAGTTTAATGGTGACATTCCATTGACAACACGGACTATATGAAAAACTCACATCTGGATTTATGTCATAAACATTTCATAAGAAGGTAGTTTCTACATTTCTATATACTCTGTATGACAAAGAACTACAGAGTCAGTGTGATCAACTTCCAAATCTTAGTTCTCTCAGTTTTTAGCTAAATTATTGTGAGAAAGGAATTTACATTTTCTAAGCTTCAACATAGTCATGGAATAATAATTTCTACAGTAAACCAGATTTTTACTTGAATCATTCTTGCCCTTGAATATATGGGGAGACTTAAAGCTTCCAAAATCATATCCTTGTTCTTCTTCAAATTTATAGATGTTTGACTTTATTTGTTTATAGTCATCTTTGTCTCCTTTCATTCTAATACACAGTTCATAGCTTTCCTTTTCTGATTAGCCCTTGAAGATCTTGGGTTATTGGAAGAAGTCACTTTATTCGATGCATAGCCAGCACCCTCTCAGGCTTGGAGAGAGGGGGCTGATTATGTCATCTGGTGGTCTTTGCCACATGCTCCACAACCTTCCAAATGTCTCCGGGCCAGACCCATGATTCTCCTCTACTAGGAAGAGTAGCAGAGACTCATTCACACCGACCTCACTTAGCATGCAAGCCCTTGTATGTGCACACATGCACATCTCTACTTTGCATGAAACAATTCAATTGTGTTAAAAAACAGTCCCCTCCACCTTGTTTTATTACATTGAATGGCCACTCGGATAATTAAATGGGCTAATGTTTTAAAGCTTCACAGCAGTACACAGCAGCACAATCAATGCGTTTTAGTTTCCCTTCCCTTCAGACACTGCAGTCTTCATTTAGTGGTGCTTATTCTAAAACACATTCTTAATCTGTATAATTAACAACTTCTCCCATTTTCTGGCTAAAATCCCCTGAAATCATATCATCCTTTCTCTAGTTACAGTTACGTTTTGACTCTGTGTTTGAAGTGAGTGATGAAATACATATAAACTGTTAGAACTAAAAGTTTGCATACTGAAAGGTACTCATAATTACAGCCTTAGTTTTCTACCATACATATTTTTAGCAGGCATTATAAGGTATAAATATTGTACCAAATTTATGTAAAATTAACCTTTCCCTTTTCGATCTTGGTCATATCAAACAGTTCAATTTTAATGGAACAAAATATATATATACATATATATATATAGACACAGAAAATAATTTTTTTTTAAAGATTTTTATTTATTTATTTGACAGAGAAAGAGATCACAAGTAGGCAGAGAGGCAGGCAGAGAAAGAGGGGGAAGCAGACTCCCTGCTGAGTGGAGAGCCTGATGCGGGGGCTCAATCCCAGGACCCTGAGATCATGACCTGAGCCGAAGGCAGAGGCTTTAACCCACTGAGCCACCCAGGCACCCCAGAAAATTATTTTCTTGACTTTGTCATATTAAGACCTAGAAAAGCTGTTTTGCCTAAGGATAATTTATGACAGCTGTAGTGATATTAAAGAAAACAAAGATAACAGTTTCATGATTATAAAAGATCCTAGACATTTGCAGATTATATAGATTAAATAGGCTGGCAGTGTGTTAAAGACTTCAATTATTAATACTTTATATTGTTAGAAGCTGTTTTTCTTTTCTCTTATTCAATTATCTAATTATAGCATTTTTATTTCTATAACATATAGAGAGCTTACCTAATTTTTATTAATAATTATTATCATTAAATAGTGCTATTCTTGTTTAGTGAAAAAAGAAACAAAGAAGATAAACATGGGAGAAATATTCAGTAAAATTTCAGGATCCTGTGCATGTGTGTGAGTCAAAGAGATGAGATCATCTGAAAGATCATACCCTATCACTGCTAGGTGTTGTAGGGGGCAGAGATCCAAGAAACACTGTCATGCTACTAGGGGTCATTGTAGCTTCCTTTCTGAGGACATCTCTAGTTTTTCTAGTTTCCTCAGATTTAAAGGTCAATGGACACTTTTTCTAAAGAAAATCTCTTTAATATAGAAACAATTTTACCTTAATATTGATTCACAAATATTTATTTAGCAACTACTGCATTCAGCTAGGCACAAATTTGTCTCTAACCCCTTTGTAAAGGCGATGGTAGATTGTAGTACATTTAATATATTTCTTATCCCTTACCCAGTGATGGCAGTTCTGACCACATGACTTGCAACATCTCTCAAGTGTCAATAATTATACTTTCACATCCTAATGAACTCAGAAAGTCTATTACTTGCCTTCATCATTTTAAGGGAAGCAAAAGTGATGTATGTGTCACTTTTTTAGTAGATTAAAAACTGATTCATGGTTGCCAACACTTTCTTTACCTAACTCTGTCATGAGAACCAGAAAATTTCCGGGTAGAAGAAGCATCACAAGTTTGGGCCCCAAATGATGATGAAACGGAGCAGAGCTTTATCTAACTCACTGCGAGCATATAGCAAGTGCTTTTCTGAATTTTTTTGCACTGCAGGAAAACGTATCCTTTCCTGACTATTTAATAAGGAAATAAAGTTATATATAATATGCAAACTATGCAAATACACACATATGATATTAATTTCTTGAAATCTTATAGCACATGCTAGTATATTAAACACTAACAGTTCATTAAGGATTGTTCATCTAGTACATTTTTTAAAAAAGTAATGACGGGACTCATTTTTTTGAAGTTCCTATTGTAGAAAAAGAATTTGGGATAATGTTAGCTTAGAAGAATGATGAAAGATTTAAATAATGAAAATATCATTTCAAAAACAGTAACCCTCCACCTCCTAAATCAAACCTAAAATAACCAAGAAATCAGGATTCTGAAAATTATAAGGCAGGTGACCCTTTCATGGTAGCTATTATATTTATGAAAAACCTAATGATATCTGAGATAATTTTTATGGATTATTCTTGGAAAACATTACATTTATGATAAATACTAAGTCATTTTAGTGTCTTCATATTACTGTAATTTTGCAATACTACAAGCTTTTTCTTTCCTTAAAATATCAAGGAAAAATAAAATTGTATGTACTATTGGATATTTCTTGAATATTTTTAGGCAGAAATGATTTTAATATTATGCTGAAATGAAAATGAAAATGTTACTAAGGTAAACCTGGAAGTCATTTTATTCTTTACTGTGATTGTACTTAAATAGAGAAAGAGAGAAAACAAAATTTTAAAAAACAACAAAACAAAACAACCATACTTTCTGGAAAAGCAAATGGCAGTGAACCTAGAGGTATCTTGATTCTAGAGTTAATAAACTGATGCTTTAGAGAGTAAGCTCTGGAGCCAGGTTGACTGGCATTAAATTTCAGCTCTGCCATTTTAGTGTCTATGTGACCCTGAGCAAGTTACTTAACCATCCTGAGTGTGTGCTTCCTTGTTTATAAAACGAGGATGGTAATAATAGCTTCCTTGTGAAAGAGTTGTATTAATTGAGCTAATCCAATGCTTAGAACAATAGCTTGTACATTGAATTTACTCAATAAAAGTTATTATAATCATAAGGATTACCAATTCATCATTCTCTCTATAATGATTTCTAATAAAACTTTGGATGAAACTTTGGATTAATCTTTTACAGACATTTTGGTTTTGGTTTTGGTTTTTACCCTCATAGTGATGTTTTCTAAATATTCTTTTCAATACATATATTAGGTGTTCTGAACACTGATAAAAGTAATATAACTATCCTAAAAAAAATACTAGAATGTTTTTTTAGAAAAAAACTAAAAATGTTTTTTTCACTTTTAAAAAATTGTATGATTTTAAAGAAATCATTCTATAGTACTGTCAAGTATCTCCTACCAGTTATTTGAAGTAATAAGAGTCTGATGTAGATTAGTAGAACACTCAAAAATCATTTGAAATCTAGGGGTAGTAGTTAAATATAAGTTTCAAATGATATTCAGATGACACATGCACATATTAATTTTTTTATCAATATTTCTTTAGTTTCTTAATTAGGTAAAAAAAAAAACACAATAGACTGCTAACTCAGTAATACCGACTTCATGGTTATGCAGTGAAGTGGTATTGGTAGCAGAGAAGAAAATGCTTAGCTTCTAATCCTCCATTCAACTTTGACTATCCTATTGACCTAGATAAATACTCACACTATCAGTGCCTCTGTTCCATCATCTTACAATGTCAATAATACAAAAGCTACTTGATTTAGTATTTAATATCTTTTAAGATTTTATTTATTTATTTGTCAGAGAGAGAGAGGGCACTAGTGGGGGAGGGCAGGTAGAGGGAGAGACAATCTCCCTGATGAGCAAGGAGCCTGATGGGGACTCCATCCCAGGACCTGGGATCATGACCTGAGGGGAAGGCAGACGCTTTACCAACTGAGCCACCCTGGCATCCCTTGGTATAGTATTTTTAAGAACAAAATGAAACAATGAAAATGAAAGTCTTTGCAGAATGAATCACGGTTAGTTAACCATTGTAAATCCTCTTCATGGATATCAATGGAGTAAAAGTATCTGTATAGCATTTGAAGTCATTATTATTAGTGTTTTAGTACTAATGAAAACTTACAAATGACTTATACCTTAATTAGTAACCTAACTTTATATTCAAGAGTAATGAATTTATGTGTAGATTATGATGCAAGGACAAGAATTTGTGCCGCAAGCTTAAATACTAAATTGCTACTTACATGTTTATAGAGTTTAATAGTAAAATGCATAATTTGGAGTTTTTTGTTTTTTTCTTGTTGTATTTAATAAATTTTGTTAGTTAACCTACAGTACAGTATTGGTTTCTTGAGGGGTGCCTGCATGGCTCAGTTGGTTAAGTGTCTGCCTTTGGTTCAGGTCATGAATCATGTTCCCTGCTCAGTGCGAAGTGTGCTTCTCCCTTTCCCTCTGCCTCTGCCCCTGCTCATGCTCTCTCTTTCAAATAAATAAATAAAATCTTTAAAAAAATATTTGTTTCTGGAATAGTGCTTCATCACTTATGTAAAACATCCAGCACTCATCACAACAAGTACCGTCTTTAATACCCATCTAGCCCATCCCCCACCTCCCTCCCTCCATCAATCCTAAGTTTGTTCTCTATCATTGAGAGTCATTTATGGCTTGTTTCCCTCTCTCCTTTTTTTTCTTTTCCCCCTTTCTATATGTTCATCTGTTTTCTTTTTAAATTCCACATATGAGTAAGATCATATGGTATTTGTCTTTCTTTGACTGACTTATTTCACTTAGCATAATATAGTTTAGCTCTTGCAAATGGCAAGATTTCATTCTTTTTGATGGCTGAATAATATTCTCTCTATATATATACCTCTTCTTCTTTATCCATTCTTCAATCAATGGAAATTTGGGCTCTCCATAGTTTGTCCATTCTACTGGTTTTGTTTGTTTGTTTCTATTATCATTTATTTCTGCTCTAATCTTTATTATTTCCTTTCTTTTGCTGGCTTTAGGCTTTATTTGCTGTTCCTTTCTAGCTCCTTTAGGTTCAAGGTTAGGTCATGTATTTGAGACTTTTCTTGCTTCTTTAGGTAGACTCGTATTGTTGTATACTTTCCTCTTATGACCACTTTTATTATATCCCAAAGGTTTTGGACTGTTGTGTTTTCTTTTCCATTTGCTTCCATGTATTTTCTTACTTCTTCTTTAATTTCATGGTCAACCCATTCATTCTTTAATAGGATGTTCTTTAACCTCCATATATTTGTGATCCTCCCAATTTTTTTCTTGTAGTTGACTTCAAGTTTCATAGCATTGTGGTCTGACAATATGCATGGTATGATCTCAATCTTTTTGTACTTATTGAGGGTTGATTTGTGACTCAGTATGTGATCTATTCTGGAGAATGTTCCATGTGTACTCGAAAAGAATGTAAAATGACACAATATTGAACAAAGAAGGCATTCGAAATACAGACTGATTTAAGTACATTTATTTTTATTTTTTATTTAATTACAGAAAATAACCTAAAGATTGCTCCAATAATAATAAAACTGTAAACTAAAAATTTTTTTAAAGATTTTATTTATTTATTTGAGAGAGAGAGAATGAGAGCAAGCGAGCATGAGAGGGGGAAGGTCAGAGGGAGAAGCAGACCCCTGCTGAGCAGAAGCTTGAGGGCAGGACTCAATCCCGGCACTCTAGGATCCTGACCTGAGCTGAAGGCAGTCGCTTAACCAACTGAGCCACCCAGGTGCCCCTGTAAACTAGAAATTACATGTCCTTTGTCTCAGTGCACATGCACACACACACACGCACAAACACACACACACACTCATTTACTGGCCTTAACATCAGATAAAATACTCAAAGATGCCTGTAAAGAATAACATTACAGGGGAGCCTGGGTGGCTCAGTTGGTTAAGCAACTGCCTTCGGCTCAGGTCATGATCCCGGAGTCCAAGGATCGAGTCCCGCATTGGGCTCCCAGCTCCATGGGGAGTCTGCTTCTCCCTTTGACCTTCTCCCCTCTCATGCTCTCTCTCAAATAAATAAATAAACTCTTCAAAAAAAAAAAAAGAATAACATTACAAATCTGTGAAGTAATTAAACAGTGGACCATATTATAAACTAACATACCTCAACTATCAAATGAAAATCTAAAGATGTTGACATTTCTGAAAACATGTCTGAATTTGTCTTTTGCAATTACATTTGAATCCTAAAGTAAAAGTGTGCAATATATTCTATGGTGGCAAATATGTTTTCTTTAAAATAGAACTCTTTCATGCCTTATTTCATGTGAGTAAGATGAGTTGTCAACCTTGATAATATCATTTTCAGTCATAAATGCAATAGTCTATTAAAGAATGAGATTGATTTTCCAGTGTGACTTGTAAGTTGGTCCAGAAGACAGCTTCTAAGTACTCTGAAGCCTGAAAAGACACACAGTATTCATGCTTGTTTTAAGAGCACATTACCTCCTCACAGCAGGAAAAGAGTGTGAATAAAAAGAAGCAATGACCTTAGTTAAATAAAACTCAAAAGGAAAAAAATGCTTTCACTTGGCTTTAAAGATATTTAAGAATCAATTATTATAATTAAAAAGATTACATTAATCTCATAGCTTGTGGTACTAAAGTACATTAGTTTCTCGAGCATGCAATTTGAAGATCTGGGCATTAAAATCAGGAAAGAAAAGCATGGTTGAATTCATCAGAACAGCGTTTCTTGTTGTTTTATGTTCTGTTTCTTTGTGTCTCTGTGTGTGTTTTATTATACCTTTAATGCAAAATCAAGGAACAGCTTTCTAGGTAAATTATTTCTACCTAATTTTTAATAACCTAAGACAAGGAGAATAAGTAGCACAACAGAGTTTACCTAAGTTATAAAATAGTTATCCAGCCCTTTAAGTGGATAACCACAAAGTGTGTAAAGGAGGTTTCTGGAAAAATTAATTAAATAATAATAATAAAAATTGGGCTTATCAATCTTGAGAAAGAAGAATAAAGCAGGAGGCATTACACTTCCTCATTTCAAACTTTATTACAAAGCTCTACTAATCAAAACCATATGGTACTATGGTAAAAAGAGGCACATAGATCAATGAAACAGAATTGGGAGCCCAGAAATAAACCCAACCATACACAGTCAATTTTACAAGAAAGCCAAGAATACTCATCAGTGAAAGGATAGTCTCCTTAATAAATGGTGTTAAGAAAACTGAATATACACATGCCAAAGAGTGGAATCTGACCTCTTTCTTATACCACTCATAAAGACTAACTCAAACAGATTAAAGACTTCAAATATTAAAACAAAAACTGGTAAAGTTACCAGAAGAAAACAGAGAAAGAACTCTGTGAAATTGATCTTGGCACAAATGTTTGGACATGAAACCAGAAGCACAAGCAACAAAAAAAATAAACAAGTGAGACTACAACAAACAAACTAACAAACAAAAACACACCAAAAAACCCTTTTGCAATAAAACGAAGAAAGTAATCAGCAAAATGAAAACACAATCTGTGGAGTGCAGGAAATACTTGTAAACCGTCTGTTTAATAAAGGGATAACATCCAAAATTTATAAAGAATTCATACAACTCAACAGCAGCAAACAAACAAACAAGCAATCTGATTTTTTTTTAAATGGGCAAAGGACTGGAACAGATATTTCTGCAAAGAAACTTTACAAATGGCCTATGGTTACATGAAAAGACACTCAACATCACAAATCATTAGGGAAATGCAAATCAAAGCCACAATGAAATATGACCTCATACCTGTTAGAGTGGTTATTATTAAAAAGACAGGATACAACAAATGCTGGCAAGGATATGGAGAAATGAGAACCCTTGCGCACTGTTGGTGGGAATGTAAAGTGGTGCAGTCACAGTGGAAACTAGTATGAAGGTTTCTCAAAAAATGAAAACTAGAACCAACATATGGTCTAGGAAACCTGTATCTGAGTATGTATCTGAAGGAAATGAAATCACTGTTTTGAAGGTATATTTGCCATCCACATATTCACTGCATCATTATTACAATGGCTAAGACCTGGCAACAACCTAAGCCTCCACTGATGGATGAATGGATAAAGAAAATGTGTTACACCTGACAATTCAATGGAATGTTATTCAGTCATAGCAAAGCAGGAAAACATTCTTTTTGGACAACATGGTTGGAACTCAAGGGCATTTTGCTAAATGAAACAAGTCATACAGAGACAAATATTTTATGTTCTCACATATGTATAATCTTGAAAAAAAAACTCATAGAAATAGAGAGGAAAATGATGGTTGTCAGAGTCTAGGAGATGGAGGAAACAGAGAGATGTGGTCAAAATGTACAAACTTCCAGCTTTAAGGTGAATAAGTTCTGAGGATCTAATATGCATCATGGTGACTATAATTAACAATATTGTATTATATACCTTACATTTATTAAGAGAGTAGAAATCAACTGTTATCACCACAAAATGGTAATTAAGTGAGGGGATGGAGGTGTTAACTAACTTTATTGTGGTACTCATTTCTTAATGTATACATATATTAAATCATCATCTTGTACACTTTAAAGTTACATATCTGGCAATAGTATCTCAAAGCTGGAAAAAAGAAATGAGTTTTATTGTAATATCTTAATAATTTTAAGAAAGAAGTATTAAACCACATGAAATAATGAAAAATGTTTAAAAATATAGGATAGCAAACACAGTTAACTTGGCAAATAGGTACTCAAATCATTCTGATCTCAGGGCAATAGATAAAGAATTATTGAGAGCACGAGCCGTTCTGTTGAAGAAATCATAGTGGATTAACATGACTAAGATCTCAAAAGATTGTTATGCTTTGTGATGTGTATCTATGTCTTATGATCATCATATTTGAACTTCAGAAGAAGAGAAATTATTAGAAGAATTAATAAAATGACTACTTGCAATTGCTTAGTGAAAAAGAAATGATACCAGCGGAAGTCAACAGTAGGAAGAATGAGAATTCTCTGGGTAAACTGTTAAATTTAATTTCATTCTATCCTCTCCCCAGGTATTTATGTTAAACTAATCTCACTCCAACTTAATCTGTATTATATGGCAAACTGAATTTTGTCAATTACCCCAAAAACATTGTTAAAGTGACTGTGCAGAATAAACAGGGGAACGAATGCCTTAGCCCCCAGGTTGGATCATCTTTCCTGTGCTTGTTGTCCTCTCTTTCCCTCTTCAGATCTTCTGTTGGGTTGTATAGATTACTTCAAGGTGTCTTGACTCTTGGAGTCTGTTAGGGTTCAGAAAACGAGGAGCACAGGGAAGGAAGAGGGAGGGTGAGACTGGTGATAGATCAATTAGACAGTTGGGTAGATGATGATGATAGATAATGCTGTAGATAGATAGGTAGGTAGATAGATGGATGGAGAAGATTAGATATAGATAGATTTATAGATATAGATATCCCTCCTCACCACCACTTGTAGGGGCACTAGGTCAGCTGCATCCTTTGACCTAACGTCACAGCTCCTCTCGGGGGGCCCTCTTCACACAGCTTCTTTCTGGTAACAGTTGTCTTTCTTTTCCTGCTTAGGCCTAAAATTTGGAATGAGACCCTGCTATTACTAGGTTCTCCCCCATTCCTATAAATAGTTTCTTTTCTTTTCTTTTTTTTCCCTATAAATAGTTTCTCGATTAAACTATCTTTAAATTGCCTTAAGTCCAAGGACCATTTGATGCCTGCTAGGATTCTAATTTTTTCACCTCTTTTATTGATAAAAATATAAATGAAAGAGAAAGGGAAAATGACAGCACTATTGGTACAGTTTCTTAGCTATTTCTTTTTTTTTTAAGATTTTATTTATTTATTTGACAGAGAGAGAGACAGTGAGAGAGGGAACACAAACAGTGGGAGTGGGAGAGGGAGAAGAAGGCTTCCCACTGAGCAGGGAGCCCGATGGTGGGCTGGATCCCAGGACCCTGGGATCACGACCTGAGCCAAAGGCAGACGCTTAACGACTGAGCCACCCAGGCATCCCCTAGTCATTTCTTCATTAAAAAAAGTATTGTACAAATATATGGACATTTTTCATATTGATATATCAATGTATTTGGGGGGCTAAAGTGGCCCATGTATTTGAAGTGGGTATGAATAGATTCAATACTGGCCATAAACAAATTGTGAAGGCAGGAAAAATGTCTTCCAGTCTTTTGTGAATGAAAAGCTTCAAAGTCTCATTTAGCAGAAAATCACCTAATTACTCTAAAACAAAACAGAACGTAAAGTAGAACGTATATATCATCATCTGATAGTAAAATTATTCTTTAAAATCAGTTCTATTCTGTATGTATAAAACATGTTCTAAGCATCCGTGTACAATATTTGAGACCAAAATCTCATAGATGAACATGTGGAATGTTTTTTTTTTACTCAATAGTTATTTATAGGGGCAGCTGGGTGGCTTAGTCAGTTAAGCATCTGCCTTCAGTTCAGGTCATGATCCCGGGGTCCTGGGATGGACCCCCACATGAGGTTCCCTGCTCAACAGGGAGTCTGCTTCTCCTTCACCCTCTACCCTTCCCCACCCCTGCTTGTGCTCTCACTCTCTCCCTCTCAAATAAATAAATAAAATCTTTAAAAATGGATATTTATAAAGAATAACTTAGGAGATGGAGATACTGTTAAACAGAAGAGGTGAGACCACCATTCTCACAGAGCTACAATTTAGATGAGACAATATAGGCAATCAATCACTCAGTTACAGGTAATGTTAACTGCTGTTCCCAATTCTTTAAAAGAGTTATTTTAAGAATAGAAAAGTTACCAGTGCAGTAGGAGCATTGTGAATAAGAGCACATTTAATATTTTAGTGTTTATTCTTCTACTTGGCTCTTCAATAACCGTTTTTGATGCTGATAAGGCTTTGGCATCTGCTCAATGGGCCTAAAGATCTGCTCCCAGCTGGGCTGCATGTCTATTCATATTTGAGTGTACGTTGGCACCGAAGGATGTGAGGCTGTCTTCACAGTGAGTTTCAGGGAAAACACAAAGGGGCTTTTGCATGGTGTCAACTGTAGGACTCCAGCAGAACGAGGACACCTTGTGACATCAATATAAATAGCTGCAAATTGACAGCTGGTACCAAGTAATCAAAAACAGGTGGCTAAATGTGAACTGAAATGTGATGGTGATTATTGTATTTTGAAGGTACAGTCTATGAATCTTCCTGTTTGTAATCAGGATGGCTATTTGCATTATAAACACTATAGGCTCATTCCAGACCATATCTGTGACTTCACCAAGTCAGCTTCCATACTTGCTTATATAATTTCAAACATCTGTTCTTTTATACATTCATTTATACAGTCATGGAGAATGAACTAGGAGTTCAAAAGCGGTCTTCTACAAATGAACACTAGTGTAATTGTCCTTATAAAACAAAATAAACACAAATATCCTCACCTAAAATAAAATATGTATCTCTCTTTACATTTGATAAATGGGATACATAAAAATATGCTACTTAATAATTACTATTTCAAGTCTGTTATCTTTTTTTAAGTCTAACTTCAATCTACACCTAATTAATGTCACTAAACAGTTATATATCCCCTTAACAATACACTATGTCCAAAACAATCTATTAAAAATATCTTTCTTTCCTCTAACAAAGTGTTTGAGATGACTAACTGAGACTTACTCTTAAGAATGGAAATCTTAATATTTATGGTGTTCTATTTTTTTATCCAAAGAAAACTTTATTACACATAGAGCAATCGACACACAAATTGTGGACAGAATACAGCAGTTACATTGGATATGTAGATATAGATCCAACACAATCCTTTCCGAATTTTTTTAAAGCTGGAGGTTTTTTTTTTTTTTTTCATTTTTCTCTCCTTTCCAAGTTAATCAAGCATATTGAAAATATGAATAGTTGTTTATTATCTTATTCTTCATTTCCCAGTCACATCTCAATGCTCTATTTGCCTTGTGCTCCCAAGAATACATGGGATTCACTCTCCCTTAGTTCATCCAATACCTGCTAAATACAATGAATGCTTTTAAGTCATTAACAAAAGAGAATTCTATCAATAACAAAATTGAACAATAAAAACTATCAACATCATCAGAAATATTAAAACTCTATTAAACTTTAGGTTTTGGAGTAACATAATTTTGTTGGAATTACATTCTGAACTCAAAAGTTCCTACTATTCTGTTATTCAAAATTCCAGCCTTTATTCAGTGCTTTCCTCTCTGCATGCTCTCTTGAAGCAAGTCCATATGTCATCTGCCCTCATGTTCTCTTTTTAAAATTGTATTATTGATGTAAAATTTAGATAAAACGACATAGACTTACCTAAGTGGTTAGTTCCTTGACAAATGTGTATACTATGTAATCAACAGTCCAATCAAGATAAAGAATATACTCATTACTCCAGAATAGTCTTTCATTCTTCTTTCTAGTTAAGCCTCCTTTCTCAGCCAGTGGTCTTGTTCATTCTTAAATATTGGTTATTAGTTCTCTCTCTCCCCCCCACACACACAGAACTCTCTCTTTTTCTCTCCCTTCCTCACTCTATCCCTCCCTCCCTCTTTTTCTCTCTCTATCTCTGCTCTCTCTCTTTGGTCATTTCTGTCAGAAATTTAATCATTCCATTAATGTTTCAAAAGAAATAACTTCTGGCTCTTAAATTCTATAATATGATTTTTATTTTTTTGATGTTTACTTTTATTATTTATTTTTTCTACGTACTTTAGGTTTTTTTTTCCTTTTTCCAGCTTCTTAAGATGGAATTATATCATTGAATTTAAACTTCTTCTTTTTCCTTCTATAAAAATTTAAATATCTAGTTTTTTCATATAACCAGGAACACTAAGATTCTTAAGCAACAGAACATAGAATAGCTAAAACAATCTTTATAAAAGGAATAAATTAGGAAAATGATCTTAGCTTATATTAAGACTGGGTTGCAATGGCAGAGCCACAGCGACATACACTAATAGAACAGAGTAGAGAAACACTACCCCCCAAACACACACACACATCAACTTAAACCTCACAACTAAATTTAAAATGTAAAACTATAAAACTTTTAGGGAAAAAATTAGGCGAAAATCTTCAGGACTTAGAATTTGATAAAAATTTCTTACACACAAACCAAAATCATGATTCATGAAAGAAAAAAGTGGTAAACGTAACTTTATAAAAATTAAAAAAAAAAAAAAAAAAAGGCCTGCTCTAAGGAAGTTAATGAGACCAGGATAAAAAGTACAAGTTACAGAATGGCAGAATATATTTTCAAATTACATATACAACAAAGGACTAGCATTTAGAAATACAAAGAATGCTCAAAATTCAACAATAAAAATAAACAATCTGATGAAATTTTAAGATAGCAAAAGATATGAACAGACGTTTCACAAAAAAATATATTCCAATAAACACATAAAAAGATGTTCAGCACCATTAGTCATCAAGGATATACAAATTAAAACTGCAAGGAAATATCACTGTAGACATATTAGAATGGCTAAAATAAAAAATAATAAAAATAAAAAATAAAAAATAATGACAACACCAGTTCTGGTGAGGATGCAAGAAACTTGACACATTGTTGGATGGAATGTAAAATGGTACAGCCACTCTAGAAAATGGTTTTGACAGTTTCTTATAAAACAAAATGCCTAATAACCATAATTGTGGACATATATTGTGTTTTTATCCTTTCCAAATTCATATGTAGAAACCCTAACCTCCAGTATAATTACATTTGGAGATGAGTTCTCTAAAGACTTGATTAATCTTAAATGAGGCCATAAGAATGGAACCCCAGTCCAACAAGATTAGTGTTTTTGTAAGAAGAGACATCAGAGAGCATGCTATTTCTTTCCCTGTGCATGTATACATACGAGCACACAATGAGAAGATAGCCATCTGCAACACAAGTGCAGAGCTCTCATCAGACAACAATCCTGCTGGCACTTTGATCGTGGCCTTTCAGCCTCGAGAAATGTGAGAAAATAAATTTCTGTTGTTTAAGCCACCTGGTCTGCGGTATTTGTTCCCACAGCCTTAGCCAACCAATATACCATATAACCCAGCAATTGCACTGTTGGTCATTTATTGTAGAGAAACGAAGCTTATGCTCGCACAAAGTCTGTACACAAATATTTAAGCTTTATTTGTAATACCCAACAACTGGAATCGACCCAGACATCCTTCAACACATGAATGGTGGAACAAACTGTGGTCCATACATACCATGGAATACTATTCAGCAATAAAAATGAAGATAGAAACCTGGATAAATCTCCAGGATAAAAAACAACAACAAAAACACAAAGAACTTAAACCTTACATACTGCAATATTTTTATTTACATAACAGTTTTAAATGATGAAATTTTAGAACTAGAAGACAGGTTTTGTTTGCCAGAGGGTAGGTTTGTGGTGGGGTGGCGGGGGAGGTGAAGGGTGTTGGGTGTGGTGATAAAACTGCATCACATGGGATCCTTTTAGTATTGGATCTCTTCCTTGCCTAGACTGTGGTAGTGCATCCATACCTACACAAGTGATAATATTGCATAGTACTTACACACACACACACACACACATAATTATATGTAAGTATAAGTAAAACTGGTAAAAACAAGTAAAATCTGGGGCGCCTGGGTTAAAGCCTCTGCCTTTGGCTGAGGTCATGATCTCAAGGTCCTGGGATCCAGCCCCACATCAGGCTCTCTGCTCAGCGGGGAGCCTGCTTCCCCCTCTCTCTCTGCCTGCCTCTCTGTCTACTTGTGATCTCTCTCTCTGCCAAATAAATAAATAAAATCTTAAAAAAAAAAACAAGTAAAATCTAAATAAGCTAGATGGATTGTAATAATGTTAATATACTAGTTGTAGTATTATACCATAAATTTGCAAAATGTTATCAGTAGGGGAAATTGGACAAAGTATACCAGGGATCTCTTTATTATTTATTACAAGTGCATGTGAACTTCAATTATCTCCAAAATCAATTTCAATTAAAAAATAAAGATCGCATGGCTCTATGATCAGTAATTGTCCCATAAAGTTGCCCTTCACCAACAATTTATAAATGAAGAGAACTGGTTACACATCTATCATCCATACAAGGGTGGTAGAGGTGGAAGGTGTTGGATATGGAAAAATTTTCAAAGTAAGGAAGAGAGTTTTAAGTAATTTAATTTCTGAATGATTTGAGTTAGAAGATTTAAATTTCATGTTGGTTGCTGGAATAATGACAGTGGTGGTACAAGCCATGGACTACATGATGGTCCAAGGTGGAATATAATTTGGAAGGAGGTTTAAATTTCAGAGTGCTATGACTGGTAAAGTGCAAGTAATGCTGTGTGAGTAAATGCTGAACATCCTTTGTCTGACAGAAAGCTAAAGAGAAAAAAAAACAAAACCCTGATGTGTAACCTTTGTTGAAAAAAACCTTCATCTGTAAGCTTTGCTGATTTCAGTTGTGTAAATATTCCCACCATGGCCAATTTTTAGCTACCAATGGGTTGTTGTTACTGAGCTTGTGTGAAGACACGTGAACAGTTGACTCTTCTGATGTGGTAGGAGCTGGCTCAAGCAAGAGAGAATGAGTAGTAGAAGTAGAAACAAGGAGGAGCCTGGGTGGCTCAGTTGGTTAAGCAACTGCCTTCGGCTCAGGTCATGATCCTGGAGCCCTGGGATGGAGCCCTGCTTCGGGCTCCCTGCTTGGCAGGGAGTCTGCTTCTCCCTCTGACCTCTCCCCTCTCATGCTCTCTCTCTCTCTCTCAAATAAATAAATAAAATCTTAAAAAAAAAGTAGAAACAAGGTACTTTCAGCAGTATGATGAAGAGGTTGTACAAAACTGAGGATCTGGTTCAGTGATGTCCCCATATGTTTGCAAAGCTAGAGATGGTTGCATGCAAAGAAGCCTGTGGTTACAGTTTCCTTTTTATTGAACTTGAGTCTGGAAGAAGATGAATCTTTCCCATATGACCTCTTTTTTATTATAGTTACACATTTTTAAATGGGTGTAGGAAGATTCTTTACCATTACTCAGAAAAACTCCCAAGTTCACTTTGATTAAGGGATATTGCCTTAGAGCCAGTTGAGAATGACTGATTTCCCCCATATCTATGGTTTTATGTAGAAGTTATGGATCAAAAACAGGATTTTTGTACAGTAGAAGCTGAAGAGCCAAGAAGCATCTTCCTTTTAAATGTAAGAATAGTACATATCTACATATTTTTTAGGAAATACAAATTTCTTTCTATTAATTATATTTTTATTCTTCTGACATCATTTTTTTCTGAAAATTACGAAACGCTATAATTCATTTTTATTTTCTTTCTCTCCTCTTTTTTTAATACTAACTTTCTCTCCTATTCTCTAGAAGTTTTAATCCTTTGCTCAATTTTTCTCTTTTCTTCTCCCTTTATTTACTTGAGAACTCTTTATTTTCTTTCTCTGCCTTCATTGTTACTGAAAAAAAGTGTTTGTTGCAAAGGTACAAGTGGAAAAGAAAAACTAAGTAAAAAAAAAAAGTAGAATGCATTTGTCTTCTACATAAGCCTTATATCTTCCAACATAAATGCTAACCTATTATTCTAAACATTTTGGATTTATTCAACTCAAATCCACTGTAATTATCAATGAAAATAAAGTTATTCAACACAGAGTAGGAAAGCTCTGGTCTCCCTTTCCCCCATTAAAACACTGATTCAACAACAATTCATAGATAAATTTCCTTTGTGAGAAATCCAGAATTGAAATTGAATGGCTCCTGCACACTGGGTAAATGTGAAATTAGACTAACCAAAAAGGTAGGGAGATTCAGGACATCCTCTTTCCAGAGGATATCCCTGTCCTTGTGCAGCAACACGTAATCAGGAAGAGAAGCCCTAACATCCCGCCTTCTCCCGGACTCCCCAAAGAAGTAGCACCAGCCTTACAATCTTTACTGTTTTTGTGTTAACGGAAGAATGAAAATAACCACTTATAAATTGGTAACATAATTTTGTTAAGGCTTTTGAATATTTTAATAGCATAAAAGTGCCAAACAACTTAATATATTGTGAGAAAGTGTTTTATTATAAAATAAGTTTTTCCCTAAAAATATGAGTAATCCAAAATTGAAACTTCAAGGTATATAATTGCAATAGTAATAAAGTATATGTTAAATATAAGTAAATTATAATTATAAAGTAAAACATAAAAATAATAATAAGCATTAATATTCTAATATTTAATAACATGTTTAACATATTTATGGACATTATTAATAATAATTCAATAATAAATATGTAGGAAATACCTAATTGATAAAATATTTAATAAATATAATGTTTAATAAAATATTAACTGAAATTACTATATACATATATTTTAAATTATAAACAATGTAATAAAGTAAAATCATAAAATTTGTGTGTTTTATTCATGTAATCAGTAATAACATGACACTATGCTTCAAAGTGCAATCTTTATGTGGAGTAGTACATTTCCTAACATGAGCATTTATTTTATTTAAATTCTTTAATTTTTCTTTTGGAGTTTGAAATGTGCACAATTGCAAAAGAATGAGCAAATAAAACCAGTTGAAGGCCATTGTGACTCTATAATGTATACTTATATAGTATAGGGAAAGAGAGGTGAAAACTCACATGTTTTCATCCACTTCTTTAAGTGTGCCAAGACCAAGTCTCTTGGTATGTAGGGTTTCCTCTGGACCCCTGACCACACAGGGTAGTCATTGGAAAAACATGTGGATTACAATCACATGTAGCACAGGACCACATGATGACATCCCCGAGGAAATAACATCATTTTGAATGACCAGTAATGATTAGCTGTATTGTATTCTGAGACAATGCTGTCTTTATTACATTACATTGTTCACATCCATTCCAATCCAGACCTAAATTACCACTCTCATTAAGTCCATAATACGTTCCAGTTTTTATAGTAGCATTTACGTGACATCTCTGCATCACTCAAAATCTATTCTACTTTTCAGACATTTTAAATTTCTTATCTGTATTTCTAGTTAAATTTTCATGGACAGATGTTTAATTACTCTAAGTAGTCTCCAATTTATTTTAGAAAAAATATTATACCTTATATTTCATATTTGCATTCATTTCGAGGCACTTAGTGATATTAGTGTTTGATATAAGTAACAAGTTCTGAGGAAAGATGATAACATTCACCAATGTCATCTCTTAATAATCTTCCCTTAGATGGATGAAATTTAGAAATAAAAAATATTCAATAAAAATTAATTCTTTTTCATACATGGAATTATAGAGAGACAAACAAACATGCAGTTTTCCATCTTTATCATTTTTTGGTAATACCCAAAGGTGGTATTATTTTAGCTTTTTGTTTGTTTACTTGGTTATTTTGATTTACTTTTAGTTTGAATTTTTTCCTGAATTATTTGTTTGTTTATTTTGTGTGTGTGTGTGTGTGTGTGTGTGAGAGAGAGAGAGAGAGAGAGAGAGAGAGAGAGAATCCTGGATATATTTTATCCAATCCACCTCTGCTTTCTAAAATAAAAAATAACACATACAATATTAAAATTACGAAATAAAGGGAAGGAATTCTTTTAAGCAGATGAAGTCATCAAGTAAAATAGTTAACATTCTGTGATTTCCATAATGAGATATTAGTATTTATTTTATTGACCCTAAATTCAATAACATATGCATTTTATAGATGAAGAGGTATTCATAATTTCAGGTGGGTCAGCATTGCTTCTATGTGTAGATAAAAGGGCATTAAATATATAATGGAGAAAATGCATCCACTTCATTGACCATAGAATGCCATTTTAACCATATTCATAGCTTGCAGTAAAAGTTAGCTGTTATAAAATATTTTTGTTTTTCTTCACGGTATTTCAAATATTAAGGTTTGTTGTGCAACTGGACTCTTCATGAATCATAGATGTACAAAGATAGGACCTCATAGATTAAATAGTGTGATCTTTTTAATTGACTAATGATGTGAAAAGGCTTTGTCTAGTTTAAAATATCTTGTCTAATTTCATTATTTCAATTCCTAGCTGTCCCTTCACCTAAAACTAATGCAATGCCATCTGCTCCCAAAATCCATTGAAACATCTTTCCCTAATATCAAAGACATCCTACTTAGTTATGCTATAAACCAGGCATTTTTCAGAATTGGATTGATACAACTTTTTATAGCATTTGAAATTCTTAGCACTCCATATATCTAGAAATTCTCAATGGTATTATTTTCCGTATTTCCTTCAATGTTTCTTTCACTACATCTTATTCTCTTTCATGGGCTCCTATTTCTTTTCCTTTGGTCTTAAGAATGGGTCTTTCTCAGATACCTTACTTAGTGCTCTTCCTTTCCACAATTTATTCTCTATTTGGATGACCTCAACATCACTTTTGCTGAGATGCAAAGAAATTTCTATTCATTTTATGCCCTATCTTCAAATAAATTTTTCTCCATGATTTCAGCTGCATTTACATTTTAATTAACTCTTATTGAAAATTTGTCCTGAGCTTCCAGGTTCATAGGTCCAGCTACATATTTAGCACCTGCAGGCGGTGCTAAATCTATGTGACCTGGAGGTCACATAGATGTGTCTCAAACTTAGTAAATCCACAACTGACTCAGTACCGTTTCTCAAAAACTGTCCCTCCTCCTCCTTTTTTTTTGATATCTCAAAAAATGGAATCAATATGTACTCGATTATTCAAATCAGGAAATAAGAAAATATTCCGAATTCATTAAAAAAATTCTTTCTGACCCTTAAATATATCATTATTATATCTTCTCTTTTTACATGTCCAGTCTCACTCTTTAATAGTTTCTAAAAAAGACAAAATTTTACAATATCTCAAATATTCCTCCTGAACAGCCTATTCTCAACACTGCTTCTGGAGTACTTTTTTAATGTCTAAATTTGCTTATATAATAGCCTTACAATGCTATCTGCAATGCAATGCCATTTTAAAATCGCCTCCAAACTTCTTAGAGGAGTATATTAAGACTCTCCATGAACTCTCATTATCCACCAGATTCCATCAGCAGCTTCTACCTGAGGGGTAATGCACTATATGCAGGTGTAAGAATACATCTTACTCAGTATCAGTTTCAAGCAATTCTACTTGTCTTCCGGCTTTCTGGTATGACACTCTCTCCTCATATAATACACCAATGCACTCTCCTATGTTACAGTTCATTCATTTAGTTCAGTTCTCATATTGTCTATAAATTCTTCCCTTGTCTTTACTCTGAGATGGTTAATCATCTCCTCACCTAAAGAGTCATCAAGACTTACAAATGTATACCATGCTTAAAATTGTCATAATTTTATGTTGGTGTTTGTATTGATTTGTTTCTATGTGGGAATTTCCACTAGCTTTACTAACAGGCATCTTTCCTCTCTATATTACCTGCTTTCGGCACATACTAAGAAGAAGGCATTAAGAATCTGTTGAATGTAATAGTCTTAATATGGCGATTAGTCTTACTGTTATCCAATCACTTAATAGATCAATAAAGTCACAAGTCATTACTTTACTAGTTTTTTAAAATGTATTTTTCAGCAAATTGTCTCTAAAACCCTAAGAATATTTTATTTTTATTTTTTTAGAATGGCATTATATATCTATTAATATGCTATTCATAAATATATATATATATTACAAACACAATAGAAGTTACTTAATGAATGACACTACTTAAAGAGATATTCCTAAGCAGCTCTTGTTTTTCAAAATGAAAATCATGTGAAAATGTATGTTAGAATAAAATACTAGGGGTGCCTGGGTGGCTCAGTCATTAAGCATCTGCCTTCAGCTCAGGTCATGATCCCAGGGTCCTAGGACTGAGCCACGCATCAGGCTCCCTGCTCAGCGGGAGAGCCTGCTTCTCCCTCTCCCATTCCTCCTGCTTGTGTTTCCTCTTTCGCTGTCTCTCTCACTGTCAAATAAATAAAATTTAAAAAAAAATAAAAAACTATATTGAATTTGAATATATAAGAAATTTAACTCTATCTTTTGATCTCAAATATAACTTTTTGGAATCATAACATATTTTAATGTTTTTGTATGAGTCATATGTACTTCCTAATAGTAGAGAGAGTAATCCTAGAAATTTAAACCTTTCCATTTTATTTTCAAATTTTATTATTTCCTCCTGAAAATGACACAAAAGAACACACTCAGGTGATGAAAATGTCAATTTAAAAACCAAGCAGATGGTGCTTGCTTGTCTTATCAGATGCATAGTATGAGGTATGTTTCAAAGGTGGAAAATTGCATTTAAATGTCCAAATAAGAATTTACAGTACATCCACTGATTAGATATTTGGGAATGACTAAAAGAGCCAAATGTTTTCTTAATGCTAAGTCATGCAAGTCGCATTTCAACTTTTGGAGAACATGTAAAAATTGTTATTTTCAAATATGCTTAGCATCATAGCAATTTATTACCGAAAAGGACCCACATGTACCTGATACCACTTTTCCCCTCAAAATAACAATGCCACATCATAGGGGTTAGACATATTTTAATGTTTTCTCACCTTATTGCCCCCGTTCCAACTTTTGGACATAACTCTGGTCAAATGATTTGAGGAAATGATTGATTGATTTATTGATTCATTCACTCATTCATTTATTCACTTAGATTTTTCTTGAAGATTTTTTGAAGTCTTTAATACTCTGATGTCAGGTGTCTCTGTTGAGAAACTATACAGTGACTCTTCCCCAAACATTGTCAAAGAGACACTTTTCATTTAATTTTATGTTTTTAAAACATACAGGAGGAGCTTGAGTTTAACACTACTGATACTAATGCTTTCACTTTATAGACAAAGAATCTGAAGACTAAAGATTTTAAGACCTTCTCTAGACTACAAAACAAAGAAACAGAGAGGCTGGGATTCTCTTCACTCATAATCAAAAGTTTTACCCAGTGCAAAACTATGCCTGCAAACACAATTTCATGTTTATCAAAATTTTTAGTTTAAGGAGGGAAAACCAAGCATGGTCAAATTAAATGTTTTCAACAAAAAAATAGTCAATTTTTTACAAAAATTCCATTATGTATTCTTTACTTTTAATTCTTACTATCCTCTTAAGAACTAGGAAAGTATATCATAACAGAGAGCAAAATATCTGGAATTAATTGGCAGCACACTCATTTATTTTCAAAGCGCACATCTTTGAGTTTGCTATGTGTTTCAAAAGGGCAAAAATGGGGTGCTTGGGTGGCTCAGAGGGTTAAAGCCTCTGCCTTTGGCTCGGGTCATGATCTCTCTCAGGGTCCTGGAATTGAGCCCTACATCGGGCTCTCTGCTCAGCGGGTAGCCTGTTTCCCCCTCTCTCTCTGCCTGCCTCTCTGCCTACTTGTGATCTCTCTCTCTCTCTGTCAAATAAATAAATAAAATCTTTAAAAAAAGAAAGGGCAAAAAAAAAGTGTCTGAAAATAATTGGCCAATTGTTCTCTATACTATAATTGAAGACCTTAAGTAACCATATAAAGAATCGTGCTTGCACAATATCAAATGTTTTTACCTAAGTTAAATCTCAATGAATGCTATTACATCGGCCAAAAGTTTCATAGATATTTGTTCTTTATTTAATCAGTTGTAATTATATCATATATATTTTTAAAACCATTCAATACAATAGGATAATTTTGGAATTCTACTGGATCTTTGCTTTCTAGTCTTTATTCATCTCAAAAAATGCTTCTGATTCTAACCTTTCACTATTATAAACTTAATTATTGTTCTTTCCTTGTGAACAAAATTGCAAAATGTGTTTGTTCCTTGTCATTGTTGCATACAATCATTTAAGGAGAATTGGCAGGATGTATCTGAGATTTTGGCTGTGTAGTTTGAAGACAATCTGCATACGCTTGTGTAAAGGCAGGTGGCAAAATGTGAATCCAAAACTATATCCATTATGTTCATTTACTTTACCATTTAGAAAGCACAGATGTTAACTATATAACAACAAGGTGGTTTTTATTGTAATCACCTGCTGTTAGGGTCCCTCCTGGCACAGTAGCCAAATGGATTCTTGTTTCCTTCTCATTTACAAGGTGTTTGTTATTTGATGGCTCAAAACAAAACTGGAAATCATTTTTCATTCATAAGAAATGCTTAAAATGAGATAATTTTGAAGAAAAATTGGTGTAAATTTGAATTGCACACTATCATAGTTAATTGTATACATTCATCATAATGTGATTTGTGTTGATTTTCAGCCTAAAAATCTTGTTCTATCTTAGTTTGTCTTTTGATTTGCTATTGTTTAGGCAGAATTCTTTCTATTCACTGACATTTCTGAAAATGATTATTTGATTCTTTTTTCCTTCAGCTCTCACTTACTAAATGGAAAATTTTAATATTTTCCTGTGTTTACTATCTAATTAAAATTAATATTTTAAGGAGCTTTTGCTCTTAAATATCAGAATACATATAAATATATAGTCCTAAGCAAATATTTGTGTAATATATTAAAATATTTTATATATAATGTATACATATATTACAAGGATTTTTTTCATTAATATACTACCCAGAAGTTTTATCCTCAAAGAAACAATTCATCTAAAATACAGAAAGTCTCTGCTCCTAGAGGTAGTATCCACTTGCCTTCCCTCTCATTGTGTCTAATGTAACTAAAGCTCTTTTAACTCTTTGTTCGATTATCCCTCTTTGAAGCTAATTTATTTCTCAAGTATTCCAAATTCACCACCATCGACACCTACAAAGTGCATTGTTCTAAAAGTTCATTCCTCTCATTACTTCACTCCTCACCTGAGGCCTATTGAAGGACAGGGCTTCATATTTTGCTTTTACTACCACAGTCTTTGACATATCTTTGTACTGGAATTGGGTATGTCCATAGTCAGGACAAATAAAAATATTTGTCTCTACTCTCTATTGATTTCCCTTACTATTTGCATGTATATCGCATTTATAAGAGGTTGTAAAAACTAACAAGCATGTGTTGTAATAATGATATATGATTAATATAATGGCTAACAGAAAATGAGATACAAAAATCCATAGATTTATTCAATCATTCAATAAAAATGTATTGAACGTCTATCATTTGCTAAATATAAGTAAACTCTGGCCTACAAAAATTAATGATATCTGACTCCACACTCAGAGAATATTTAATCTAATGGAAGAAATCACAGATTCTAAAATTGTGACATAACTTTCTAAATGGCTTTTTTGTAATTAAAAAAACAAAACAAAACTCCTCCAAAATAAAACATTAAAAAAAATAAGAATCTTGGGGCGCCTGGGTGGCTCAGTGGGTTAAAGCCACTGCCTTCGGCTCAAGCCATGATCTCAGGGTCCTGGGATCGAGCCCCGCATCGGGCTCTCTGCTCGGCAGGGAGCCTGCTTCCCCCTCTCTCTCTGCCCGCCTCTCTGCCTGCTTGTAATCTCTCTCTCTCTCTCTCTCTCTCTGTCGAATAAATAAATAAAATCTTAAAAAAAAAAAAAATAAGAATCTTAATATGGCCCAGAAGAACCTATCAAGTCTTCATTGTCCTTTAATTAAACCTGTTTTTAATCAAATACCGTTATTCAAAAAAGTTTACAAATATATACATTTTCTATTTGTAAAGCTTTTGTTTTGTAAATCAACCTTTGAATTCTAATAATTAAGAATAATTGAAATATCATTGTATTAATTACTGAGTGGTAGAGTGCTGTAAAAAATAAAAATATTGTGATGGCTCAAATATGATATAAAAACCAAAACATGTTTCTAAAGGACAAGTAGTTCTCCAAGTGGTAATTCAGGGACTCGAGATTCTTTCATTTTATGGCTTCATCTTCAACATATGTCTTCAAAGGAAATGAGCAACAGGGATCACTTACAGGTCCAGGGTTCTAGAATCACTACATATCAGTTCTGCTCATTTGCCATTGCTTAAATCTCTGTCATTCAACCACACCACACTACAGGAAACACTGAAAAACGCACACCACCATGAATCCAGGAAGAAAAAGAAATGGGTTTAGTAATGAACACAGGCAGTAACCTCTTTGATATTGCTTAGCATCCTCTTTCTAGATAGTCTACTGAGGCAAGGGAGACAAAAGCAAAAATAAACTATTGGGACTTTATCAAAATAAAAAGCTTCAATCAACAAAATCAACATCAACAAAATCAAAAGGCAACCTACAGAATGGGAGAAGATATTTGCAGATGACATAGCTAATAAAGAGTCAGTATCTAAAATATATAAAGAACTTCTAAAACTCAACACCTAAAAAACAAATAATCCAATTAAAAAATGGGCAGAAGACATGAGCAGACATTTCTCCAAAGAAGACATCTAGATGACCAACAGACACATAAAAAGATGCTCAATATCACTGATCATCAGGGAAATACAAATTGAAACTACAATGAGATATCACCTCACACCTATCGAAATAGCTAAAATCAGCAACACAAGAAACAACAGGAATTGGCAAGAATGTGGAGGAAGAGGAAACCTTTTGTACTGTTGGTGGGAATGCAAACTGGTACAGTTATTGTGTAAAATAGTATGGAGGTTCCTCAAGAAGTTAAAAATAGATCCACCAATTGCAGTACTAGGTGTTTACCCAAAGAATACACAAATACTAATTCAAAGGGATACATGTACCACAATGTTTATAGCAGCATTATCTATAATAGTCAAATTATGGGAACAGCCCAAGTGTCCATCCGGTGATGAACGGATAAAGAAGTCACACACACACACACACACACACACACACACACACACACACACACACAGAGGAATTTAGTCAGCCATAAAAAAGAATGAAGTCTTGCCATTTGCAACAACATGGATGGATCTAAAGAGTATAATGCTAAGTGAAATAAATCAGTCAAAGACAAATACCTATGATTTCACTCAGATGTGACATTTAAGCAACAACAAAAAAAATGAGCAAAGGAACAAAAAAAGAGAGGCAAACCAAGAAACAAACTTAACTACAGAGAACAAACTGATGGTTATCAGAGGGGAGATGGGTGGGGGGATGGGGGAATAGGTGATGGGGATTAAGGAGGGCACTTGTGATGAATACTGGATGTTGTAAGGAAGTGTTGAATCACTATATTGTACACCTGAAACTAATACTACACTCACGGTATGTTAATTAACTTGAATTTAAATAAAAACTTAAAAGATTTTAAACAAATTTAAAAAAATAAAATAAACAGCTATTTGTTATGTGTCTCAAAGAGCTATTTTTCAATTGAAATATGTGTGTGTTTATGTGTGTAAATGGTATTAAACTGCATACATACTGTAATTAATCCTTAAAATATACCTATTTGAATACTGAGAATCACAAGAAGTTGTTAATGATGATTCTGAATTTCCTTTTTATTCTTCCTTTGATTGTTTATATTATTATTCTTTCTTAAATATGGGGGGCGAGGGATATATAATAAATCACTTCCTGTAATCTTTAGCTTCCAATAATACTCTGTAATCTTATTTCTAAGTTATAAAATATTTATATCAGTTGCTACTACTCAAAATAGTAGGCAATGTAAGAGAAAAATTCTGGCAAATTTTTGTAAATAGTTTGTTCCTCTGTGTTATTGAGGACAACTTTTGGCAAGTATCAGGAGATAAGTATTTTCCACTTTAAAAACATCCCGTAATAGAGTAAAAGATTAGACTCTAGCACTTTACTTTAGTGCCCTTTAGAGAAAAATGCTCTATAAATTTTAAAAAGTACTCAAAGGACTCTACTTTTTTGCGTTATGACCAAATTCCCCCCAACATTTTGAAAAAGAATTGACTCAGAAGATGTGAACTAAATTTCTTCTAAGTTACTATTATTGAAAAGTATGATTAAATCATAGATTTCTCATGCTGACCTTATTAGAATATGATATTTATACTTAAATTTGAAAGGAGATTGACACAGTTAAGACGTATTTTAAAATGATCAAAACTGATTTTTTCTTTTCTTTTCTAGTTCAAAATTTCCTTCCATCTGATGCAATGACTTGAAAATAAATTACAGTGTATCTGATTGATGTACTTTTGCTAAAAAGGTCATACTCATTTTGGAATGCTTGAAATTCACAGACAGAGACAGATAGATGATAAAAACTGGAAACTGAAGATTAATTTTGAGAAACTGTAAACTCTCTTTATGTTAGTTGTACAAAATATAATTTCAGGGAAGTATCTTGACTATCATTGCATAAAATAAAAGAAATCAACTCAGAACGAATTACCTGTTGTTTGCTGAGTAAGTTATTTGACAAAGAAGGTTATTGCTTATTTCCAGTACACATTTTAACTCTCCATGAATACTGAAAAATTCTAGTCTTTCAGTTCTTATAATGAAACACAAAGAAATGTTTTTTTACCAAAAACATTATCAAGTTGTTAATTATTATTACATAAACACATTACTTCGTATATTAAAATATAGAAAGGTAAGGTTAATAGTATATTTTATTGCAGTAAGAAATGAATACATATGTACCATAGCATAGCTATTTAGAATGGTTAAATTATACTATACATTTTTCTTTGCTTCAGCATATGCATTTTTTTTTTTTGCCTTTCATCATTAAATAAAGGTTTTATGAAGCCTCAAGTGCATGAGGAAAACAGTAATTACTCAAGGTGTAAAAAAAAATCTAGCCTATATGGAAGTTACAGTTTTCTTGGAAAACCAAATATATCTAGCAAAAATAGTAGGTAGAGAGATAAAAAGACAACTATCAGTAGATGTAAAAATCATACAGCAGAGGGTTGTTGTCGTAATTACTGGGCAGAGGTTCTTCAGTTTTGGAATAGTTCTCATTAGATCAAAATACACTGAAATTTTAGAAGGCCTTCAAAGAAAGAGGGATAATTCCTTGACTAGCAAATATTGCATTATCTAAGATTTGTGATGCAAATTAGATCAGAATATTTGAAAATTTAAAAATAATTTTTATCTAAGACCCTTTCATCTGAAAGTAAACACACACACACACACACACACACACACACAAGTCCTTCACATTTAATTTTTATGTATGTTCTGTGGTCGGCACCATTTAAATTTCTATAAAAGTTGGAAATGGTGTTTTAAAAATACATTTAACAAAACTATTATTCAATAAGTATGTGAAGCAATTGTAGCGAAACCATAACATAATGAAATTCAGCAATCTTCTAAAACTATATATAGAAAAAGGTTACTAAGAAATATACTAAATTATGTGCTGCATATATTAATCTTTCAACAGTGTTGAAACCATTCATATTTGAGGTATTAATGTAGTATAATATGACTCCTATTTAGAAAAGCACTTTTAGTAATCCTAATTGGATAACAAAATTGACTTAATTTATTTGGGCATCAGAATAAACAGGCATTTGTATTAGGATGAATATAAGTGACAAATAGATCTTGTTTTAGAACAATTAAATTACCAGAGTAACAAAATAAAATAGTACAGTAACTGGTCATTTGTATTCATGGAGTTAAAATTCTAGATAAATATTTTGCTATATAGAGAATGATACATAATGAGATGACTATTTTTATACCTAGGGTATAAATATTTACATAATTAAATATTATCTTTATCTCCAGGTTGATATGCCATCAATGAAAAGAGACAACATACTATTTTCCAGGCATATGCAAATAACTATCAGCTGAAATTATCTGTATTTCTCACGTGATATTGTCAATACTCTGAGCTAAGACAGCATGATTTCTCAGAGCATCACGTAGGAGTGGTGTACAAAAGGGAAATTCTGTTGTATATGCTAATTTTCTCTCTAGTTTCATGATAGTTATCCTTCTCTACCTCTTCTCTCTCTTTCTTTTCTTCCTTCTACTCATCTTTGTGCATATTTATGTATTCACCCATCTTTCACTTTCCCAAACTTTCACCTTCTTTCCTTCTCTTTTGTCTTTCACTGTCATTTGCTCTTTGTTTATTCCTCTCTTCTTCCTCACTCAATCACTTGCTGATCTGTTTTTTTCTTTGCACACCTTCATTAATTCTTCATTACACAGAGAAATTTCTTTATTGACTAGGTTCATTAAATAAAATTTGTGTTTTCTATTTAGATAACATATAAAAAGAGAGGAACTTGAACTTTCTTTCCTTTTTAGTTTTGTAAGGGTCAGAGATCTTGCCAAAAACTTTTTTGTTAATTCCCAATTCCTCATATAAAAGAATAAAATAATCATGATCTTATCATGTATAATTAGCATATATTATCTCCTTTATACTCTGCTAGCAGTGATTTTTAAGGAGGTCATATTTATGAAATACAAAAGCTAAAAATTTCAGTTTCTAGAGGTGTTCTATTTTTGAAAAGTAAGATGGTACTCTACAATGTACCAGTATATAACTCACAAAATATTGAGGGTCCACTGGGGATAAAAACCAACTAGCCAATCTCATAACAATCTCAAAATGAAAGTTAGGATTCAAAGAAATTAAACAACTTTCTCATGATCACTGCATAAGTAGCTGATTCTGAGGACCATATTCTCTCTCCGCTAGAACATGCCATCTCTAGTAATATTTTATTAAGTACAAATCTTTTATTGTTCACAATTTAGCATATTTATTAAATATGGCCTTAGAATAATCTTACGTGATTCTAAAGAATCTTCCATAATCCTATATCTCCATTCCCTTAATCCTGTCAAAAGGCCTGATAGAGTCCATGACTCATTTAAACAGCATCACTGACCTGAAAAAAACTTTTCTACTGATACTTATTACTTATAAAACAGAATCATTTTTGGTGGGATTTGGTAACTTGTTTGGATGAAATTATTCTCTTACACCTAAACATTCACATCTATGCTTACTTAATAAAATACCTACCAGAGTATCCATCATAAGCAGAATGAAGAATAACAAAGGTTGGGCTATCTTATTGAAAATGTAGAATAGGATAGTAGTGAAATATGCTAAAACAGAATTTCCCTTTGGTACACCGCTCCTTAGTGATGTTCTGAGGAATCATAATGTCTTAGTTTGGGCTACTATAACAAAAACACCAAGACTGGAAGGCTTAAATAAAAAACATATTTCTCACAGTTTTGAGGGTGGGAAGTTCAAGATCAAAATGCCAGCAGATTCAATATCTGGCAAATGCCCTGCTTCCTTTACAGCTACCTTCTTGCTGTAGCCACATATAGGAGGGCAGAGGAAGTGTGTAGGATCTTTTTATAAGGGGGACTCCAGTCTCATGACCTAATTACCTCTCAAAGGCCTCACCTCCGTAAACCAATGACATTAGATTAGGGTTTCCACATACGAATTTAGGGTGAGGAAATTACAAACGTTCAATTCACAACACATTGTAACTATTAACGAGAGCCTCCTGTGAGCCAAATAGTACTTAAAATGCTCAAAATATCAATGTCTAGTCTTCATTAGAACCACAGGAGATCATTTTGTTTTCTTTTTATGTATTTTTTTTCTTACTTTCAGATGGGAAAATTGAGACGCAAAGAAGTTAAGCAATTCACACAGAGTCACACACCTAAAAAATGGCAGAGCTGGGTTTTATCCCCAGTGTGGTCCCAGAGCTCAGCTCTTAGCCACCCCTTCTTAGTACTTGTACAAGTACTTGTACCTGGCTCCGTGATCAGAGAAATAAAATGGAGAAAGATATGTCTATGTGATCCTGTCTTGAAAATTCACAGTGCCCTTTTAAAAGGCCCAAAAAGTCTCTTTACAGATATTTACTTCAGTATTCCCACAATATCTTTGTCCCACAATACAAATACAAATACAATTTGTCTAATATTGTATAGAACTAATGTTTCCTAAAATACAATTTAGGAACAAATCTCTATAATATCTACTGAATTTTTCAGCTACATTGTGATTTTATGTAGTTTAATATAAAAACAGAGGTTCCAGAATTCCAAAAGATAAATATTTCTTATTAATATTTATATTACATCCAAACATTTCCCAGGGATCATTGTCAAGTGTTACTTCAACATTTAACCCACCGGTTAGAAATACCTATACGGTAGTAGTAGAAGTGGTTTTAGAAATAGTGATCCTCAAAGCATTTAACTTATAATCAGTAACACAGACCCATGAGCCAATTGGTGAAATTTATTTATTTTAGATAAATTCTATGTTTATATTTAATTCTTAAATATTTGATTGTAAGTCATATTACATTAAACATTAAATTTTATAACATTAAATTTTAGGTGAATTGTTGTGTATGAAATTTGCTGATTTACAACAGAATAATGGGATCTCAGTACAGTATTGTGTTTGTAGTGGTTTCATAGATTAATCATGATTAATGACATATTTTTATTTTTCAAGCCCTGTCTTGATTTTAACATCAAGTAAGATTTTGGGTCAATGTTTCATTTGTCATTTTATCTCCATGTTTTCAGACTTATTGCGCACTATGCAAAACTTACTGTCTTCTCAGTAGAATCGTTTTAAGATTAACTCCATAGCTTGTTTCAGCAAAAGCTGAGTGAAGGAAATTTAGATTCAATTGTAGTGTATGTAGAAAGTCCATTAAAATGCTGTCACAATGTACAAGCCACTCAATAATTCAAGTGGTTGGCATCTACGTGAAAGGAAAACATTTTAAAAATCTCATTATAAAATAATGTTATAATTTGATTATCCTGCAAGAAAATTCATGTGGTTTATAATTTTTAACTCTCTCTTGTTTTGACTTCAGTGAAATTGTATTTGTTCAATCATTTTTGGCACTGCATCGTTCTGTCTTTGGGTTCTCCCACTTCTTTCATTGTTCCTGTCAAGCAACCAAAAAGTATTCTTCAAGATACTGCCCACATGTCTCATCCCCTCTCTATATAGTCACTTCACATTACTGATTTATAAAAATGGTGGAGGAGAGTAAAAATAGACCCCAAGGGTTTTTGAAGATTAGAGGAGAAAATTTAAGTGAAATGTGCAGAACAGGGTTGACACAGTTACATAGTGAGTGTTCATGCTTTCAGATGGTAGCTACTCTTGGTGTTATCAAGTGCTTAAATCACTTAATCTCAAAAGTTATATTTGTTTTTGTTATTGGTACATCTAATCACCTTTTCTATACTAAGAAATTTATATAAATTACTGTTATTACATTATATAAATTATGTATTGATTAATCTTGTTATAATTATGTAAATAAATTAAATTTAGAACAAAGCTATGAAATAAATGTGGTCTTTCTCACTGAGACCTAAGCAATATATTGAAGGTTACACTGGTAGTAGAATTTGAAATCATAATCTATTTATGTCTAGCTATACATTTTAACATTGTAGGAAATTAAAACATTTTACCATAACACAACCACCAATTTAATGTCTCTGATCAGAATCATTCTCTCAGACCCTGGTCCTGAATTTTCAATTTCCTATTGACATTTCTAGAGCTATATTTCTTGGCTGCTCAAGAAAATGCACTCAACACTGGGGCTATCTTCTCGTATAGCATCATTTTTCTCCTCTTGCATTCTCTATTTTATTAGTTTCATTATCATTGTACATATTTTAGTTTTAGAAGCTCGAGATAATAATAATAATTAAATAATTAATTTGTATTGATTTCTTTCCATGTGCCATGTGTTGTATTAGGTACTTCATAAGTATTATCTCATTCTGTCCTGCAACACCATCATGGTTTAAGTTTTCATATTATTCTCATTTACAGATGTTTAACTGAGTCTTAGAGAGCTTATCTGACTTGTCCAGAATCACCAATTTGTAAGCAATTAAACTTTGAGTCTAACCTACATATCCTAACTCCAGAACTAACAAATTAGTGATCAAAAATATTTGACTCTATAGAGTTCATTTTTAAGAGAAAGACCTAAGTACATCCACATTATTGTGTGACCATCTTTCCCATCCATATCTGGAATTTTTTCATATTTCTCAACTGAAACTCTGTGCCCATTAGATATTAGTCCATCATTTCCCTCTCCCCTCTGCCCTGGCAACCACCATTCTACTTTTTATTCCTATTAATGTGACTATTCTAGTACTGTATATAAAGGGAATCATGCAATATTTGTCCTTTTGTAACTTGCTTATTTCACTTACTGTAATAACATCTTTAAAGTTCTTCCATGCTGTAGCATGTATCAGATTTTTTTTTTGCCTTTTTTAAAGCCGAATAATATTCTATTGTATGTATATACCACATTTTGATTATTCACTGATGGTTCAGGTCACTTGAGCTGCTTCCACCTCTTGACTTGTAAATAATGTTGCAGATTTCTTTTTGATCTGAAACACTGTTTCAGTTCTTTCAGATATGAATTGCTGGATCATATGGTAGTTTTAATAATTTTTTGAAGAACAGCCATAATGTTTTCCATAGAGGGATGCATCATTTTGCATTTCCACCAATAGTGCAAAGAGTTCTAAATTTACCACATCCTAGCCACAACTTCTGTTGTTGTATGTGTATGTGTGTTTTTATTGTAGCCATCTTAATGGGTATAAGGTAATATTGTGATCTTGATTTTCAGTTCCCTAAAGATTATTTTGTTGAGCATCTTTTCATTACTTGTTAACCATTTCTTTTTCCCTGGGGAAATGTCTATTGAAGTCCTTTACCCATTATTTTTTTCAAGTGAGGTTTTTTGTTGTTAAGTTATAGGAGTTCTTTGTAAATTCTGCATATTAATGCCTTTTCAGATATATTATTTGCAATTTTTTCTCTCATTCAGGTTTTCTTTTCACTCTCTTGATTGTGTCTTTTGATGCACTAGCTTAATTTTGATACAATCCAATTTATCTGTTTTTACTCTCTCTGTGCTTTTGTCGTAAACAAGAAATCATTGCCAAATCCAGTATCATGAAGCTTTTCCCCATGTTTCTTCTGAGTTTTATAGTTCTAGGTCTTACATTTATGTCTTTGATCTATTTGGAGTTAATTTTTTATACGGTATAAAAGTCCAACTCTTGTTTATCCATTTTATGTTAATGGGCACTTCAGTTGTTTCCATTTTTTGGCTATTGCAAATAATGCTGCTATGAACATAAAGAAGTCCCTGCTTTCATTTCTTTTGAGAATATGCCCAGAAGTGGAATTCTATATTTAATTTTATATTCTATATTTAATTTTTGGAGGAATTTCTATGTAATTCTTTTACTTTGCTATCATACACTTCTGTTTTTCTTTTTCTTTTTTTTAAATTTTATTTTATTTATTTGACAGAGTGAGAGAGAGATCACAAGTAGGCAGAGAGGCAGGCAGAGAGGGGAAGCAGGCTCCCTGCTGAGTAGAGACCCTGATGCGCTCAATCCCAGGACCCTGAAATCATGACCAGAGCCGAAGGCAGAGGCTTTAACCCACTGAGCCACCCGGGTGCCCCAATACACTTCTGTTTTTCTATCATCTATCTGTCATCTATCACTATTTTTTTAGGCCCACATTATTTTAATTTTTCATTATTTTAATTTTGTATCAATCCTTTCTCTGAAGGTTATATCACTTAGTTTATTTTCTTGTTTACACTGCCAAAAAACATAATTCATTTCATTATTTACACACATAGAAAATTGCTATACCCTGATTTTACTACATTTTATTTTATCTAGTTCTTTTGTTTCCCTTTTTCTATCCAGTAACCCCAATGTACATGTTATCTGTCCTCATTGCCTTTTGATCCTTTTAATTAATAGCTGTATATTTGCCTCCTGATTTAACTAGTTCTCATTTCTAGTCCAGTCCATCCAACATGGTCAGCACTTTATTTATTTATTTTTATTATTATATTCAATTAGCCAGCATATAGTACAACATTAGTTTTTGATGTAATGTTCAGCAATTCATTAGTTGTGTATAACACCCAGTACTCATCACCACACATAAATACTCTTTTGCCTACATTATTGACACCCATGCCTTATTGCTCATCCTGTTCACTGATTGGCAAATTTTATCCAGGGCCAATAGGAGTTTCTGCTTCCTTTGTTTACAACCGAATGTATTTACATTCCTTTAGAACAAGGATCTTTAATCTGTGGCCCATGGGCTAACTCTAGCCTACCACTTATTTTTGCAAATAGGGTTTTATTGGAACACAGCCATGCCCATTTATTTATATATTTTTTATGGCTTTTTTCATGTTAAAACAAAAATTAAGTAGTCGCTACAAAGATCTATGACCCACAAATTCTTAAATATTTACTCTCTGACCTTTATACAACATGCTTGCAGTTCACACCTGTACGGTATCACAAATTTCTCAAAATAATACCATCCCAAATTCAGCCACAACTTGAATACCAATTCTGCCCAGTAATGTTTCTACATTTTTTTTTTCAGTTATCTCTATCTGCATAGTCCACAGTAACTATTTCAAATGGTCTCCCTTTTTCTTCAGACATTCTTTAAATGGCCTTGATTCATCATTCCCAAAGTGAAAGTTATTGCCATTAATTTTATGCCTTTAAACCAGCTGATTAACCTATATCCAGACTCATTTCTTCTAATTACTTTCTTTTATAATAGAAATACTCCTCTAACCCAAGCATGATTTCTCAACTTAGGTGCAAGCTCATACTCCCTTCTGGTTTTTCATATACTTATTAATCTGTTCCTTCTTAACCTTAATTTCTGTAACTCTTCTTCCCATTAATAATCAAACATAGGTATGATTATCCTTTATCTATATTTATATTTATCTATCATCATTTATCATCTATCTATCTATCATCATTTATCTATCTATCTAGTACAGTACATAAAATATATATGGGACCTCCCTTGAACCCGTCTCTCTCTTGACTACCAAACTCTTTATCCTTTTCACAGTCACTCCTGACTGTTTCTACTGCCTCTAACCAACTCAGGTGCTAACTATAATTTGGTCTTACGTCCACCCTTCGAAGGCATTTTTAGATCATCTGCAATTTGCTGCTTAGGTCCAACAGCCATTTTCCATCTTTTTCCTTCTGAGATTTCCATATCCACCCTCATTGTTGAACATTTTTTCAAGCACTCCTCACTTGAATTGACCCATTCCATTTTCCTCCAACTACTTTTGACACTTCTCTGAGTCCTTGATAGATTATATGACTGATGGTGGTATGGCAGTGGGAGAAATGGGCACAAACAAGAACATACTTCACAGAAACATTTTATATACCTTAATGTTAAGAGTGTTCATACAAGCACTACTATTACTTATTGTATAACTTGAGAGAATCTCTTACTTCTATTGGTTTTGTTTCTCATCTATAAAGTATAGTTTAATGATACCAATCTTTTTTTAGGATTAAATGAGTTAATATGTGTAAGTACTTCAATAGTGTTGTGCACATAGTAATATCTATGTACTATAAGGGTTAAGAATGACCTCCAAAACCTTCATTTAACTACCTCGGGGTCAGTGGATCTTAAGATTTTCATATTTGGTGGACACCTGGGCGGCTCAGTTGGTTAAACATCTGACTTTGGTTCCGGTCATGATTGCAGGTTTGTGAGATCGAGCCTCTGCTTCTCCCTCTCCCTCTGCCCCTGCTTGTGCTCTCTCTTTCTCTCTTGCTTACTCTCTCTCTCTCTCAAATAAATAAATAAAAACTTTTAAAAAAAGATTTTCACATTTGGATAATGTAAAAAAAACTTATATGTCTTAAAATTCCTTCATAGTTTTCATAGTTGACTACACTTTCCTGTTCAATCTCATCTGCTACTTAACCAAATAAACAGTTAAACCTTCTTTTTTTCTATAAAGAAACTGAATTTAATTTTTGAAATATACATTAGGCACACCTCTTTGAAACCCTCTAGCCATCTGTTCTAATCAACAAATCTTATTAAATATATTAATTTTACTTAAAAGGTGATAAAAATCAACCCATAAATTTAAGAATTACCTCATAAGTAGGAAAAGTCTGAGTGTTGTTTTTCATTTTGAAGAAAGATGATAATTGTACAGAAAGCACTTGGTCATATTAGAACTGCTCAATATATATTTTGATACATGATATTTTTAATGAACAGCAATGAGTAATTAGAGTTTGAAAATAAAGTGTGAAACAATTTAATAGTGAAAAAATATGATATGTAAAATAACTAATAACATATCTATGATAGGTAGAAACTCTCCTCCACTTTTAAAGATATCTACATCCCGGGGAACTTTGGTAGCTCAGTCAGTTGAGTGTCTGACTCTTGATTTCAGCTTAGGTCATGATCCTAAGGTCAGGTCATGTGACTGAGCCCTGTGTTGGGCTCTGTGCTCAGCAGGGAGTCTGCTTGGGATTCTCTCTCTTTCCCTCTCCTTCTCGCCTTCCTTCAACTCTCTAAAATAAATAATTAAATATAAAAAAAAAAAAAGATATCCACATCCCAATTCTTGGAATGTGCTAATATGTTATATGGGAAAATGAACATTACTGATGTAGTTATGGATAGGGACCTAAGGATAGAGTCCCCTGCATTATCTTGATAGAGTTAGCTAATCACAAGAGCCCTTAAAAGCAGAGAGCGTACTTTTGGTGAAGCCAAGAAGAAGCCACAGAAAGGAACATCAGAGAGATCTGAAGGATAAGAAAGATTGAACATACTATTGATGGTTCTAAGATGTAGGAGACACCATGTACATACCATAGATGGGGCCTCTGGAGCTAAGGGTGACAGCAAGGAAACTTCAGTCCTACAATTTCAGGATTAAATTTGGCCAACATCTGCATGAGCTTCGAAATGAATCTATCATAGAGCCTATAGGAAGGAATGCAACCCAGCTGACACCCTGATTTTAAGCCTTGAGAAAATCAAAGCAGAGGACGCAGCCGAACTACAGTATATCCAGATGTTTGACCTAGAGAAACTGTGAAATAATAAAATTTGAGTTGTTTTAAACTGATGTTAGTAATAATTTATTAAGACAGCAATTGGAAATTAACAAGCATCTTATTACTATAATTATTATATAACTTAATCAGTATCTTTGCATATAGAAAATTAAATTAACAAGCATCTTATTACTATAATTATTATATAACTTATTAATCAGTACCTTTGCATATAGAAAAGTATCTGTTTGTGCAAAATTATTTGTGTGATAAAAATGATCTTCACCATCATAAATATTTTTGAATATTCTGAAATTTGAAACTGAAATTTGGCTATTATGAAGTCAGTAACGGGATATTTGATCATCAGTGTTTTACAGACTCATAGATATTAAAAGACTGTGCAGATTGTATATTATCTCTCTTCAAGAAGTTACAACCTATTAAATTCCAATGTTTTATTTATATGGGTCCTTTTAAATGGATTTGAAGCATGACTCTGAAGCTTATTATGCTATAAGATTAATTTTATCCAGTTAATCAATCACGAAGTCAGTGATAAACACTGAGCACTACCATGCACAGAAATAGAATAAAGGTTTAAGGAATTTGCAGAATGCCTTATGCAGAAATCATGTAGTATTCTTTTCAACACAGCAGCAAATTAATTCACTTCTGAATTTGTAAACCAACAAGTATAAAACATACCAGATACTAGGATACCAGGAAAGCTCAGAGATCAATATATGTGCCTTCTGCCTTAATTCTCTCTGTAGATTCTTACCATAATAATAGAAGAAAAATAACTTTGCTCAGGTAATGAATTATTAAGTTTCAAAAATTATTTTCAAGTATTGCAAAATATATTCAATCCTTCTATCTTCAAGTGTGAATCTCAGGAAACATCCTTCTATTGAATAATGCCATGGACATCATTAATGATGGAACAGAATGATTTTTTTTAATCTTCCCATCCACATATGAATGGAATTCTTTTTCAATAACAGAATTTGTATTCTTTGTCTCCTATGTTCTAGCAGCAGCGATACACGAATTAAAGACACTCTGTGATACGTAGCGCTTGTGAGGCTTTAATTTTTACTTACAATACAGTAGAGCATCTTAGGTATTGATCTGATAATAAAGATAATTAATACCATGAGATTTGGAAGGATGGAACATACAGGCTTAGCAAAACTGCACATCTAGTAATATTATCTCTTTTTACCTAACTCAACGAATGGTTATCAGAGGAGAGCAAAGTGAGAGTTCCACATCATTTCCCCTGAGTGTATTGCCTATCTTATCATTTGTCAGACTCCTCTGGTTTGGAAAATTGTAAATGGGCTCACTGTGTTAAATTCAGAAAAATATTATCAGTACACACACATACACACACACACACACGCATGCACGCACACACAGAGTACCATTAAACTGACTGGTTTTAGAAATGCTTAGACTACAGTGGCTAACTGTTGTGGAGGGCAGTTAGCTTTCTTCATTTCATGACCACAGATGACTTGTTTAATCACATAACAGAAGTAATATGTGAATAAGATGTGGCTGCATCTTCAAGTTCATGTTAAGGGAGAATCCAAAGAATCCATTATTTTCCTAATAAAGAAAATAGTAAAGGTTAACCAAGATGGCCTTCTTTCAATGTAAAGAATAGCACACCACCTAAATAATTCAAAAGTATGCACAGACATGAGACTTTTGATGACTGCATGATTGTATTCTACTGTCGTAGACTGAGTATCACCATAAAGCAACATTCAATCCTTGAATACTATGCAAACAAGGAGAAAGACATCTTTAAAGAATGCCATATCTTGCAGTTTATTTGCTGGAGAGAGGGAAGAACATTAGTACTAGAGGCACAACAGGAATCTCGTTTTAGTCTGTCTTTCATACATTTCAATCACAGCTTATCTGGTGTTCAAGAAACTTGATGGAATGCCTGTCATGTAGAGACATTTTTCTCCAAAGGCTTTTTTTAATTATTATTACACATACCATATTAGCTAGGTAAGATACTTATAAATATTTATATCTAACACAGTAATAAATGATATATTCAACTACAGTTTCACAAGAATGTATCAGTCATACTGAAAATTCTGATTACAGTATGTTTAAAACTGAATACTGTGCTGGATAAGAGATTTTAAATCTGAGACCTAAAATGTCTGCAAAGAGGAGAGGATTTTGCTTTTCCATTAGGAACACAGAGTGATAAAACAGGAGGATCTCTTGATATTGCAGAAATGATTCTTTCTCATATTTCTCTGAGGAGGTTTTCCTTTAAAGAAAATTCCAGACCCCAGGAAAGCATAAATCTGAGAAAGACTGTCAGTCTCCATTCACTTCTCCACAAAATAAATGTGCATTAAATAACTACATAAACCCAAATGGTATCCCTACTGTTTGCCAATTATGCTGCATACCAGCTGTGAAAAGATTAAAAGGAATAATATAGTTCATATAGGAAATGTATAGTTTGCTCATCACTCTTGTCCTCCCAGAAACATTCCGCCACCATCACCCCCCCCGGCAAGAAATACATGAGTAACAAAAATCTACACACTTAGATATTCACAAAAGTTTTTCTTTTTTTAAGTGGAACTGCAGAAATGCTGCTTTATTTGTTTTTCATCTCCATAATGTGACAAGTGTAGCACTTTTCATCACCTTATACCAATCCTTATAGCTGCTTAATGAAACATAGCCACTGCCATTTATCATTATTTTCTAACAGTTCCCAGTATTTCCAAATTCCTATCCAATGAAACTAAAATTAATATATTCACATTGACTATGATAACCTTATCAACTACTTAAAAATATGACCGAAATATAGTTCACAATAGTTACTGATTCTGTTATCTTATCAGGGATTGTTTGGGCTCTTCTGAGAATTAAATGAAATATTTGTTCATATTAAAGATGTTTATACTACCTGAAGAACAACCTATGATGATAGTTGTGTTTCTGCAATTTATGCTCACATTTTAAAAATTATTTTCTGTGACATTTTCTGAATTAAGATATGATCAAAGCTTAAGAGAAGTGAACTTCTTAAATTTCTAATTGCTATTTGAGTTGCTTAGAAGTGCTACTTTATCAAAATTTTATCCCAAAAAAAATCTAAATTAAAAGTTAGCATTACTTAAGAGGTAAAGGAATCAGGACAATTTTGTCTCGATTGAGGAAAAAAGACGGTCTTTGTATATTCATTTCCATCTGCCAGCTTAAAGATTTTCTTTTTTAAAAGATTCTTTTAAAATTTAAATGTAGTTCCCATGAAGGCTTTAAAATGTCCTTTGACATAAACACTAAAAGGTGAAAACTGCCCAGGCCACGTGGGGACAGCTGCTGACGGAGGCAGTTCTTGGTCCTCCATCATAAAGGAAGAAACAGGGGGCATCTAGAAATGTTCTCTTGTTCTCATCTTGAAGAGGTGCTTCTCTCTGGCTTAGGGTGGTTTTATGTATTATTTACTCTATATATTCCATTAAATGAGATTAATCATTAGAGGCAAAATTTATGACATAAGCTTTTTCTCCTGAACCATTTGCTTAAAAATAACAGGTAAACTTGTTTTTTTTCAGATCCTGAGAGATTACATCCAAAAGTTAAGTTTAGGAACAAACAAGATGAAGATAGGAAAGGGATTTTAATCTCAGGGCTAAAAAGAAAATGTAGAATTAGTGCTTCAAGATGAGACATTACTATTTCAATAATCAGTTAGTCAAGTCTAATTTCAGCCTGTCTATGGCATTCTGCACTACATCTGTATGATATGGTAATCTAAATTTGAACAGATGTCCTGAATGTTATGTCAATATTTGAATTGCTGTTATGGCTATGAATCAATATTACTTTGTAAACATCCTTATTTTAAGAGGCTTGAATCATGGCACACTGATTAAATACACAGCCTCTGGAGTTTAATTGCCTGATTTTATAACCCAGCTCCAGTATTCACTGACTATATCTCTTTCGGAGACTTCTTCAACACCCTATTGCCATGGTTTGCCCATCCATGAAAGAGAAGTAATATTCATCTCATCATATGGTTGCAAGGATTAAATGTGTTAATATTCAATTTGAGATCCTGTAACATGATGAACATTCAATTATAACTGTTTGTTGTTATTCATGTATACATGAGGTCTTCCTTCCACATTTCCTTTTTGGAGTCAGGCAAAGCACATTGCAGTAAAATGTTGACTATAAGAACAAGATGAAAAGGAGAGTATAGGAATAGAAAGTAAAGCCATTTGAGTAAAGCATCTCTTTGATTCTACTATCAAAATAGCTCAGGTAAAAAATTTCTATTTTATTCCATGGTTTAACTTTTGCAAGCATCAGAACATCATAAGATAATATCTTCAAACTGAATTAATATCACTAGTCTCTACCCAAAATATTTGTAAATAGAGTATCAATTATTTTTTTTTATCTCTTATAGCTCACTCATCACTATGGTGGTGTACTCTATTTACATTAAAAGGAGAATCTAAATCTAACATTGTGGGGGAGGGAGTCCGTTATGTGTCATAAACTGTGGTGAGCTCTTTACATATAATTTAATCACTTAAAAAATGCATGAGTTAGGTTTTGATATTTGATATTTAGTATAAACTAAAGAACACTAAGATGTAGAAAGAGCCAATGACTAACTCACATGTCCACAGCTAGCATATATTGGAGTTAGGTTCATAACCTAGGCACCTTGTCTTTTAGTAATTGAGAACATTCATTTAAAAATATAAGGTCTTGGGGCACCTGGGCTCAGTGAGTTAAAGTCTCTGCCTTCGGCTCAGGTCATGATCTCAGGGTCCTGGGATCGAGCCCTGCATCGGGCTCTCTGCTCAGTGGGGAACCTGCTTCCCCCTCTCTCTCTGCCTGTCTCTCTGCCTACTTGTGATCTCTCTCTCTCTGTCAAATAAATAGATAAAATCTTAAAAAAAATATATAAGGTTTCAATATCCAACCAAATCTAGGGTTCACCGTCTGAGCTTTCATTTGAGTTTTACTGTAATGACTTCGCAGCCCATCATAATTTCCCTCAGGTATCTGGTCTGTCTAAATCCCACCGACCCCCACCCCTGGCTGTGCAATTTCCACTTTTCTTTCCCTTTCACACAGTTTAGAATTTCAAATTTCTTCAATGTGTTTTCTTTATTAATGCAGATTATTAAAACAAAACACTTTTTCATTTGGCATGCCAGGCTACACTAAAAATTAGGCTTGGGCTCTTCTCTAATGTACTTAAATGTCCTGTTGTTTATATTTCCAAATGGGCCTCTTAACTGGATTATATTGTGAATAAAATCGGGTGTTCATCAAACTTGAGTGTTCATCTGAATTACTTGAAGAACTTGTTAAAAACAGACTGTTGGGCCGTACACCCAGTTTCTGATTTGGTATGTATTAATTGATGCTGAGAATTTGCATTTGGACTACAATGTGAGTGACCACTGGTATAGACTAATATAGTATATTTTAAAAATTCTTTCATTTACTTCGTTTCTATGAATGCTGAGTACTTTTTTAAAATTATTGTGAACATTATTTTTAATCCTTGACAAAATTCTAACATCTATATTAGTTAGAGATTGATAAAAATTTTAATTAAACAATTTTCATATTGTTTTTCCTTCTCCATTTTTTGGGGTGTTTCTATATTTTACAGACTAAAGGAAGCATTAATGGATCAGGAAACTATAGTTGATTTTGTCAGTTACAAATGTCTAACACCAATCACTATCATTTAGCAGTCTAAAGTAACACAGACCCTTAGCCAAACTACCTAAAAGTCAAATTCCAGGTCTACCATTTCCGAAATCTGTCACGCTGATGAAATTACTTAACCTCTGCATGTCACAGTTTCCTAATCTAAAAAAGGGGAATAATAGTAGCATCCATCCTATTTGGTAGTTTTAGTATCATATAGATTAATATATGAAAGGAACTTAGAAATATTTACAGTGAGGGATATAGGAGTTTTAACTTTTCTTTGATGGTGGTATTATGCTTTACATAATGTCAAATATTTTTGCTCGAAGAGTTTATTAACTGGTAAGGTATGATAGACATAACCATCAAGGATCAAATGGAATTCAAATCTTAGCTTAACATGTTTTGCATTACTTCTGTATTTTTAATTCAACCATAATATTTCTGGAAATATTATGATTGAAATAGTTCCAATACAAAAGTCTTCAAAAATATATTAATAAAGCAACAAATAGGCTTTGCTACTTATGAGAAAATGATTTTTTATTCTTGAGAGTATTGCATTCATTAAGAAACCTATTTCAGATTCTTCAATAAACACAGTACTTATAAAACAGCATACAGAATCCACCTTTTGTTTTAAAACCCATTTTTTTCTAATAGTGTTCTGTGTACTTTATAATTAAAATATAATCATCAGAATGGATCAATTTTTTGGACAAATATTTATTTCTAATTTTGTAGAAGACTTGTCATTTTTATGCAAGAATAGCTAATAGTACTAGTGTGGTAAAGAGTAGCGTTTTACCTGATTAAAACCAAATTAATATAAACAAACTATTCTAGGAAAGTTAAATGCTGTACTGAATATCATTAGGCAATTCCCAGAATGTTATAGTGCCCCATTTATAATAATTTTATTATGTGTATGGACATTTAAACAATTTGAGTGAAACATAATGCTTACTATGCGTCTTCAATGTGCTTTTTGTACTATGACCCTGCTGAATAGACAATATGAAATCTTTGCTAAAAGAAATAGAGTAGCCAATAAGCAGATAGCTCTCAGGAATTCCAAGTATTTGAACTACACTGGAAGTGAAGTTGGTGAGTTGATGAAAGGCAGGGCTGTATCCCATTTTTCTGTTTGGACTTAATATAGAAAGGAATGGTAAGGCATTTAAAGTTTTAAGCAGAAAAGACACCTGAAAATTAATTTATAGATTAACAGTAATTAGACTGAAGTTGGCAAGATGGAAAGTATAGAGGGTTGCGAGTTAGGCAGTTAAGAAATTAATGCTAGACTCAGGGACGCCTGGGTGGCTCAGTCGGTTAAGCCTCTGCCTTCGACTCAGGTCATGATCCCAGGGTCCAGGATGGAGCCCCACATCTGGCTCCCTGCTCAGTGGGGAGCCTGCTTATCCCTCTTCCTCTGCCCCTCCTCCCTGCTTGTGTTCTCTCTCTCTCTCTCTCAAATAAATAAATCTTTAAAAAGAAAAGAAATTAATGCTCGAATCAGATGAATGATAGAGTCCTGAGTTAACTGACCTGATAGTATGGATGGAGAAATATAATAGACGTTAAGAAGAAAGGGAGGAAGAAAGCTAATGAGGTTAAACATTTATTTCCTCACCTCCTTAAGACTCTAATAAAATGAGAGTAAAACAATCCTATAGAAGAGATGGACCATTAATGAAAGGAATCTTAAATAAATTTCTCAAAGACACAGAAAAGAATAAAAGATATTTCTACAATAAACATATATGATAAAATACTGAGGGCAAGCACTAAAATAAAAAGAAAAAGAGCATATAAACTCCAAATCAGTAACAGGAAAATGGTAAAATAAAAACAAAACAAATAAACAAAATTTATCCAAAAAGGAAACATACAAAAGCAAAACAATAGTGAGCACAATAAAAGTTACAGAAACAAATTTAAAGACACTGATCATCATAGTAGTCTTAGTCCATTCAGATTACTATAACAAAATATCACAGGCTGAATGGTTTATAAACAACAAAATTTTTTTTTTCTTACAGTTCTGGAGGCTAGAAAGTTCAAGATTACAGCACTGACAGATTCGGTGTTTGGTGAGGGGTTCCTCATTCATGAACAGCTGTTTTTTCTACTATGTCATCATAGGACAGAAAGAGTTAGGGTCTTTTTTATAACAGCACTAATCCCATTCATGAGGGTTTCACTCTCATGACCTATGCATCTCCCAAAGGGCCTATGTCCTAATACCATTACACTGAGTAGTGGAATTTCAACATAGGAATTTTGAGGGGACACAAACATTCAGAACATAACAATAATAAATACAAGTGGACTAATCTTACCAATTAAAAGAGAAAGAATGTCAGATTCTTAAAATCCATTTATATGAGATTAGGATGAATATAATACTGTCTTAAAGGTAACTGGATAATTTAGGGCAGAGTTAGTAACTAAGATTGTCAGATAAAATACAGTGTGGTATTTGGGAATATGTATGCCCAAAAAATTGTTCATTACTTATCCAAAATTCTAAATTAACTAGCTGTTCTTCATTTTTATGTCCTAAAGCTGGCAATTCTAGTAATGACTGAAATGCTCATTTACTGCACTCTGTTTTTTAAGATTTTATTTATTATTGATTTATTATTTAGAACGTGTGTATGAGCTGGGGGAAGGACAGAGGAAGAGGGAGAGAGAACCCAAGCAGACTCTGTGCTAAGCATGGAACCCAATTCAGGGCTCAATCTCACAACCCTGAGATCATGACCTGAGCTAAAACCAAGAGTCAGATGCTCAGCTGACTGAGCCACCCAGGTTCCCCTCATTTACTGCACTCTTTTAGTTATTTTTATTCTTCCTCTTTTCAAAGCAGATGTTAACATATTCAATAAACATTTAGTAAGCAAATAGGTGTTAGCACTGAGGAAGGTAGTGAAAATACAAATATATATTTGTATACAAAATACGAATTTTGTATTTGTGTGTGTGTGTGTGTGTAGTAAGATAGATATAGTTGTAGATATAGTTTCTTCAATAAGCTGGTCTAAGTTTACTTGATTATAGTAATAAAATATAAGCCATGTATATAGTGGAAGAATTGGGAGGGAGTATAACAACATATTGATATTTAATTTATGACAATGTATTGAAATGTTATTTTGTATAAAACCTGTTCAAGAACTTGTGAATGGTACGAAATGAATCATAAGTGATCCTTACCATTAGCATATCATAGTCCAAAAGAGGTGTAAACATGTCATATTTCAAAAAATAAAAGGTAAGGGTGCCTGGGTGGCTCAGTCATTTAAGCATCTGACTGCATCTCAGGTCATGATTTCTGGGCCCTGGGATGGAGCCCCAAGGTGGGCTCCATGCTCAGCAGGGAGTCTGCTTGTCCCTGGGCCCCTCCCTCTGCTCGTGCTCTCTCTCTCAAATAAAGAAAATCTTTAAAAAATAAAAATAAATAAATAAAAGGTAACATGAGAGAGAAAGTAAGCAAGAGAGAGAGAATTAGAATAAATGTGATTCATACAAAGTACTATGACGTTTCAAGGAAGAAACAAACTTAGGCCCCAGGTGGGGCCTCTATGTTTCTGAGACCTAGGGACTGGGGACATTGCGTAAGTTGCCTCTAAGCTGGATGAGACTTAGAATGCAATTCATTGACAAAAGCATATTTTTCTTCAGATTTACAAATTTAACTCAGATTTACCATTATTGCAATCCACAGAAATCATAAAAAGCCCTGAGTGCTCGAGGCATTTTTCTGTTGCATAAGCTACTGGGCCAATGTGTGTGAAGAAGCAACTAAGAGATCATGGCCTAGATTTAGCACTAATATCAAGTCTGCCTTTCCTCTTATAGGGATATGGTTATAATCTACTTTATTAAAACTCTGAAACAGTGGTTCACCACCTTGGATGTATATATGAATCATCCGAAGCGCTTTTTAAAAACACTGATGCCCAGCCCCACCACAGATCGATTAAATCAGACTCTGAGAAAGAGGCCCAGCATTACTTGTTTTAATGCTCCTCAGGTGGCTGTAATATGAAACGCACACTAAAAACTGCTGCTTCCGAGAGTCCTATTTTCTCATTTAGTACACCTTAAAAGCAACTTCAAGCTGTGCCAACAATACTCTTTGGGGTCTGAATTACCGGTTTGTCTAGCTTTCCTGACCATCCCCACTAGGCAAATGGAAGATCTTTCTTATGTTCACAAGTTAATGTAATACCAAATTTACCCTGACTACATTTAACAAAATGCTTTTCCCTAAAACAACCCCTTTTGACCAAGAGGTTACTTCAGTAAAAGTAAAAGATCTGGTCTACCCTTTTATGACAATGGAGAAAAATCAATGACTTTCCTGGGATATATGTGATATATATAGTAGCCTTCATTCTGACACTATCCCTTAGGTTTAAATAAAATATTAATTTCTCACACCATTTTGAAATGCATTTATATGACAAGTTAAAGGAGCTTTTAAAGTTAAGATAAAAAATGCTGCGTTTGAATTCAGTGTTGAATATATCTGTATCCATGTGTTTTTTTCTGTTTCCCCAAAATGCTACATTTAGATTTCAGGAAAAGAGCCAAAAAACATATTGATATCTATCTATGCTATGCCATTATTCTATACACCAGGGGTCAGCAAGCTATGGCCCACTGCCTGCTTTGGTATATAACGTTTTATTGGAACACACCCATAACCATTTTTTCACGTACTGCCTATGTCTGTTTTTGCCCTTCAATAACAAAGCTGAGTGGTAGTAACAGAAACGGCATAGGCCAGAAAGCCTTAAATATTTACTCTGTGGCCCTTTACAGAAGAAGTTTGTCTAAACCTGCTATAGATTTTTTTTTTTAAATCTATTACTTAAGATAATCTGGGATAACTAATTCCCTCAGGTAGGTCTTTGACAATTCCTTGTAATAGACAAAAGAAGGAAAATGGGTTATTTGTAAAACAAGTCTATTCCTCAGTGTGAAATGATCTCTCACTTTCTCTTTTTTCTCTCTATCACCCATCCTCTTTTCCCTTGCCCTGTTTGTTTTATTGTGTTGTGCTGTGTTTTTTTGCTTTTTTTCCCTTTCTGTGGTACAATTTCCTATCTTTCTTGGACTATTTAAAAAGCTATACTTCCTTGGACTTTTAAAACAATTGCCATCTTTCCAGAAATCAAGTGCTGAATTTTCTTTGCTTCCCTTGAGGATCTTTTACCAGGTCTGGGAAAGATCATTTAAGGATGATTTAAAGAGTCATTAAAATAAAATAAAAATTCAGATCATGGCTCACATAGCTTTCTATTTAGTCTTTAAACCTGGCAGAATTCCAAAAAGATAGGTCTGTCCAAGGGACCTGGTCCTGAATGAAGTATTGGGTACCAGGCAAAATGCTGGCATGGTTTAACACATGTTAAATATTTAACTAACTCGTTATTTATGAGGGACCTAGGCAGACGTTATAATCAGTCCAAGGAAGCCAAAGAGCCACGTACTTACATGGAGTAAACAGTTGTGGAAATACAATATGAATCTGGCTTTTTCCACAAAAGAGGGGAGAGAAATCAATTGAATTTCTTCCAGTCAGAATTCATTTGCAAGTCCATAGACAAGAATTACTTTTCATTGGTATCAGTTATCTACAATTTACAGAGCAGTAAAATATTTCAAAGGCAGTGAAAGGCCAGTCAGATAACCCTGAAAGTCATGTTATAAATAATGAATAATTTTCCATTGGAGACACCTAATAATTTCTTTGCTCATTCCAAACTTATTTACCAAACTGCAGTACTAGAACTCAATATGTGGCCTGAACAACATTAAAATCATAGAAAAGGTGAATCTTTAGACATAAACTACATAAGCTACTCTCATTATTTTAATTATGGAGCCAAGAAGAAACCAATTTAATTGAAGAAAAGAAAATATTACTAAACCATTATATATTTTTGCAGTAGTATCTACATGGACATATGTAAATATAGGTGTATGAATATTAATGAATGTTATATTCAAAGAAAGGGTGTTTTTGTTTTCACTGCTCATAATAGGTAACTAAATCAAGAAAATAAATAAGAATTTTAGAGTTAATGTAAAGGCAAACATCATGATTTTTTTCCTTAGAAATTAGAAAGTCAGGTATTGTTTTAAAATGTATTTATTAAATAATTCTGCAACTCATTTGTAAAATGATTGTCTTTAAAAATAAGGAGTTTGTAATTTATCATCTGAAAACACACATGAGAAGGACGACTACTTAAGTAATCCTCTTTTACTATTTACTCATAATGTGAAAATTAGGAATTTTTCATCTCTATCTAAACTTCAGAAATTTTACACATTTAAAAATTTTTCTTATGTAACATATTCATAGCTCATATGCTTTTAAGTTGTAGCAAAATTAACATGAGACTAGTCAATTTAATGAAGAATTAACTTTTTACTATATAAAGCTATCTTAAACTTACCTTCGACAAAATAACTCATAGGCTTTTTCCAAACATTAGTTAATACCCTATCGAAGGAATATATCTCCACATGCATTATTATTACTCATATTAATTAATACAACTGCAGATTTTGCTTTATGCAGATACACACACACATGCTTGCATACGGTGAAAATAAAAATGAATTTCACAGTAAACTTTGCATTTCAGAGAAAGGCAATATCTCTTTTCCTTATATTCTTCCATGTAATTTGTAGTAGTTAGTCAGTTTCTTCATTTTCAAGAAATAGACTTTAGTGTATAAAGTTGTATGATGAAATTGTCTTCATTTCTTCTCCACCAAATTACTGAGTGCTTTAGCAGTCTATTTTTAAGAAGTCTGTGTCTTAATACTCCTTGAAAATGTGTGTGATCATAGTTTGACCATTGTCACCTTCATTTCGTACTTTACAAGTGTCCTCCTTTATTTTTTGTTTGTTTCAAGTTTTTACTTAAATTCTAGTTAGTTAACACATAGTGCAATACTGGTTTCAAGAGTAGAATTTAGTGATTCATCACTTATATATGATACCTATGTTCATTACAACAAGTGCCCTCCTTTATCAATCATACTTCAACTGCCATGCATTTGCCAATGACTCATCAGTCCAATTTATCAAACCGTTTTTTCCTTCTGAAATATAGAGCTTCTGAATTATAACTATGTTTCCTTTTCCCTCATTGAGACCTCTACCAGGATATCCCAAAATTACCTCAAACTTATCTGATTTAAAAATTAATGTATCATTTCCTCTATATTTATTTGCTCATTGTCTCATAGGCCCAATTTCTATGGATGGCATACACAGTCTATGCTTAATGTAGAAAACTTCCAGTCCTCCTATTTACAATGCTTATATAGTTTGCCCTCTGACTTTTCTATTTCCTAAGTATCTTTGGTCAAGGTCATGATGAGCTGTTGTTAAAATATGAGGTATATCCATGGGGCACGGGGTTGATGCAGTTGGTTAAGCAACCAACTCTTGGTTTCAGCTCAGGTCATGATCTCAAGGTCATGGAGTGTTAGGCTCCACACTCAGTGTGGAGTCTGCTTAAGACTCTCCCTCCCTCTCTGTCCCTTCCCCCATTCTTTCTCTCTCTCTCAAATAAATTAATTAATTAAAAAACAAAAAAACATGATATATATCCATATGAGAGTGCATTACTAAATAGATACTTGTTTTTTATCTTGTGTGACTATGTGTGACTTAAAAGAAAATGTCAAATAGTGTAATATTTCTATGATAATATGTAATGATGAGGAATTGAACAGTTAAAATTTATAATCTTCCAGTAATAATATAATGAGCACTGCGCAAAGGTTATATATAACCAAATGTTTTTAATATACAGTACTTTATGTATGAGTTATTGAAATTTCAGGCAAACAAAGGATCCACTTTGGAAATACTCTAAAGAATCGTTGAGTGGTAGAGAATGACAGATACATGTCTAGTTGAAGATGTCCTTTCTTGACCATTTAACTACTTAACTACTAAAACTGGACTGATTTGAAAATACAAAGTATTGTCTTCTACAGAGGGACACACATTAGGAATTATTTCTGTTTGTTTATTTAGTTGGTTTGGGACAATTCGGAGTAATTAATGCTAGCATCCATCCTGTGACCAATCAATATACAAAATATCATAGGACCTTTATAGAATAATATCTCCTGAAGGTCATCTGTGCTTAAAAGAAATAATAACAATTAATACATAGTTGTTGCTACTATAGGGACGGGGCTTTTGCATATTGCATCTATTTAGATAAATTATTTATCCATGAGCATTGTATTGAGATAAAACATCTAATCAGCTGATACCACCGACCCACATACAATACATACAAGAAATCTCTTCCCAAATCCAACAAGCTGTAAATTTATACACACACACACACACACACACACACACATACATATATATATATATAAAGTCACTCCAAGATTGAACCTATATGAAAGTACTATCATAAAAAAACAACAACATCAACATTATGAACATTGCTGTTGCGATGTTTAATATATGATAGTAGGTGAATATTTACAGTTGATTAGAATTGAATTTATTTTGGAACTAATATTTCTTGTTATATTTGATAGGAGAAGACACAGCCAGAAGTTGATGCCCATTCATGACTCTTATCTCTTCTGTTTGCTTGGCAAAAAATAATGAATAAGTTTTATATAGAATATATATATATACACACACACACACACACACACACACACACACACACACACACATATATATATATAACAAGTAGAAATCACAGACAAAAATCCTATATTCACTATCGCTTCTGTAATTTTCTGTGATAAATGAGACAAAGAGTAGCTGAGCTATTAGGAAGCAAGATGTATATGAACTCTTGACTTTATTCAGGTTAATCAGTGACCAGAAAAAGACGTATGCTTATGTTCGTAACTAGGAACTTTTAACACCAAACTGTCCAAAGGACCCAGACCTTATGGAAAACTTCAGGAAGAAATTAACTCAACTTTAAACTTCTACTATAGATGAATTAAGCATTAAAATTAATGCTCAAGGAAGGGTGCTATAGTCCTATAAGAGTGCATTTCTGGATTTGTTCCAGATCAAAGTACTATTGCTCAATGGCTGTTTGATCAACATTTCCCATGTGAAAGTATTACAGTTTTTCTCTGTGGTTTATCAAGCTTGCCTGGTAATTGTATCACCATTTGATTTACATTTTTTGAAGTTGTGAGCATACAAAATCATAATGTTTAGATAGGCTTGGTAAGTCACTCATGTCATTATTTGATAGTGCCCCTAATGATTGTTGTGGAAATTAAAAATCCTACCAAGCAAAAGACCTTTCTGTCCTAATATAGGAGACAAAAAATGATTTATTATTGAATATGCATATCAGATTTCATGCATGTAGGCAGTCCTCAGAATACTAAGTTCTTGACAGAATTTCACACAAATTTGTAGAATAAGAAAAGAAAAAACAATTAAAGCTTCTCTATCTTCTCAATAGACAAATAGATACAAACTCGTGAGTTCTGTGTACCTCATGGGAAACTTCTGAGTTAATTTCTGAGAGATGGGCCTACAATCCTAGGGTTAAAAGTTTCTCAGCCTTTCATGTAATGTCAAATGTCAAGCCTATTATTGGGCTTATTATGCTTTCAATGATATGGTATGGTAATTATTCTTACTTTATAAGATCATTATAAAGATTAAAAGTTATCTCTAAAATAGTTAGAACAGTGCCAGCACACAATTGTATAAATATTGGATTAGAAATCATTATATGACTATGGCTTCACAGATATGAATAGTGTATCTTTTACAACAGCAATACAAACAATAAATTTTTCATTGACAACCACATATTTGAGTGGTGTGATAAAATTGTGGGGAAAGATTATTTAAGGTTCAAAAGTACTAAGAGATCTATTTCCAACGGAGTTACATGAGGCTTAGTTTTGACTATATTTGCTGCAGGGATAGATTTACTTTTTTGTAGTCTGGTTAATTTTAAATTATTTGGTCAAATTCTTGAAAAAATAAGCAATTTTTACTTAAGCAATCTTTACTCTGAGAAGTAATATAAATATAGGTAACATAAATGATAATAACCTTCATAAAACACAGGCTACCAAAAGAACTATAAGTTATATGTTATAATATTTAAGGCAATAATGCACTCATATTTTCATAATAATTATAAGATTGTAAGAAGATGGAAGGCCTTACATATCCTGTATAAAATATTTGCAGATAGGTTGCCAGAAGAAAAAATTAAGTAGGAAAAACTTAATTCACAAACTCTTTAACAGCACTAGCTTTCATATATTGTATGGGAGGCATGCCTTTTCATATGAAACTTATTACATTGTCTTGGTTTTTACTATAAAGATAATGCTTTAAAAGATTGTTAAAGTCCCAAAACAATAAAATAACACATTTAGCCAATTTCATGTTCATTAATACTATAAGTTGTATTTACTTCAGTTAAGAGAAATATCTACTTTTCATTTAGTTTTGCAAGTTTTCTGGGCGATCAATTCCACCATTGTTTGTGCTGTTTCATTTTGTTGCATTTTCTTTCGACACAATCTGCATCTTTATAACATGTGATTGTGTTTGTGAGGATGATGAGAGATGATGGTGATAGTAAGTAACGGCTGAGTTGAGCACTTGCTCCCTGTGTCACCTTTGAAGAATATAGTTGGAAACAGATTAGTGTGCCTAATCTGACCTCTCGAAGGCATTTTAATCAATGTTCTCTCAGGGTTAAGAGAGCAATGTGACCTGGCTACTAGAGCACTTTTGAAATTCTAATATACAATCACATTTGCCAAACTAGAAAGCCAAACCCTTTTTTAAAATACTGCTTATTTACTTTAAAAGATTGCCTGTAAAACAATAAGATGCCACCAGACATGTATTAGATGGAGAAAATCCAGAACAACCCAGCAAATGCCAGTGAGGATGTGTAACAACAGGAACTCTTAAATATCGCCGATGGGAAAACAAAATGGTACAACCACTTTGGAAGACAGCTTAGTGTTTTCTTACAAAACAACATATTTTACCATATGATGTAGCAATTATGCTTTTTGGTATTTATCCAAAAGAGCTGAAAACTAAGGTCACATAAATATCTGAACACGGATGTTTATAGCAGCTTTAGTCATAATTTCCAAAACTTAGAAGCATCCTTCAGTAGATGAATGGGTAAATAAACTGTGGTGAATCCAGACAATGGAATATAATCGAACACTAAAAGCAAGTGAATTCTCAAGCCATGAAAAAACATGGAAGAATATTAAATGCTTATTTTTAACTGAAACAAGGCAACCTTAGAATGCTACATTCTATTTGATTTCTAATGTACTTTTAGTACGTTCACTGATTGTTGCAGGATATTGATAGTGGGGGAGTCTGCAGGGTGGTGGGGGGCAGAGAGTATATGGAAAATCTTTACTTTCTCTCAATTTAACTGTGAACATAAAACTACTCTAAAAAATAAAGCATATTTTTTTAAAAATTCCCTGCCTCGAACCAAGAAACAGACTTTTTTTTCCTCAAGATTTTATGTATTTATTTGACAGGGACAGACAGCAAGCAAGAGAATACAAGCAGGGGGAGTCAGAGAGGGAGAAGCAGGCCTCCGCTGAGCAGGGAGCCCAATACGAGGTTCGATCCCAGGACCATAACCTGGGATCATAACCTGAGCCGAAGGCAGACATTTAACAACTGAGCCACCCAGGAGCCCCAAGAAATAGACTCTTAACTATAAAAAACAAACTGATGGTTACCAGAGGGAAGGTGGGGGGGGGGGTTAAAGTAGGTGATGAGTGTTCAGGAGGTCACTCGGGATGAGCACTGGCTGTTGCATGGAAGTGTTGAGTCACTATATTGTGCACCTGAAATTAATATTGCACTGTATGTTAGCTAACTGGAATTTAAATAAAAACTTAAAAATAAAATCTCTGCCTCTAGAAGATCATGATTCCTAAAATGAACTAAGTTGTTGGGTTGCCTGAGTGGTTCAGTCAGTTGGGCAACCAACTCTAGATTTCAGCTTAGGTCTTGATCTCAGGGTTGTGAATTCGAGCCCTGCACTAGGCAACATGCTGGGTGTGGAGTCTATTTAAAAAAAAAAAATGTACTAAGTTGTGAAATGGTGTGTTTACGTGTGTTTGTATTAGTGAATTCCCAAAATTAGAATAGTATCTGAAACATAAGAAACTTGCATTAATTTTGTGTATAACTATAATATACTTTTTAATATGAACATTTAAGTATAGTGCCTGTACACAAAGATATTTATAACCTTATCTTTTTAAATAGATCTTCCAGTTAAAGATTAAAGTCTGTTTTAATTCTGTTCAGATGACTTTTTTTTTTTTAATTAACACATAATGTATTATTTGCCCCAGGGTACATGTCTGTGGATCCTCAGGCTTACACATTTCACAGCACTTACCATAGCACATACCATCCTCAATGTCCATAACCCAGCCACCTTATCCCTACCCGCCCCTACCCCCCAGCCACCCTCGGTTTGTTTCATGAGTTTAGGAGTCTGTTATGATTTGTCTCCTTCCTGATCCCATCTTGTTTTATTTCCCTCTCCCACCCCCCACAACCCTCCACCCTGCCTCTCGAATTCTTCATATCAGA
>CM052899.1:56001272-56018712 GCA_028534135.1 Potos flavus
GTGCCGGGATCACGGTTCAAGGTAAGCCCGAGCTGGTAGCTCACTGTTTGGCTCGGTCTCTGCCGTTGGCTTCCCCGTTCTGATACCTGGGAGCTCTGCCACCCTCAGACACCCCCGGTCTTTCTGTGACCCCGCGGGTCCTGAAACCACGCTGTCCCCATGAGGGCTCCACCCCCCGCTTAGCCTCTGGAGCGATGTCCCTCAGTGGAGCAGATTTCTAAAAGTTCCGATTTTGTGCTCCGGTGCTCTGCGGCTTGCCGGGAGCTGGCCCCTCCCCCTGCGGTTATCTTCCCGTCGCTTTGGATTCACTTTTCTGCACGTCCTACCTTCCGGAAAGTGGTCGATTTTCTGTTCCTAGAGGTGCTGTTTGTCTTCTCTTCCATTTCCTGCTAAGTTTGTAGTTGTTTAGAGTGGTTTGATAACTATCTAGCTGAACTTCTGGGATCAGACACTGTCTCTGCCTTTTACTCCTCCACCATCTTGCTCCTCCCCCCAGATGACTTTTAATAAAGATAATGTTACCTCCTTAATACACAGTTTAACAACTTACAGATTAACATAAATATGTTTTCCATGTTTAATTTGATTCATATATACATATTAAATCAAACATAGTAAAGTTTCAACATATTCCTTATACTATAAACATAAAATATTTTTCTAAAAAGATGTGAAAGGATTTTATTAACAATTATTGAACAGTTTGAGGAAAAATCACTTCCAATATATATTCTAATAAATGGATAGAATTAACACTAAAATAAAAACATTCAATTTTTATTCTTTGAATATCTAAGATTTCAGCTTATATTAGAATAGAATTAATCAAATTCTAAATATAAATATTAAAAGAAAAATCATGTTCTTATATACTTAGATTTGAATATTTTTGTGTTGAAGGGAATAGATAATTTTTATTGATGGATGCTTGGAGAGAAGGATAAACGCATAATTTCAAAAGATAAAAACAGCCTTCTGAAAAACACAATACAAAGCATGATTGATATAATCTATAAATTTTAGCATTTACCCTGTACTGAAACGTATGCTTGTACTATAGGATATATAAAATGTAATTATCTTTGGTTCCATAGAAACTTGGAGAGGCACTGCCGACTACACAGGTGCAGCCATTTGAATGTCAGAGAGTCTGCATCTTTCCCAGCCTCCTAAGACCAGATGGATTTTAACTGCCCTTAGAATGTCTCTAAATCAAGAATCAGCACAGCGCCAACATTCATGGGAAGGATGATGGTACAGATACCACCATATAAGTGTCTCATTTGTTTTGTTCTCAGTGTCTAGAACAGGAACAGCAGAGGAGATTTCTTACTTGTCATCTAGAATAGAAGGTAAATCCAGGAAAATATTTTCTTTAGCTACACCAATCTAACACTCCCTATTGATTAAGCTTTGAGAAAGGAGTCTTATCAAAGCAGACAAATAGACAAAAATTTCTTACATTCCAGCCTGATGTTATGCATCAGTGAGTCTGTGATTTCCAAATATCTGTTAATTGATGTTCATTTCTAAATATCTATTCCTCTTCATTAATAATGCTAGTTCTTTTTCTTCCACTAAAAATGTAGTAAATATATAATATTACCAAATGCTCACTGTTTTTGTTCCTTAACCCATTGTAAAAAGAACTCCACTCTATTTAGAAGATATTTGCAAATGACATGTTTAAGGGTCAGTATTCAAAATGTATAAAGGATTTATACAAGTCAACACCCGAGAAACAAATAATCCAATTAAAAATGGACTGGAGACATGAACAGACATTTCTCTGAAGAAGACATACAGATGGCCAATAGATACATGAAAAGAGGGCCAAAAGATACATGAACATCATGCATCATCAGGGAAATGCAAACTGAAACAACACTGAGATATCACCTAATACCTGTCAGAATGGCTAAAATGAAAATGCCAGAAACAAATGTTGGTGAGGATATGGAGAAAAAGGAACACTTATGCACAGTTGGTAAGAATGCAAACTGGTGCAGCCACTCCCGAAAAGACTATGCAGTTTCCTCAGAAAGTTAAAAATAAAACTACCCTCTGATCCAGTAATTACACTACTGGATTTAGCCAAAAATTTACAAAACAGTAATTTACCCAAAAAATACAAAAACAGTAATTCAAAAAGAAACATGCGCCCCTATGTTTATAGCATTATTATTTATAATAGCCAAATTACAGAAGCAGCCCAAGTGTCCATCAATAAATGAATGGATAAATAAGATGTGAGATATATATATTATATATATATTAAATATATAAATTCAATATATAATATTGAATATTATTCAGCCATAACAAGAATGAAATTTTGTCATTTACAATGACATAGATATAGCTAGAGAGTATAATGCTAAGCGAAATAAGTCAGAGAAAGACAAATACCATATGATTTCATTCATATGTGGAATTTAGAAACAAAACAAGTGAGCAAAGGAAAAAGAGAAAAAAAACCCTACGAAACAGACTCTGAACTATAGATAACAAACCAATGGTTACCAGAGGGGAGGAGGGTGAGGGGAAGGGGGAATGGGTGATGGAAATTAAAGAGTGCACTTGTCCTGAGAAGCACTGTGTGATTTGTGGAACTGTTGAATCACTATATTGTACACTTAAAACTAACAAGACTGTATGTTAACTATACTGTAATTTAAATAAAATAAAACAAAATAGAAGAAAATATGAATTCTAATGGAAAAGAGGTCTATAATAAAAAAGGAGATTCTAGGAGCACTTGAGTGGTTCAGTAGATTAAATGTCAGACTCTTGTTTTTGACTCAGGTCATGATTGCAGGGTTGTGGAATCGAGCCCCACATCGGGCTCCACACTCAGTGGGGAGTGGGCTTGGTACTCTCTCTCTCCCTCTACCTCTGCCCCCTCCCTTAATCTCTTTCTCTATCTCTCTAAAATAAATAAATAAATCTTTAAAAAAAGGAGATTCTAAATTTAAAAAAAAGAATTTTACTCCATTTATTTACTAAAATTTTTCTTTACAGTCACCAATTACCTGCAATTTAAGGAATTCAACGACTGTATTTTATTGTTTATCTTACTTTTACTCTGAAACATTTGACATTTCATCATACCCTCTTTCTTGAAAAGTTCTTCTCCCTTTAGCTTCCTCTTCAGTACTTTCTTTTCCTCCTGCAACTTCTCAGGTAGTCCTTTTTCTTTTTTCCTTTATGAGTTCTTTTTTCTCTATTTGCCTAGAGTTTATTATTATGTTTATCTTTCACTTTACAAGTAATCCTTGGACAAATTTACATATCTTACATATATTAAAATATATATTATAATATATTACATAAATTACGTATATTATAATCACGTATATAGGTTGATTTTAAAATTCAGTTCTGAAGATGAAGGAAGTAGAGAATAACGGGCAAAAGTGATATTGCTTGTATATAATAATCATTCTGTTCCTTTCTAGCTCTGTAACTTTGAACAAGTTATTTAATTTCTCAATGCCTTAATTCCCTGTCTATAAAATGGTAAATGGGTATTGTCTTTCTTTTGGGACTGTTGTGAGGGTTAACGAATTTAACACATATAAAGTTCCTAACACATAGGAAACCTGTATTACATATCATTTACTGTTAATAGTAGATGGCCCCATTTATTACTAAAATCTATGACAGAAATTTTATTAAATCTATAAATTCCACAAAGTTTTACATAATTATATAACTACTTCTCGTACATTTCCATAGACTATAAATGCCTTAACTGCAATGCTTGTAGTTTTATTTTCTTTGGATTGCCAGCAACCACTTGAACTTTCAAGGAAATTTACAAGTTGAGAAATGAAAGTATTAATAGAGATCATTATGATGATCACATTACTCAATTAGATCAACATTAGAGTGTAACAACTCAAACTGTATCCTCTTCCCTCAAATTTTAAATATTAGTTAAAATTTTCTCAGCATTTAAACCCCAGTTCCCATTGCCTCTCACCAGCATTCTGATCTCCACATTGCCTGTGGCCCCAGGTCAGCATCCCCAAACTCCACCCTATTCACTATTAGTCAGATGAAAGGAGATACAGACCCAAAGTCAAATACAGAAATCCCAGGTAGGGCTATTGGAATAGTCTATGATGCTTTTCCCCATTCTTTTATCACACATTCCTCTCTCTTCCTGATGCATGCACAAGTGCACACACACACGCACTCACAGGCGCACACGTTTTAAATCTCTTTTTGTGCCACTTTCATGGACACCAAAATTGCTACCTATCCCTCTAGACTTGATTACTTCTCTCTTTTGTCAGTGATTTCTTGGCTATTATGAGAACTTCTCAGTATTATTTTTTTACTGAGAACGGAATAATGCAAAATTGACTTAATCTGCAGCACAAAGTTTACATTTTCTTGTAAAAAAGAAGTTCTTGACAGGATTGCTAAACACTAAAATTGCTGAACAAAGGTAGTTATTTCACTGTCTTTGAAAAATAAGACAGTCTCTCGTCTCTCTGGAAGAGATTGTTTTCCATCTTGTCTTGAAAGAGAATGAGACTTCAAATACTGTTTTTCAACTCCATGCTGCTCAGACATATATTTAAAAATCTTCAGAAATCTTTTTAAATTGTAGATTCTGTTAAAACCTAATTGTCAAAATTGACAATTATAATATTTTCTCTAAAAATGTGTTCTAAAAATTCTCGGCTAATACTACTTTTTCATTTACAAATCACATTAGGCACTGTATTTTCTATAATATATTTTATATCACATTTGCTATAAGTGTTATATATTACTTTTCAATGTACCACTTAAAGACATTATCATGGGGACCAGCATAAGAAAAATCCTTTGTAAAATAATTATGTGAAGATATTAGAGCAATTGCAGTTATTTTTGAAGACACTAAGCTAAGCAATTATTTTCACTAACTCTGATGTTGCCAGTATTATCCTCATTATTTTATGGGAAATACTGAAAGTCTGTGATGCATTGTTAGTTCAATGAACTTATACTTCATTTGTGGAGATAAAATTTGCAAAGTTAAAACTTCAAGATGAAAATGCAAACATATATCATGTTATACACTGAGTGCTCTAAAAAGAGAGATGAATGAATATCAGAAAAATACTTTTGTAAGAATACAAATATGAGCTTAGCATCATTAATAATAGAATTTTTAAAAATGCAAACACACATGCACACACATACACAAATTTCTTCCAAATAAATTCAAATATAAAAAGCATACTTCCAGTTAAAAATATGCTATCCTATTTTGAAACCAGATATATATGAGTTCAAGTACAAAATCCAACACAATCTAACCCTTTGCCTTGGGCAAGTCATTTCATTGCCTTGTGCTTCAAAACCTGTGAACTATCTACATAGGAATGTATAGTGAGGATTAAAATTAAGATAAACAATTGGCGCTATTATGTTTTTCTATTGCTCCTCATAAAACCAATTACTTTGGCATAGAGAAAACACACAGTAAATATGTTGTTATTAGATATGATATGAATGAAAATTTTTTATCCTACCATGAAAATTGATAGCCCATTATTTTAACCTTGTAAGAATTGTAAAGTATTCAAAGTAGGAACAGAAAAATTATGTACCAAATATGTTATTTTTAGAGATATCAGCTTCTTAACATTAATGTAATAAATGATTCCTTTTCAATAATATTGCTTTGAAAATAACTTAGTTCTTTTGTTACAGGAAATAACTGCAAGGCCACTGAATACAGCAAGATGAAAAGTATGCTTTTAGATTTACAAAATCAAAAGTACATTACACAAGAAAATGAAAACCCTAACGGTGATGACATATCTTGGAAGAAGTTGTTGGTGGATCAAATGTTTAAATATTTTGATGCCGACAGTAACGGACTTGTAGATATTAATGAACTAACTCAGGTATGATATGATTCATGATTAAATTAACAAGTTTATTTAAATATAGCATGTATAATATTTTTACATCTGTGTGAATTTATTCTGTATTAATAAAATATATATTTAATCTGTATTATTTGAGAGTGTGGACAAGACATATTTTTAAAGGTAACATTTGATTGCTGTTAAATAACAAAGATTCAGCTGAGTAAATTTTAAAGATTTAATTGGCTTTATTAAACAATACTTGAATTGGGCAGCATCTCATCTGGCAAATAGACAGGGGCTGAGGCAGTTGTACAAAATGGAAACTTTTTGTAGAAGGAGAGTGGGGAAAGAAAATTATTGTCAAAAGAGAAAGATTGTTCCAGGCAAGGCCACTTTCCCTTAGGGGAAAGACATGGGCTATTATCATGTAGATTCCTTCATCTTCTTGGGGTTGGAAAGGGCCCAAGTGGCAGACTCCTTGGTGCTGATTGAAAAATTCCTAATGGACCTGCAAGACTGTATTTCTGGAGGAGGTTGAACTACAATTAGTTTATGTATTAAGTCCTAGTTTGGGGACATGGCCTAAGTGATGCCATTTTAGGACTGTTTTTTTGTTTGGTTTTTGTTTTTTGCTGTTGTTTTTCTTTTAACACTATTCTATCAGCAATATGAATTTCAAGTAACATTTATATGATATTTTACAGTTTAAAAAGCAGTAACTACTTTTGATAGGGTTCTATACCTTAAATATCTAAAGAAATCACTAGTTCTTTATCTTACAAAATGTATGAGATATCTTCAGATATACTCTGGAGCTTTTGTAATGTTTAATTGTCTATCAGTCAATGAAAACTTGTATACCCAATCTTCAGGGGAACTATTCACCAGCAATTGAGCACATCTATAACATAACGTAAGTAAATCATTTAGGAAGGTATTAAATTACTGGTATATTTTATTGTTTCAATAATCAAAGATTAGTTAGGATATAGTCAATTTAGGTCAAATATTAAGTCCACATTATTAAATTTTATTTATTTGAAAATTGTTGCCAAAATGAAACATGTAATGAGAAACCTGTTATTAAAGAGAAAACTTGAATAAACAAAAGGTATATTTAAACCATTTTGGAAAAACAGAAATGCTTTTATGTGTGTGTCATGGAGACAGACTAGTTTGAAGAAAAATGAAATACTCAGATTCAAGAAACTAAACTAGTTGTAGAAAGTAGTAGAAATGTAAAATAAGAGACATAAGATTTCTCCAAAAATGTATATAGGTTTTAAGGAGTAATGGAGAAAAGAAGCCAATCTAGGATGACCTATCTAGGAAAATGATGAATTTTGCTGACTTCTTGATAATCTCTATAGTGTGTATATTGAGGTGAATTTTGCTACAGTGCTTATCAGTTAATATAGTTTAAAAAAATCCAGTAGTCTATAACATCATGCCATTCATCTCTTATGGTTAATTTTATGGTTTTATTTTAAAAATCTGACATTGTGGAATATTGGTTTTATTATGCAAGGATATATAAGCTTTGGAATAGTATAACTTATTTTAGAGACCTTATATCAAAGTGACTTTGTAAGTAAATTGATTACAGTTCTTGTCATTCTACTTAATTATAATATATATCATTTTCATTATCTCCTTTAACTCAGTCTGCATTTATTGACTAGTTACTAAATCCAGGCATTGGGATTTAAAGAATCAAACTCTAGAATTTTAGGTAAAATTATAAAACCTTTAATTAAAATACCTATGTTATCATTTACCTCATGATTTATTTTTCAAGAAAGAAACTCTGTAGAATTTTATATTTATAGTAATGGTAAGAAATGACTAGTTAATTGAAGTGAATTTATAATTAAGGCATATCACCTTGATCTACATGGACTTGACATATCAGAATATATCATGCTTTTGCTTTTGTTTTTATTTTATATATTATATACATAATATAATATATATTTGTATATTAAATATATTATTTCTATATATATTAGTTTTATTAACATATCTACACCATTGTAACCATTGATTGGGTACAAAACCTGATCTGACCGAATCCAGTTATTATGATAGTAGCTCCATCTAAATCCAAATGGAAAACTTCTCCTCACTAGAAAATGGCAGTAGCAGCACTTCAATTATACCTGTTTCAAGTTTCTGCCACATCAAGTTTGTATTCCTTTCCTAGGACAGCTATAACAAAATGATGCAAAGTGGGTTTCTAAATCAAACTTTCTCTCCATTCTGGAGGCTCGGTGTCTAAAATCAAGGAGTTGGCTAAGCCATGCTCTGTCTGAAATATCTGGAGGAGGAACTTTGCTGTCGCTTTCAGTTTCTGGCAGTGCTAGGCTTTCCTTGGCATTCCTTGGTTGTATGTAACATCTTTCTGCCTCGTTAGTCACATAGCATCCTCTCTGTGTGCCTGTCTTTGCAACACCTTGCCTTTTCTTAAAAGAACACCAGTCATATTGGATTAAGGAGTCACCTTACTCCAGTATAACCTCATTTTAAGTTATCTAATTACATCTTCAATAGCCCTATTTCCAAAAAAATGTTACATTCTGAGGCACTCAGGATTAAGATTTCAAAATATCTTTTAAGAACATACAACTCAACCCATAATAAAGTTCATCTACTACAAAATTTAGTTTTTGTTTTCTCTGTTTCCCTTGACTTGGATTTGCTCTACGTCTGAAAAGTACTCTTCCAATTCATCTGAAAGTTATCTTCAGAAACTTTATATTCAGAAGCTTCAGAAACCCTTTTGTATCTTGGCTATCCATGAGGTACATGCAAGGAAAGTTCTGGGAGGTTTACTAACATCCTTCTGAACACATCCCATACCACATTAAGTCATTTCCACTTTCAGCAGTGTATTGTGAGAATGTCAGTATCTCATCTGTCAATAATCAACAATGAAAAATAAAGGAGAACAATAGAAGGTTATAATAAGCATGCTTGAAAAGATAAAATGAATACCTAGATACGTATAGCACACGTATTGTTTTTGACTTGTGTATTTGGGTTATAGGTACTCTTTAAGAACTTTTTGCCAAATATTATAACCAATAATACATATGATTTTATTAACTTAGAAACATATATCATAATTTAATACAGAATTTTAAAATAATTTAACTTGGGTAAAAAAGGAAAGGATCTTAATGGTGTCTTTTAATAATTTACAAGCTATTATTAGCAGAAATATAATATATAACTCTAGGATACTGCCAGTGACAAAGAAAAATTAAAGAATATAATTTGGCTTTGAGATTTTACAATTGCAGCATGAAAGCTGGCTGCACACATTCTATTTTTATTCTGCATAATGAATATATATTCTAGTATTTTCCTTGCAGATTTTCAAGTAAATTAGAACCTACAGGCTTTTTTAGTTGAGAGTGAAAATGCATAAAAAAATGTAATAGATAAAAGAAGTAGAATCCTTAGTATCACAGCTAACAATTTGTCACAGCAAGAAAATATTTGCTAAAATAAACTGACCAGTTATAGAAATAAATCTCGTTCAATCCATCTCTTCAACAGTCTACCTTAACATAAATGTCTGTAACTGCACATTTAGTCCTTCATTCTAAGGCTCATTTTGTATGTTGAAAATACCCAATTATAAGATATAAATATATAGCAAAGTGAAATTTTGGATTTTCAAAAGAATTGTGTTTTACGAAGTTAATGAGTTTGATGATAGTGCACTGGTAGATATGCCATTGGTAATGGAGGATCTGGAAGAGTTAAAATAAGTAATAACAGAAGAAAAGAAATCAACAAAGATTAAGATGATGTATGCATTTCAAAAGATCAAAAGAGAATGTTACAAATGGAAAGGAATGAGTGGTTCTAAATTGATAAAGTCCTAGAATATTTTTTTCAAAATAAAATTTTTTATGATCAAAGTGTAGTGGATAAGAACTTTGATTATAGAGCCTGGGTTCAAATCACATCTTTACTACTTACTACCTCTGAACCTTCGGCCAGTTACTTAAACTTTCTGCGACACAGTTTTCCTTTCTATATATTGGCAATAATAGTAGTCCTTACTGCATTAATTTGATATAATATTTTTATAATATTTATAATATATATGCTTCTTAGAAACATGATTAGCACATAGAAAATACAGTGTGTTAGCTATAATTATATTTTCAAAGCTAACTTTCATATGGATGACACAGACGATAATGTAAGTAAAGAGGGCACATATACTTAAGTTATTGAATGAGTGATTGAATAATATTTCCATTATGATCATCCTTTGCATTTTTTTTAATGCTTACACTTGGATGATAGGTGATAACAACTTAAATACCATTAGTTCACCATTAGGTCACAGCCATTATGACCCAGAAATCTATATACACATTATTAAACATGCAAAAAGTTTTAATACCAACTTTTATAGTGAAAAAAAATGGTCTGGGGTGCCTGGTGGCTCAGTCAGTTGAGCATCCAATGCTCGATTTCAACTCAGGTCATGATCTCAGGGTCAGGGGATGGAGCCCTGTGTTGGGCTCCAGGCTCAGCAGGGAGTCTGCTTGAGATTCTCTCTCTCTGTCTCCCTCTGCCCTTCCCCCATGTGCATGCACACTCCCTCTCTCTCTCTCTCTCCCTTTATAAAATAAATAAACAAAATCTTTTAAAAAAGTAAAGGGGGATGCCTAGGTGGTTCAGTTCGTTAAGTGTCTGACTCTTGGTTTCAGCTCAGGTCATGATCTCAGGGTCATGAGATTGAGCCGAGTGGGGCTCCCTGCTCAGTGGAGAGTCTGCTTGAAGATTCTCTCCCTCTGCTCCTCTCCCCACTGGCTCATTCTCTTTCTCTCTTTCTGTCTCTCTAAAATAAATAAACATTAAAAAATTTTTGAAAAAAGATAGAAAAAATGGTTCTTGCAAAGGAAGAGAAGTAGTTTTGTTTTTCCCAAGAAATTAGAAAAAATAAATGATGGCAGGTTTTATTTTACTCATCTTATTTGAAGTACTTATATATTTGTCAGCATAAACTGTTAAATCCTGAGTACTATGCTATAGTAACTATTAGTAACATTATTAATAATAGTAATGATACTTATTTTACTGCTATAATCTAGATGTCTGTGTCCCCTTTGTGCTTCTTTTTGAGCTCTACAAATATATATATATATATATATATATATATATATGTATATACATACATATATATGTATAATAATATATATATATGTAAAAAATATATATATTTGCAAAAAGCAATGTAGACTTGCTTGAAGATGTATAAGGGAGATACAGGGAGTTTACATCACAAATTACTTAAATCCCAAATTGAAATCCAGTTTAGATGAAGCATTTTGTACACTTTTCCTCTCCTTGTGCTCTATCCATGGTGTGCTTTACATTTCCTGTACCATAGATTCAGTGCCCAAATCTCTCTCTCAGCCTGGGATTCCAAATTCCTTATCATGCAAAACAGTAGGTTCTATTTTAGATTCTCCTTCTAAATTTGTATGGCCAAATACACCACATTCCACAGTTGCCAATATCTATCCTAGTTAAAAAATTAATGACAGGTTATAGGATATAACACCAACATCAAAAACCAGTATCTATCATATTCTAACACCAACATCAAAAACCAGTATCTATCATATTCTTCTCTTAGGGAGAAATATATCTTCAGTCTTTGAAACTAGAGGAAATTCATAGCCTCTGTCTTGTTCTTTATGTTTTACACTCTCAGAACCTAATTAAGTCCCATATCTCTCTTTCCTCAAGTGTATGGCCCACTTTCAGCCTTTGGGTGAGGATTTCTGTTCCCCAAATGATATGGAGATGGATGGTAGGGAAAGTGGGTTATCTATAAACTTTGTTGTTTTGTAGGAACAGGACAAATTACCATTGTCTCCTTCCCTTATAAGTGTCTTAATTACTGTATGATAAAGGTAATATTTCAATCACATTTAAAGGTTTTTGTGTATTTTGTCTTTAAATATCTATCCTCTCTTTATTGAAAACAGGTAAATGGGCACTTATTTTGTTCTAGAGGGATATCTAAGGGATATCTTAACACTATGCTATAGTGTCTGGATTCCATTCACAATGAGAATTTAGAACTGAGTAGTCCCTGCTGGTAACTAATTCTGTGTACTAAAGGCAAAACCAAATGTTCTGCCTTTTCCTGAAGACTGTTTTCATAAAGTGTGAAACCTCACTTGTTTGTTGTTCTACCTTAGCTCCACTCCCAACATCTAAGCAAATTTCTGAGGTTCATCTCTATTATCTGGATCTCTCTCTCTTCTCTTAAATTGTCTTCCCCAAAAGTGAGAATTCAATGCTATCTTTGGATATGGTGAAATCTGAGCTTTACTAATGCTTGCTTCAGTGAAAATCATTCTTATAACAATATGCTCCGAATTGGATTATCATATTCCAATGTATGATTCATAGAATAATAGCTTACTGCAAAAGCCTCAACAAACATAAAAGTATATTTTTGCATAGCTTAATCACAAACCTGATATCTCCCCCACGTGTTATATATATGATTAGTGTAGTTAGGTGCTCAGCTACACAGTAACACATTTGTGGTTTTAAAAACATGTATTTTTCAACAGCAGACCTGAATGTGTGATGCTTGAAATAAAGATTTCAGTATGAAGTGACCTAAGATATGAATTTATTCCTCCTGGCCAGTTTGGCATATAGGGAAAGGTCACTAGAAGTGTAAAGGTTAATGATCATTTGTTGTTAAATAAAAAGGGGGGAGTGGAGCTTGGAATGGTTCCTGGTGATTTATTCATATGTATAGTGGAACCACTGGGAATATTAAAAGAGTTAAGGTAGGCAGAAAGATTGTGAATAAGCAGCTAAATTTATTTGTGAATTATGGGGAGAGAATGGAAGAGAATTATATAGCTGAATGGCCTGAGATTCAAAGAAGTAGGTCCTTTCTCTCTCTCTCCATCCATCCGTCCATCCATCCATCTCTCATCTTTTTATGTATCTAATGAAGACAGGTTTGGGAAGAAGAAAAAATCCAGAAGTGCCAAGAGGGAGCCATTGAGTTATTGACCATCTTCCTTGCTGAGGTAGAATGGATATGAGAGAAAAATTGGCCTCCGATTGTTAAAATTATTAGACAAATTGTTTTCTTAAGGGGCAGCCAGAATTTCTTAAAGTTAATATGGGGAAGAATATGTTTATATAAGAAATAGAAGGTAAAAGAGAGTTTTCTGATCAGAGAGCAGGATTTCCGGAGGTCACTATGTTGGGTTTGAGTTGGAAAGGGATGGAGAAGGAGTCAGAGAAGGAAATGTGCACAGCAATATGCGGAAACTTGGATTACATAGGGTCACAGAGGTAAATCAGAGTATGAAACACAAAGGAATTTGTCCAGATTGTCCCTTAGAGGGGAATGGACAACTGTGTCTTGCACTGTGGTCTGAAATGTTGGATCTTTAGGGTAAGATGAGGGGACACACTCAGACTTCACCCGGCAGAATGGCACCCTTGAATTTGTTAGCAGTGTTTAAAGATAAGCTGAGGCATATTAAAATTTTAAGAATTTATTTGAGCAAAAATCGATTCAGATTGGGCTGTGCCAAACCAGCAGTGGTTAAGAAGCATTCCCCTGAGGGGAACTAAGGGATAACTTTTACAGAGAAAAGGAGAAAGCAAAGTAAGGAAATCACTGATTGGCTATTACTTAAAGCATACTTGGCTATTTGTGATTGGTTGTCAGTTTTGAAAAGTTGAGGCATTTACAGGCTTAGATTTTGGGTTGTTTACCTAGGCTCCAGGGCGTTAGAGCCAACTAACGCAGTCTAATGGCTCCCTTGTTTAACTTAACAGCAGTAAACATAGGGTTCTTAAAGTGAAATAGTGCTAACAGCTTAGAAAATCTACTCCTTTGGCCTCTCCCTATTTCATAAAATAACCACCCGTAGAATTTAAGTAAGCAAAATCATTCCCTTGTGTTTCTGAGTTTAAATAAGCAGCTGTATTGAGTATATTGATTTAGCTCTTTCTTCATTTAGATTCTGTCATCTTAATAAGCTGATTCACATCAGGCATGCATATTAGAATGAAATATTTCCCTAATGTGCACACATGCCAACTCTTTATTAAAATAATAAAAAGAACTACTTGTTCACAGGATTTAGATTGTTATGTTATACATATTTGACTTAAAAAGCTATTTGCTCAATGACTACCATATGTGAATACATTTACAAAATTAAATAAAAAGCAAAAATAAATAAGACCAGATATTTTTAAGCTATCAAAATGGGCATGGCAATGGTGTTTTTGCAACTTTCGTACATACAATTTTCTTTAAAAATTATTAGAGCTTTTATATAAGCAATGGGCAATTAATCTTTATTTTGAATTGATAAAGCCTATTACAATTTTAAATATTTTTTAAAAGATTCTGGTGTCTAGTCAACATATTTATTTACTGTAAGATTGGTAGAATTGTTTTGTCTAATAGATAAAAAGCTATTTTAGTGGGAACAAACTAAATACAAATAAACAAGCACTTGTCTGGATAGAGAAGGGAGATAAGTGAGAACTTCCAGGGAATGCCATGGTAATTAATCCTATTTAACATTTTAAAGCCCCATAAACCTTCTGGTAGAAGAAATAAGGCAGCAGAAACCAGGTGTTTGACTTAGAATGGAAGTGGCAATGCCAGTAGGTAGATCTTCCTAATACTGGCAATTTCCTTTCAAGCTCTAAAGATTTCAGGAGGGTAATAACAGCAACAGTTAGCACTTAACAGAGAAAGGTAAGTCCTGTGATTGTTGGTTTAGTTGCAGCTTGGGGCTACAATTAAGAAAAAGTACTTGAAATTTTATCTGGAAACATTAGTAACAAGTTTCAAATATTCTTTTTTTTATGCTGTTCAAAATATATACGAGACAATTGGAAAATTAAAAAACTTTGTTTTTAAAACATTTAAGCATATCGCTTATAGCATCTTTCCCTTGGAATGTTAAAGTGCATTTAAAGATTGGGCATTCACATTCAGAAAATCCCTGTGAGCCATATAGAATGGCTTAAAAATAAAATATTTTTCTTCCCATTAATGCTATCTCTTCAGCAGGTCTTTCAAAAGAATTAATGTTGGCCCTATTGATTTTTAAATGTTACAAAACCTAAAAGAGAATTTAAAAGATGTTAATTAATTTTTATGTAATCCTTTTCTTGTAATACACCTATTTCAGATACATTGGTTATATATGATTAAACAATTATTTGTAATGTTAATTATTTACTCTCTGCCCTTTCACATTGTTTATTTTTTAGAACACTGTTGACAACCTGTAATTATCTTGCTTATTTAATTATTTGATTACGTGTTCCCACTTATCTTCTCTAGAAAATTAATTCCATGAGGACAAAGACTATGTCTTTCTTATTTACTACCATATCTCCATCCCCTAGCACAGTTCTTGGCACATGTTGGTTGTTAAAAAGGGAAAGACAGAAGGAGGGAGGAAGGAAGGGGGAGAAGCAGAAAGGTAGTGTACAAGGAGATGTTCAGAGAACCAAGTAGTAGAGAAGCCAACCCATCCATATCAAGTGTGTAGGAGAGGCTTAGGGATAATGCCTGAAGAATATGTATTTCTGAGAAAATATATTTTTTCCTGACCCCTTAGGCTTTGATGAAATATACACATTTGTCAAGTAAAGGGTGAATATAGCTGCTTCTTCTCAACTTCACAAATGTGATGTACTTTCTTTAAAACAGAGGAGCACTGAGCTCTGATCTACTGAGATGACTGTGATTGTGACATGGTCATGATTAGTTTGAGGAAAAATAGCTTGCAAAGGATGAGGAACAATTCATCCTCTGACGTGCTCTTGAACAAATGATTGGTGTGTCTTTCCAAGAGTTTACAGTTGCTGTTTTTTCTGTCTCCACCGAGGAGAATAAAGAAAAAGACACAGAACTGAAAGATTCTACTCCATTGTCCTTCTATATCCTTACACCTCAGACTATCAAAGTTGATCCCATGTATTTTACCTCTTTTATGAGAGTCAGCATAATAATTCTTGATTTCTAAGTCATGATATATGCCCAGAAAAATAATATTCACACATCTCCACAGCAGGGAGACAATCCTCTCCACATGCCTCCAGCATTTTCTTTTTTTCTTTCCAATGTTATTCATTCTCAAATAACTTATTGTCTGACATACTATATATACTATATATTTTACTTATTTTACTTATCTGTTTACTTATCTGTTCCCCCTTTAGTAGCATGTAAGTTATACAGAGGAGGGATTTTCGTCTGTCTTGTTTTCAGACTCTAGGAGTCTGACACATAGTAGTCAAAAATGATTTGTTGAATAGATATCTAAATAAGCAAATGAAAGAGAATAATAAGGAGAAGAGTTGACTTGGGGAGGGACTGGGTTTTTTTGTTCTTATTTTTGTTTTTTTGTTTTGGAACAAAAAAGAATATAATATCAAAACACTGAATCATCCCTGAGTTATTATCATTCCTCATGCAACCTCAACAGTTCTATTACTTTGAAATTAAATATGTATCCCCTCTGGGATGCTGTGTATCTGAGCTCCCTGGATGACATACATTCTACTAATACTTCTATTTTGTCATACTGACTCTAATCTCTGTGGAACCCAAGATTCATGTAACCTGATATTTGATCATTAAATAAAGTGAGACTCTTTAATTGTCTTTTGGCCTTAGCGAGTTCACCAAACACTGGTAAATTTGGGAAACAAACTCAATATTTTACAGTAGATAACAAATGAAATTATGAGTGATATGCTTGATTAAAGCTTCATTGTAGGATACTTAAATAACAATATATTCAGTGAGTGTGGCTCTGTCATGATCACCCGTTCAGAAATAACATGTGTTTTGGGAGCCTAGACTGGGAAGTTTTTGGAATCAGTGCTAGACATAAATAAAAGAAATGCTAGCAACTATGAAAGCCCTAAAAGTTTGGATCCCCTGTGTCAAAGAATGCTTAATGTATTACTGTGCACTTGAGAAGGAAATCTGCTTATTTTCTGTCATACTTTCTTGAAGACAGTCAGACACTATGATAAACTTATCAAAACTCTAGATATCTAAAGCAATTTATCGATAGGAAAGTATCTCTCTCTTTTGGAATACCCCAGACTGTACACAGATCCATTAGGAAACCTAAAGGACAGAAGTTACTAGGAAATATGTTTTTTTTTTTTTTTTTTTTTTTAGGAAATATGTTTTAAGTAAGCTGTTTATTAATTTTTTTTTTTGGAAGGGATATTGTCCAAGTGATTATCTTTTTTTTTTTTTTTTTAATTAAAGCATAATGTATTATTTGCCCCAGGGTACATGTCTGTGGATCCTTAGGTTTACACATTTCACAGGACTTACCATAGCACATACCCTTTTCAATGTCCATAACCCAACCACCCTATCCCTACCCGCCCCTACCCCCCAGCCACCCTCGGTTTGTTTCATGAGTTTAGGAGTCTCTTATGGTTTATCTCCTTCCTGATCCCCTCTTGTTTCATTTCCTTCTCCCACCCCC
>CM052899.1:56019212-56052273 GCA_028534135.1 Potos flavus
GAGCATGGGATGTTTTTCCATTTCTTTCTGTCTTCCTCAATTTCTTTCATGAGCACTTTATAGTTTTCTGAGTACAGATTTTTTACTTCTTTGGTTAGGTTTATTCCTAGGTATCTTATGGTTTTGGGTGCAATTGTAAATGGGATTGATTCCTTAATTTCTCTTTCTTCTATCTTGCTGTTGGTGTATAGAAATGCAACTGATTTCTGTGCATTGATTTTATATCCTGACACTTTACTGAATTCTTGGATGAGTTCTAGCAGTCTTGGGGTGGAGTCTTTTAGGTTTTCCACGAAAAGTATCATATCATCTGCAAAGAGTGAGAGTTTGACTTCTTCTTTGCCAATTTGGATGCAGTAAGCTGTTTTTTGACCAAAAAATGGAATAAATGAAGAAAACATGTACTTGAAATTTCGATGATAAGAATCACCTCTCTCCTGTACATGGACATGGTCCAATATAGGTGAACGGAATTGGAGTTTTTTGCTTTTGGTTTTTGGCTTTAAAAACTTCTAACCAGGACCTTTGGTTTGCTAGGGCACACTTGTTAAAACACATCCAGTTTAAGTTGTACAATCATGATCAAATCAAGATTGAGATCAAATCAAGATCAAGCAAGTCTTACACTAGCATTCAGGAAAAAAAGGTAGAAGTTCATTCTCTTTGTCTAATACATGATTTAATCTGAGTAAACTATTAAAATAGAAAATATGAGACAGAAAAGGATAAAGACTTTTCTCCAGGGTTTTCCATCTCTTTCTCTTTATGAACATATGAGAATAAAAACCACTAATACATATTATTAAAATACCTGACCAAAACCTGGTGTCACTGCATTCTTAAAATCACTACAGTGGTTGCATTGCAGATCTTTAGAAAGAGCCTAATGAGATAAGATGAAATACACCGCCCCCTACTACCCGGGAAAAAGTCATTTTCCATGATCTAACAAATAACAGATGGAGAATGACTGAGAGCTCTGTTGCTTTCTAAATAGAAAAGCAGTATTAGTTTTCTCACTAGGCTTATAGGAGAGATGGCTTCAGTCATGAGGTACTTTTGTTAATCCTTCCAGCTGGACTGTGCAAGAGTGTAGGGCTTAATACTCTCAACAGTATCTATTTATGTGGATCAATTAAAGCAGATAAATGTTTTGCCTTCCTCCCCGTCCCCGAGGCAGCAAATACGAGTTTCACCAATGAAATGTGAATACATTACTCAAGAGTAGATAACCCCGTATATTGTGGAAGTTTCTGTTTGGCAATGCTCAGGGGGCTGGAGGCTCTAGGGACCCTTATGCTAAGCTCGATCCTCAGAGCTACCTACAAAGCTCATCCACGCTCAGGTGTAACTGAACTTTTAACATGGGAGTGTTCCCAAAAGGGTTACAAAAAAAAAAAAAAATAGTTCAATAGCATCTGAGAAACTTTAGAAGTTGATATCACTAATCTGCCATCGATCTAACAAAGAAAGTCTGAAGCATAGTGCTTTCTCAAAAACAGTAATACATTGTGAATACACAGCAGTGCCTGTGCAAGCTGGTGTGGAAATCGACGGTGAATTGTTTGAATAAGAAGCACGTTACGTTTTTTAAAAAAATCATTATTTTTGACTTTAAATGATTTACCTTGGAGTGCACATTATATGCTATCTTGCATCTAACTATGTGAGTGTATGTGTGGGTGTTTATGGATATATATGCACGTGTGTGTGTGTGTGTGTATGTATGTTTATAATCTTCAGGGTAGCCGCGAGACATAAATGTTATTATCTGCAATTTCTAATTGAGGAAAGGTTAAATGACTTGCCAGAAATTATAGAACTGTTAAGTGGCCTTGGCAGAAGTGGAACCCAGAACTGGCCGACCTCAAGAGCCTGCATTTTCTGATTACATGGCACTGCCTTTTAAAAAACACACACCATAATGTGAAATACTGCCTCTGTATATGGGAGAATATGAAAAGCCATGGACACAGCTCTGCAGCCCCCCAGATGGACAGGAATGTTTGAAAAATCATAGGGAGCTCTTTTATTTGAGAGGCAATAGTTAGAGCAGTAGAGTATAAAAAGCTACAGCCTCAGTCCATAGGACAGAGCAGAGTAGAAAGGCAGTTTGATGATTTTTCTCATCCACACTTGGATAGATTTTCATCATCAATTGGTGCATTAATTCTCTCTGGCTCCTGGAAACAGTCATTTGCTTAATAGCTCTTTTGTGACCGAGGGAATTTATGCACAATCCCAAAAGGCTTAACTTCCAGCTGAGGAAGAGTTTAGGCAGACAAGAAAAAAAAACCTAACTTCATTTTTCACAAATAATTTGAAGATGAAAGTTGGAACAAATGATCTCACTATTTTTGTTGAGGAAGATTCCTGTTTTATTTTGACAGAGGTCACTGAGACGTAGGAGGCAATTTTCATGTGGAGATATTTCCTTGAGTCAGTGTAAATGGAGCAAAGAAAATGAGTGAAATACAAAATGTCCTTGTAAAGTTCAGATTTTTCTGGGTCCTACTGTGAAATTTTTGTATTAGAAAGTTTGGATTAAATTCTAAGTACCTATCTGAACTTTTTAACTTTATATCTTTGGAATGGTTAAAAATAATTGTCCAGTAACCGAAAATCTGGATTTTTTCATAGGTTCAGTTCTTTGCCCTACTGCAGACTTAAAATGATTAAATGATTACTATGTATAATTAATTGTGCTATAGAAATGTTAAGATGGTTATAATTGTATGGCTTCATTTTCCTGTCAGGTGATAAAACAGGAAGAACTTGGCAAGGATCTTTCTGATTGTACTTTGTATGATCTACTGAAATACGATGATTTTAACTCTGACAAGCACCTGACTCTTGAAGAACTTTATAGAACTTTCCGTGAGTATAATATTCATTCTCTAATTCTTCATTCTTTTTCCTGTTTCTTTACACAGTACCGTGTGTTTGCTTGATCTCAGAGTACAAGCTGTTTTTTTAAGAGAAGTGATATAAGTAAGATAATTTAAGTACTTAACTGTTGAAACATATGTAAAAGCTAAGGAGTTTAATAATTCTAAAATGAAACACTGGGAATACTTGATAACCCTAGATATCAGTTCTTACTAATTTTAGTTGAAAACATTAATTCCACAATGTTGTTTCTAAGGTTTGGAGTAGGAGCAGTACTTGACTGGTTTTCACCATATGTCAAAACCAATTTAATTATTTACACAGTGACTTTTTTGTTTTTACACTCTTGGGAAACTAAAGCAGATTACTAGATAGAGTTTGCATTATGTGAACAAGCACAGGAATGGAAAATTGTATTTATGTTAAGATGTTTGGTATAATGTTAAGGTACTTTGGAATAATTTATATATGTTTCAATTGCTTAAAGGCTTCTTACAATTGACTATATGTGCTTTATAAAAGGGAGTTATAAAGATGATCTGTCTTAAAAAAAAGTTACCTACTAGGTTATTCTTTAAAAATAATTCAAAGAGGAAAGACTCGGGGACAAAAACGAGAAAGGAAAGATTTAAGAGATGTACACAAAAATTAAATTAACTGGTTGGTGTTTGAAAATCACCAAAGAATCAAAGTTCAACATGCTTTAGTTTAGCACTGAAACCAGTATTTTTTATATCTATCATCTACCAATCTATCTATGTATCTATCATCTATCTATCTTTAATATGCTATATGTATACATATGTATATATTGCTTTCAAGAAAGGCAGGAAATAATATATGTACTTGGTGTGAAAAGATCTCTTTTGAATTATGCCTCTGCCATCTATCAGTGGTCTGATATTAGGGAAATTACTTAAATTTCTGAAAATTCATGTAAACAAGGATAGTAATTTTCTTGTCATATGATAATTTTATATTAAACATTAAATTATATGTTATGTAATATTTGGTACAAGTAAAACAATATATATGAAATAGTTGCAGGTTACAAAGCTTTAAGGCAAGATATTGGTATGCTCTTCAGATTTAATTAAGTTGCATTTCCATTTTAAATTAAAAAGCAGGATAACAAGGCAGGATGACTCCATAAACCGTTAATCCCTTAAAAGTGTGTCACAAGATGAAACTATATTTCAAAGGTAACAACAAGAAAGCAATATTATTATTCTGTGTTTGTATGAAGAAACTGAAGTGCAGAGAAGTTAAGAACTAAGTGGCTGAGTTTATAATTAAACCTCTGTCAGACTCTGAAATATATGTTTTCCACTGAACTTCACTCTGTAATAGGCATTAGTTTGTGTGCTCACAGTGGCAATGGGAAGGTATTATGGTTTATCAGGAAAGAAATATTACTAAAATATCACTTAATATTTTATGTAGGTCTTTTTATGATGTTTATCCCTTCTATCTTATATATAGTATTCATGTAATAATATAATAGGATGGTATTAATATAAATATAAAACAATATAAATATAAAGTGAATTGAGAAAGTACTCTCCATTTGGGAAATCAAGAAGACTTTTTTTTTTTATGATTTTATTTATTTATTTGACAGTGAGGAGAGAGATCACAAGTAAGCAGAGGGGCAGGCAGAGAGAGAGGGGGAAGCAGGCTCCCTGCTGAGCAGAGAGCCCAATACGGGGCTCGATCCCAGGACCTTGAGATCATGACCTGAGCTGAAGGCAGAGGCTTTAACCCACTGAGCCACCCAGGCGCCCCAAGAAGGCTTTTTGAAGGTGGTAGCTATTGAATTAGTCTCTAGGATGGTGGATATGGGCTTTGGGCAATCAGAGATGGGAAATTGGACAAAAAGAATATCACAAATAAAAACTCAAGTGCGTGACATACCAGGGTATTTACAGAAACTAATTCAACCGCAAGATCTGTTCCAGGTCTGAAATTCTATGAAAATATATCAATTATTATTACTATTTTATTAACTTATTTTGTGAAACAAGCAGTCTAATCCACCAACTCCAATCCCTCACCCTTACACTATGCAGATACATGGATTTAACTAAGTAAAAGGGATTGAAACTTGTAGCAAGAGCAGAAAATATTTTTAATGGTATGCAATTGATCCAACATCAATAAGATAATTAAGTGGGTATCTGTGTAGAATTTTTATTCAAAATATGGTTATTGTTGATGATGAAATGGTGGAGCTAGAAACTAAAACAATAAAAATAATGTGTAAATAATGCATTATTTTTTATGACAGCACTGTAAAGACTGAATAATGATTCCTGGCAATATCAGTAAATAAGAATCTTGTCCAGAATACAGCTGCTTGCACTTATCCCAGGGGAAAAATGATACTGCATTTTGATATGATTTTATATTGCTAAGGAAAGCAAGGTGGATCAGTTTATTGTTCTAATAAAGAAAATTCTGCAACTCAGAAATCTGTATCATCAATAAAAGCATTCAATAGGGAAATAGTAAGTTTTGTCTATGAAGGTGCTAAATTATACTAGAAACTGTTGAAATTGAAAGGGAAAAAAATCTATATGATTTGGGTTCACTATTAGAAGGTAATATGTAACAATTTTATGGAAATTATTTATAGTAAATGCAATGAACTTAATGAATATTATAATGTTTCTGCCATTAGGTCAAAATTATGTATAACACAAAAGGTCTACATTTTTAATATTCTAAGTTATAAAGAGATATTAGATAATGAAAGCACTTGGCAATCAGCAATCATATTATGATCTTTTTTTCTTTTTGTATAATCGCAAAACTATCCTTTAACAATGATAAAATGATGTTCACATAATCATTTAGAGAAGATAATGTTTTTCTAAGTAATGATGGAATTATATGGAAGATTTTAATATTCTTTCTGGTCTCACCAAGCGATTTTCTGGAAAGTATTACATTTTCAGTGTTGCACTTATTTAAACAGGTCATCAGACTATACAATGATCCCTCAGAGATAGCAGAATTAATTTGTATGCATTGTGTCTGCATTAACAAGAGGTATTTGTACTTCTTCAATAGGAAATATATATCTATTTCTTTCTTTCCATCTGTTATAATACTTTATAACTAAACTCACTTTGGCTTTGTGAAGTTTAGTGACAGGCTTTTTATAATGGGATGATTTCTAAAAGTCACTGTGTTATAAAATACTAAAGTAGTTTCATGAGTAAAAATGTGCAACAATAGTGAGAAAAGCAATCTATTAAAAAACCAGTATTAAGTACCCATGTGTATAGAATGCTGTGATAGTTAAAGCAATGTAAAAATACTATTTTTCTTTCCCTTAGGAATATATAATGTCAGACAGACAATGATAAAAACGACAGATCTAGTATGGGAGATATATCTATATATCTCTATCTATATCTATCATCTATCTACCTATCTATATATATATATATTTTACATCCAGAATGATTCCCCCAGATAGTTCCTAAAAAGAAAACCCAGAAAACTAAAAAGTCCCAAATAAATGTACAGAGGAATAAACTAAGTCCAGAGAAGTTTAAAAAAAAAACAAACTTCTCTTGATCCATTAATTATTTGCTGGTAGATACAGATTTTTGGAGTTCTAGTTTATCATTCTTTCTGCCATATAAAAGTGGAAGACAGTAAATTAAAAGGTAATGTACAAACAAGAAAAGATTAATGGTAAAAAGCAGCATTTCATCAACCTTATAAGGTTTTCTGTAAAATAGCATTTTTTTCTCTTTTTGGATAAGATGAATTGTTTTAATATTTTCTAATAGGCATTGGATGGTATTCTTAATTTTTTTATCCAGAATTTTTGGCATTATTAAAAAGGTATTTAAAATAAATCCTCAGTGTGAGTATCAAATATGCTAAATTATGCCTCTTTTGATTAACAAACTTGGAAATCTATTTAAAGGGATCAAATAAATTTTAAATGAGGTCAGTGACATAGTTTTGAATACTTAGAGGAAATACTAAATCCTCTGGTCAGATGGTGAACACCTTTCACCCAGGCATTTTGTTGTCTTGAATATTTTCAGTAAAATGTGTAGATTTTTCAGTGCAAAGGTTTCTTATAGAATTAAAAATGAGTCAGCAGTGTCATTATTAATCACAAGGACTTGAATTAACATACAAGGAACCAGCACTTTATCTTCCCATTCAAAATTAAATTAAAATGTTTGTTTGATTTACATGGAGCACTACATTTACACTTTAAATCTAGGTAAATCCAAATGATTTGCCATCAAACATGACCATACACTGAATTAAAGGCATTCAACTTCAAAAGTGATATTCAGGTAAATGTTTATGTTTACTTATTTTCGTAGTCAAACTCAATTAGGATGATAAAGTGCCATGATAAGATTATTGATTTTAGGAATCATTTTTATTTCTACCTAGCAAAAAATAGCAATTGGCTATCCAGAAAAGAATATTTTTTGAGAATGCTTTCTATGTATTTTATTTTATTAAATTATAAGTTAAGTTGTAAATTGAGCATTAAATTATAAATTGTTTTGACTCGAGTTCCAAGTCTTAAAATTGTACGAAATGAGGAGTTTGCAATTCTGATAGATTCTTGAAATTCCATTAAACTCTTATGAGTTGCAGTTCCCAAAACTATATACATGTATTTCAAGATATATATGTATTCTAGTAGTTCAAGTTCTAATGTCACACTTAGATAAATCTCTATCAATTCAAAATTTATGTGTGGAAGAATCCAAAAAAAGATGTTTCTACTAGGCATGAAGTAATTAGTTTCTTGCAAGTATAATGCATCGACTGTGAGCATTTATATTGAAACTAATTGCATAATAGTTTTCTCTCCTTTCTTAAAAAGAATTAGGTAATTAGTATTCTGAAATTTTTAAATATTAAAAAAAACATGGAACACTTATTTTAAATTGCCTAACTATTCATGATTATACTCAAAATGTCATCTCTCTTTATATGAAACACTCTTAATGGGATATAGTTTTGATAATGACATTATAAGGAAAAAATCATTTTCTAGGAAATCACAATTGCTATAATAAAAATATTACTTATTGGAACCATCTAATAATCAGAGAAATGAAATACGAATATTGTGTTAATATTCATGGATATTAGATCAGTAGTATATGAAAGACATTTTTTTGAGAAAAATAGCAGGGTTTAGTGAGAATTAAGACTCTTACAGTAATATGGGTTAAAGGTGATAGGGCCAAGACTAAAGGAGCAATAGTAATAAGACACAGAAATGGTCATATTTGAACAATAATTTACAAGCCAAATCCTCTCAACTTGATGAATGATTACATGTGCATGGGATGAAGAGAATAAGGTCAAGGATAATGACTAGTTCTCTAGCTTGCATACCAAGTTAAAGAATGATGCTATTCATTCAAGTAGGGCACACAGGAAGAGAAGCAAGTTTGGGGACATATACTGAGTTAAATTTTCAACATATTGGCGTATTCACATAGAAACCTTTGGTTGGAGAATATTGTAGTCTACAGCTCAAGTGGGAGTACAGGACCCCAAATAGAGATATGGGGCATATAGTTAAAATTTAATACTCTAGCAGGGAATGGGATAACCAAGGTGGGTATGTAAAGAGAGAAGAGATGAGCAAAAGAGCAATAGGGAACTAAAACTTAAAATTAATTAATTAATTTAAAAACAAAACAAGCAAACAAAAAACCACACTTAGAGAGGTAGGAAGCAAACCAAAGGACTATACCATCATAAAATTTTAATAATTGTTGACCAGTAATTTCCTTGACTGAGTTCAAAACAAAAGAGTATACAGATAAATAAATGGCCACTGGATTTATCAGTAAGGTGGTTGTTGGTGACTTTGGGCACAACATTATCAGCAGAGATGTAGAGGTAGAAGCAAAAGTGCTGGTGATTGAAAGGTTGAATGTAAAAAAGAAAATACTGAGCAAGGAAGCAGAGTATGCAAGCATACATCGAGTATATATTTAGATAAAATCCAAAATGAGTAAAACTCACCTCTGGTTTCAATAGTACACATGATGGTGCCTTTGGAGGAATTGACAGGTGATGGGGTGGGAACATAAGGTGAGAAGAGGGCTTCTAGGATGCTCATAGCATTCTACTTTTTAGCCTTACAAAAAAATCCCATGCTGGTTTGGGAAAGGCTATATGGACGTTGATATAGCTACTGTAGAAGAGCCTCACATACATACCATTGTGATATGAAATCTTGTAGCAACTTTAATTGCTTAAAGAGTTGGGAAAACAACTCTTCTATGGTATACTTTGATTAAATATTAATTCACTTGTTTGTATAATTATAATTTTCTATGTTAGAGTTTATAGATATACCTTGACAGTTTTGGTAAATAAAGCTCTGCACCATTCACTTAGAGGTAATTTCCACCTTATATGACTATTGTTCTAAGTTCTTTAGACCTTATAAGGAAAGGACTGTCCAACATAATTGTTGAGACACAACCTATTATGTATTATGTATTCCAAAAGGACAAATTTTGGTCCTAAACAAAATAAATTATTTTTACATAACAACTGTGAATAGAAAGATAACAGGTAAAGAAATATCAATTTAAACTATAATTTTAAAGAGAATGAAAGTCTTAATATTTTTTTTCCATTTTAAGATGACCCTGTCCTTCCAATTGCTAAGGTTACCTTAATCTTTGGTAGCTAGTGGAACTTTATGTTTCTTCTTTTACTTATAGCCTTTATCGTGATTTCTTACTGGTAATTTTGTTTTTTGACCTATTTGGAACTCTTAAAAGCAATTAGATATTTTAGCTTCTCTTTTATTTCAAGTGTAACACTTGTATTTATTTCTTAAAGTATTGACTCTTTAGGTCACAGAGATATTGAGAGTAAGGCCTTTTCTGACGCAAAATAAAATTGAGATAAGAAACAGTAAAATGGAAATTGATTATTCATTCTTATTTTTCTACACTGCACCATATCTTGTCAATCATAACTTAGCAGGTCTGACTTAAAATTACTTTCCCCTGACTTCAGTATGGTATTCAGCAAAACAGCCTGAGGCTGTTTTGGACTTTCAAAATCGTTCCTGTAATTCATTGGTACTTTGGCTTTGTTAACCCCATTCTTTATACTGATTTCTCAGAAACTCTTTGAATTGAGACTTGCATTGTGCTTGTGTGGTTCTGAAACCCTGTCTGCATGACGTCTTCTGCATAATGGCTTTCCTGTGGAGACAACCAGCTATATTACTGCCCCAGATCTGATCCATTTGTGCATGACAGAGTTGCTGCAGCTTGGCAGCAAAGCCTTAGCTTCAACTTTAAGTATCTCAGGGGCACCTGGCCGGCTCAGGCAGTAGAGCATGTGACTCAATATCAGGGCCCTGAGTTCAAGCCCCCCGTTAGGTATGGAGCCTATTTAAACAAACAAACAAACAAACAAACAAACAAACAAACAAACAAAGTATCTCAGATTTCCAAACTGAGTTTCCATGAATGGGATTTAGTTTTTAACTGGCTAACTGTTGTTCAACAGTTTAAAACAATTTGAATGTAACGTATCATGTTTTCATTACTAGCTGTTTTCTGAATTCCCTACTCAAGGTTAGTCTGAGAAAATACATTTCATTTACATTTTTCAGTTGAAAGTTTCTTTTTTTAAAAAGATTTTATTTATTTGAGAGAGAGAGAGAGAGAGAGAGAGAGAGCACAAGCTGGGGGAGGGGCAGGGGGAGAAACAAGCTCCTTGCAGAGCAGGGGCTTAATCTCAGGACCCTGGAATCATGACCTGAGCCAAAGACAGATGCTTAACCGACTGAGCCACCCAGGCGCCCCAGTTGAAAGTTTCTTTGTAGGATTCTGTCCTGTCAAATGATCCATTATGGAGGCATTTATCTACAAAGTGAAGGCTATGATATGTAAAATCAAGTGTTTTTTAAATATATAAGATGATCATGTATGTTTAGGCAATTAATCTTTTAAAAATATTTTTTTAATTCAAGGATTTGAAGCTAGTACTTAGAAAATACCTTTTTCCTAAGTGTATTTTAATATAAGTTATTATTACTTCACATTTTTTTTATACCTGCCAGAAGCCTACCCTCTTATTTAAGAGAGTTCCAGCACTTTCAAAGAGTGGTTACATGGTGTAACCAGATAAAACAAGAAGTTTTAAGTAGTCCTTATCAATAACATATAGAAATCATAAGATTTAAGTTGAGTTTCTAATATTAGTTTGAATCCATTCTGTCTTGTTAAAAAAAAGAAGAAATGGATCGAAACAAGATAAATGCATTTTTGAGTCTTAATAAATTTTAAGCCAAATCATATATTAAAAGTTTGGCCAACAGACTTTGCTTTCATTAACCATCCTAATTCCATATCCTTTTTAACAAGGACAAGGACAAGTTAAAAAAAAAAAGAAAGGCACAAAAGAGAAAATACGAATTAACTTTAATTCCATCATTCATTTATAATCACTTTGATATACACACGTACATATCCTAACAAATGTGACTACAGTAATATTATATCCTCAAGATTTATTTTAATTATACCTTAATTAAGTAGGGGAACATAGCTCAGTATTAACAAATGTAGCTTAGCATATTTTTAATGGCTTATATTGTATGAAGTTACCATAATTATAAAATTATAATCATAACACTCCATTTATTACTACTCTCAAGCTATTATTTCTCTCTTTAAAGATCAACACTGTCCATTTAACATATAATACAAGCAAAAAATGTTAGTCATCCTAATAACTTTTAATTTTCTAGCAGTCGCATTAAAAAAAATGAGTGAAATTGATCTTATTAACATTTATATATCCCAATATATCCAAAAATATTATTATCACAACATACAGTCAATATGAAAATTAAGGAAATGCTTTACATTTTCTTCCTATCAACTTTCAAAATCTGGCATTTACAGCATATCTCATTTCTCATTTTGGACTAACCATATTCTAAATATTCAGTAATCATTGACTACCATCTTGGACAATATAATATTAGAGTGTTTAAAAAATCTATCTAAAATTCTATTCCAGTTTTTTTATAAGTAAAATTGTATTTATTGAGGGACAATACTATCATCTATGTAGGAAATCTACAGATGCTATTTATTTATTTTTTATTATGGAGGTATAATTGCCATACAATGTTATATTAATTTCAAGTGTACAGCATATTGATTTGACAATTTAGTTATTTTATTTTATTTTTGACAATTTAGTTATTTTAAATATGAGGTTAAGCACATATTCCAGTTGTAAGTAAATAACATAGTATGAATTTCATATCTATTTTTCAGGAAACCAGAAAAATACATACTTATAGAATAAATGTAGTCATCTAAGCAACAAAACTGTATTCTCAAAATAAATAAGATATTTATTTTAAAAGCAGAATTCAAGGGGTGCCTGGGTGGCTCAGTCAGTTGAGTGACCAACTCTTGATTTCAGCTCAGGTCATGATTTCAGGGTCGTGGGATCAAGCCCTGCCTCAGGTCCCACTCTCAGCATGGAGTCTGCTTAGGATGCTCTCTATCCCTCTCCTGCTGTCCCTGTCTCTGCTCATGTTCTCTCTCTAAATAAATAAATAAAAATCTTTAAAAAATAATAAGAAAATAAAAACAGAATTCAATAAAATATATTTAATGCCACCGTTCTTAAACCAGTGCCTCCCAAATGAGTTATCTATGGATCATTTAAATCATATATCCCCTGACCACAGTTAGTACCTTTATATATTCTGAATCTGTAATAATCTCATTCTTAAGGAATATTTTTCCCCCATCTGATTTAAAACAAAGGCCCCAATCATGTATGTCTTCCAGTGAGAAGCTGTTCAGTGTGAGAATTAAAGGTCTTACTAGTCTGAGTTATTTCAGACCAACACTAAACCGAAACACTTTCAGGAAGGCTGTAAAACCTTATATACTGCAAGGATTAATGTTTATATCCAGTTTTTCTTTTTCTGAGTATTAAAAACAGCTCCAAAGTATTTTTACCTCTGAGAACCCTAGGGGATTTAATGTACTACACTAAATATAACCTAATATCCTTTAATGCTCAGGAGTTACTGAAGTATTTTGTAGTGCACAGGGTCATCACAATAAAAAAAAAATGCATGTACATATGTAAGTATTTATGTTAACAAGATATGTGCAAAATATCTCTTAACATGCCTTATAGTAATTCAGTGCTGATACTTTGTATGACAATTCCTTTTATAGATATTCTGAAGGAGTAATAAATTAGTTTTTAACAAACATTTTAAGAATTGACAGAATAAATTAATACACATCCACCCTTACACTTTTATACAAGTAATTAATTTGGTGAATATTACCTATATAAACTATATATATGTGACACTCTGTTTAGTAATGCTCAATCTTTTGAATGTTGTACTCTATTTTATTCCATAACAGACTTTCATTTCTTAAAGAAATTCTATTACAGCTCTCTCTCTTACTTTATGATAGACCACTAACTCTGCAGTGCTATTTGATGAATGAATATTTAGCATAATCTACTACTATCATTATTAGTAAATTTTAGAATGATAATTTTTATAAAAAGTATATTTGTCTTGAAATTTTCATGAATATTTGTTATATCTTTAGTGGCGATTTAAAAATAGATTGAAATTAAATAAATTTCTTAACAAGGAGGGAAAGGAGACATTACACTAAGTGCTGTTTAGCTGCCTGATTGAGGATTCTGTGAGGCATGGAATATGGTATATCATCTGCAATGTACTGACTAGGAAATGTGTTCATCCTAATGGAAATTGTTCCTATAAAAAGGAAGGACCTTCAGTAAACTTCAGTAAACTTGTTACCGATCATTTAAGTAATATAAATAGACCCTTGGTGGTGGTGATCAGATAGGATGAAAAAAATTATGATGTTTCAAGCATTACAGAAGTTACAGATTGCAAATCATCTTTAGAGGTAATGTACATTTATTGCAACTGTCTGAAGGGCATTGATGGACTACTTTTTCTTCTGACTGTTGATTTCCTTTGTCATTAATGATAGTAATGTATTATTAAAGAAATACGGGAATTAAACATTTTAGTGGATGATATATTGTACTTGGTCTATTCCCAAAGAGTAAACAATTTCACCTAAAAATAAAAATTAAAAAGACAAGGTAGGATAGAAGGAGGGGAAAGTGAGACAGAGAGACCGACAGACAAAAGAAAGAAGACAGAGAAGAGAGACTAAAGAGAGAAAGAAGAAAGTCAGGCAAAGAAGAGTAAGTGTGGTTTATTTTATGTAAGTATTTTTTAGCTTGAAGCTTAGCTGTGCAATAATCCACTGACACATTTTTACATATTAAGATTAATATTTCAAGTTACAATTATTAACTTTATATACAACAACCAATATTTGTTATGCTCAAGGCTCCTCACTACAAATAGAAAGATACGGAAGTTTCTCTTCTCAACTTTAGGAAATTAAACAGAAAAATAACAATTACAAAATAATGTGGCATGGAGTAAAAGTGACTTGTATAAAATACAACATCTAAAATAAAATGAAAAAGAGACCACTCTTAGGAATGGATTCTCAGCAGAGAGACCATCTGAACTAAGCTTATCCTCTGTATGAGTTGTGGAGGAGAAAGTTGGAGAAATCAGGTGCTTTTCTGCTGGGAAGAACATATCAGCAAAGACTGAGGTGTGGGAAATTGCAAGCAATGTGGGGGTGAAGGAGTTGGAAGTGCAAAGGGGGAATTACTGAAAAAAGAAGCTTAGGATGGAGGTAGGGGCTAGAGCTTGAAATTCCATGAATACTGTGGAGAAACTGAGATAGTGTAGTGACAGGCAAGACACTGGGAGCAATATGGAATCATCAGGTCTAAATTTGGAAGGACCACTTAGACAGCTGAAAGCAAAATGTGGTTAAGAAACAATATTGGTAGATAGTGCAATCAGTGGTGTGTTGAAGTCAGTGATTAAATTTTCAGAAATTTTGCTATCTAGTTGATATCACATTGAAAACTGGAAATTGGCCCTTGGTGGGAACCTTTACACCATGGACATTGACCAATGCTACAGATGACCATCCTACCCCTTGATCTCACCCCACCTCTGCTCAGAGATCTGTTTTTCTTAAATATTTACCAGAACACTGCTGACTAAAGGCTGCAAGGTGCTAGTGATAAATTTGAGGGATTGAAAAAGGGTAATTGGATAATTAAGAAGCTGCAGATTTTTTAAAAAAATATTTGAAAGAAGACACCCAAAACACTTGGTAAAGGATAAGGCTGACAATTCCTAGAAAAGAACCTTAGAATATATACATTTTGTAATCTAAAATTAGTATCAGTAATAATCATATCAACAGGGTTGCTGTGATTTACAAAAGACATCTAAATAAATTAATTGGTGACAATTCTTGTTTTGTTCAATTTCATATTCAAAGGTATTCTCATTATCTCTAGAAATCTTAAAGTGACATTTTATTATAGTAGAAATAATTTATATATGTGATGTAATAGATTTTGGATAATGAAAAGAAGTCGTGAGCAATTTGTTACAAAATTTTTGAACTACTCAAGTAAAAAAAAATGTATTAACTTTTTCTTACTAATGAAAAATGGACCTTGAAATGATATCAAACTAAATTAGTTTAGCAAACTAAAGATCTGAACCAGTGATTGTTTAACGGTATATGTACAATTCATTCCCATCGACACAATTCATTTTATTAGAATCATCTTTTATAAGAATTTCCTATATTAACATTCTGAAAAATCACACAAGTGACAGCTTAACATTTCTTTTAATGATTGCATCTTTGCTATAATATATGAAATAGTAATATTTTCTTTTGATATTCAGAGTTTATCTTACTGCAGTATTGAGTGAGATTTTTTACTTATGGGTTGACACATTCCTTATATAAAGGATATTATTTTTGTGAAGTCTCATTAAAAGTGCAGATTATTTTCCTGCCCTTTGTAGATATTTTGACACTCAACTAAAAATCTATAATTAAATATTTAACACCTTTTAACTATGTTTAAACAACAAATGAAAGTGCTATATACGCCATTCCTCTATGTATCCACTTGCTATTATCACCCTATATTGTAACTGAACAGCTTCATATTAATACCATATTTGGAAAAGATTTTATATTAGCACTCAATTCCTAGACTTTATAACTTAAAAAGTAACACATTTTCATGTAGCTATAGATGTACAAAATAAACTGTGCCCCTAAAAGATTTTCATGTGAGATTATACTGCTTCTTTAGTCTGTGTCTTTTCTGTCCTTTGGGACTTATGAACTTTTTCATATTTTGATTTTAAACTTGACTCATCAAGTTACTACTTGTTGAAATATTAGTGTATTTGAGACATTATTGTAGCTCATGGAAATAGTAGGATTTACCAATTTTAATTGAAATTCTTCCTCAAAATCCAGCCTATGTGGTCACTTTGTATGCCATTTTAGCAGAGAATTGCATTCTTTTCTCCAGAAACTACCATCTTGCTGCTGCTAGATCCAATAAAGCAGAATACTTCCAACTGATATTTCCTATCCCAAACTTTATAACTCATTTTATAATTTGCATTACTTGGCCTTTTACTTTTTTTTGATACATGGACAGCTATTCAAAAAATACTGATATCAAAAATTATGAGACTTTCTTTCTAATAGTATGCAACTAACACCACAGAAACAGTTATCAGTCTGAAGAGTATACTTATATTTAGAAGAAATAGAGTTCTAAAAGTGTTAGTATATTTAAACTGAGTTTTATGAACAATTTTATCAGGATTTTCTTTTAATTTTAGCTGAGATGTGATATCACAGTGTTGAGAACTGACCTGTGCCAATTTGATCATTAAGAACTATTAGGTTTCTTGTGAAGACGTTAAGAGACCTCAGATAGTTAGAGATGGATGAATGTCTAGTCATCTCCCTGACAGAAAGTACTTGCCTTGCTGCCAGGTGGCAGTATATGAATGTTGATATGTATGGTGGAATTTGGTATGAGATTTCCTTTCACCTTTTATCACACTTTCATAAATAGAGAAAGATATAACTAGGAATGGAGTTAGATCATTATTGTTACTAATCCATGTTATAATGTCTTTTAAAAAATATTTTATTAATTTATTTGACAGAGAGTGAGAGAGCACAAGCAGGGGGAATGGAAGGCTGAGGGCTCCCCACTGAGCAGGGAGCCCGATATGGGGCTCGATCCCAGGACCCCAGGATCATGACCTGAGCTGAAGGCAGATGCTTAACCGACTGAGCCACCCAGGCCCCCCCATGTTATAATAGTATAGAAAGTATAACCCGACATTATTATGATTGAAGAAAGATACACAGTGTGTCAGCTTTGACTGAATCAATTCATTGGACCACAAAAATATATCTATAGGAGTTGAATGCATAATTAAATTGCAGTTACAAATTTGTGGTGCAAATTGATTTCTTTCTTTTTTTTTTTTTTTTGCAAATTGATTTCTTAAATTAGATAGGAATCTCAGAGAGTGTTACTGTCCAAAAGAGTCTGCACAATGATGTGCTCATTCCTTATGCTGCCCTGACCATATGCTTTTACTTCTCTAGATTGTAATGGGAACAAAGCATGTATTAGTGAAAGAATGGAATAATTTTCTAAAAACCTTGTACTTGTCATATTCTTGTAATAGTGATAGAATTTGCACCTGGTTGAGCATAACAGATTAAACAGTTCTGAATTTGCCAGCAAGCTAGCAAGTAAATTTACACATTAGATTCTACTAGAAGAGAGAAAAGAAACATGTTTGACTCCAAAAAGTCTGCTACTTTTTTGAAAACTAGGTTCCAGTTAAAACATTATCTCAGATGCAACAGTATAATTCTTCATCTTGAAAAACTTGTGATTATTATTATACTCATCTATCCATTTGAAAAGCAACCTATGAATTTACAATTTTAAAAGCAAAGCGTATTTGTATTAAATTTTATTTGTAAACATTTCCGAGATTATGGAGAAAGAAGTTGCAAATGTGGTAGATTTAAAATATATCTTCAGGGGCGCCTGGGTGGCTCAGTGGGTTAAGCCTCTGTTTTCAGCGCAGGTCATGATCTCAGGGTCCTGGGATCGAGCCCCGCATCGGGCTCTCTGCTCAGCGGGGACCCTGCTTCCCCCTCTCCCTCTGCCTGCCTCTCTGCCTACTTGTGCTCTCTTTCTCTCTGTCAAATAAATAAATAAAATCTTTAAAAAATAAAATAAAATAAAATATATCTTCAAGACAGTCCATATTCATGTATTAGAAGACTTAATGCAATTAAGATGTCAATACCATCCAAGTGATCTACAGATGCAATGAAATTCCTATAAGCATCCTGATAGTGGATTGTTGTTGTTTTGTTTTGTTTGTCTGTTTGTTTGTTAATAGAAAAATCCATGCAAAAATTCATATAGAATTTCAAGGGACCCTGAATAGCCAAAATATTCTCTTGATAAAGGAGAAAATTGGAGTTCTCATGCTTCCTGATTTTAAAGCTTAATATAAAGTCTCAAAGTCAAAGCAGTGTAGCACTGACATAAGGACAGACATATGGAATAGAATAGAGAGCCCAGAAACAAACTCTCACATATGTGGTCAAATGATTTTCAACAAGAACACCAAAGTCATTCAATGGGTAAAGGATAGTCTTTTGAACAAATGGTGTTCCGAAAACTGAGTATCCACATAGCAAAAAAAAGTTGGATTCTTAACTTACACCATAATAAAAAAAATAAATAAATAACTGATAATGGATCAGTGACTTAAAAGTAAGAACTAAAATTATAAAAATATTTGAAGAAAACAGGGGGAAAGCATATGACATTGGATTGGGCAATGATTTCTTGGATATGATAGAGCAAAGAAAAAAATAGTAAATTGGACTTCATCAAAGAATACTATGAATAGAGTGAAAAAGCAACCCAGAGAATGGTAGAAAATATTTGTAAATCATTTCTCTGATAAGAAGTTAATATCCAGATTATATAAAGAACCCTTACTATTCAATAACAACAACAAAAAACAATGACCCAATTAACTTAAAAATGGGTTAAGTGTTCGAATAGATATTTCTCTAAAGAAAATATACATATGGTGAGTAGGCACGTAAAGAGATACTCGTCATGACTATTCTTTCATGAAATACCATTCAAACCCACAATAAAGTACTCTTTCCCACCCATTAGGATGATTATTATATAAAACAAAACAAAATAAAACAAGACAAGAAATAAATATCAGCAAGTATGAGGGAAAATGAGAAGTTTGTTGGTGGGAATCTAAATGGTAGAGCTGCTATGGAAAACGATAGGTAGTTCCTCAGAAAATAAACATAAAATTACCATATATTCCAGCAATCCCACTTCTGGGCATATATTCAAAAGAGTTGAAAGCTGAGACTGCAGAGGTATTTGTACACCCATGTTCATAACAGCATTATTCAAAACAGGAGAGGTGGAAGCAACCCAAGTGTCCATCAACGGATGAATGGATAAACAAAATGTCGTATATACATATAACGGGATATTATTTAACCTCAAAAAACAAGGAAACACTGATACTTCATTCAAGTGGGTGAACCTTGAAGATATAATAATAAGTGAAATAAGTCAGTCACCAAAGAACAAATATTGTATGATTATACTTACATGAAATACCCAGTCTAATTCATAGAGACAAAGGATGGTGGTTTTCAGGGACTAGGGCACAGGGGAAAATTGGTAGTTGGTGTATAATGATGGAATGGATAATGATGAAAGTCTCACAACAGTGTGAATGTATTCAATACCACTGAAGTGTAGATTTAATAATGATTAAAATGGTAAATTTTACATTATGTACACTTAGTAACAATTTCAAAAGAAAATAAAAATAAATATATCCACAAATACTTTGTAAAGTGTATGCAGATAATCAAGGGACATACTGATTTTTATTATCAATATTTTTATTTACTGAGTAGAATGGAGAATTTCCTACTATTGCACTAGGTGCCCAAGAAGCAATTAGCTATCCAGTATGAGTCTATTTTGTTTATTTTAGTTGATTGACATCAATTAGAGCATTGCTATAACTCCCCATGGAATAGTGACAGGTTATACATTCTAGACAAATTCATCTTTTTACTTGCATTCATACTCATCTTTTCTTCATTATCTCTAGTTATAAGGAAACACATCTACCTTTAATCCCTTGTAATATTTCTTACACCTATTCTCTGTGCCCATTTTTTTTCTTACATTTTGTAGGACCTGAGTCTAAAAATTATTCCTTCTCTGTAGTATACCTCTGATTTCTCACAATATGATGGCTACCTTGCATTAATCATTTTAAGGACTTTAAGTTTCTTCCCCATTACATAGCATTTCTCTTCCGACTGCCATCCTGTTTATATGCTTTTATGCAGACTTTTACAGTTGCTTATATTCATGGTTCCTTTGCTTACCTCAAAACCTGGTTTCCATGTCACCTCTCCAGGGAAGCTTTTCTTGCCAATGGGAACATTCATTTGCTTGTTGCTAGACCCAATGAAATGTTGTTAGCTCTATTTTACCTGATGTCTCCTCAGTATGTGAGATTGCCTTACTATTCTCTCCAACTTAAATTCTTACTCTCCTTGTTTTTTCAGTCACCATATTTGCAGGTAATCTATCGATTTCTGGTCATTCCTTACTTCCATTAATTGAGTTTCTTTAGTCATCATATGAAGGTGAAGGTTTCTCATAGTTCTTTCCTATGACTTTTTTCTTCTCATATAACACACCGTTCTTTAGGGATTATAATTTATATGTTGTCATAGTGTAATACATACTTCCAGACTAGAATTATTAGAACTACAGCCATCCTTGGCCCACTGGACACTGTCACTTGGATTCTCTTCTCGTACTTCAATACCATTTGTTCAAACCTAAATTCACTGTTCGTGTCCTGTCAAAGGCTAGTCCTCTCTGGGTATCTCTCAGAGCATGACATGGCTTTTTATCAAGTTGCAAAAGCATTAAAAATATATTCTCCCTTTTGCCCTTGTTCCCCAAGGAATAAAAAAAAGCCATGTTGAATCTCTCCCCTAAAAATTTAAAATCTAGTCCTTTCTCTCTATCCTGTCTACAAGTCTCAGGCCACCATCATTTCTAAAGAGATAATACCGTAGCTTTCTAACATGATCTTCCTGCATCCATTGTTGCTTCCTCCTAATCTATTCCCTTTACCAGAATATGCTTCCTAAAATGCAAAGCTCATCCTGAAATCATTTTTAATGGCTTCCCAATCCTCTCAAGGTATCAAGTATACCTTCCTTAACAAGTTTATCTCTAACATAACTAGTCCTTCATTCGTCTAATAGTAGTCAGTTTTTGGTTTGCTCGTTTGTTTTTGTTGTTTCTTTGTTTTTTTTTTTTTTTCTCTCAAGCTATAAACTTACCAAATTTCTCTCCAGGAATGCCACATTCTTCCTTTCTTTTTTTTTTGAAACTTAATGTTTAGTCACCTTAAGTCATAACACTGACCCACCATTATTTTAATTAAAACTCACTCTGCCTTCATGTCCTACTTCAATCCCAGTCCCTTGGCTGTGTTTAGTGGATTTGCATAAATATTCCTATACTAACTCATACTAATCCCTATACTTTTAACAGTCTTTTATAATTCCATTTATTTTTCTGAATTCTGTTTGGTTGTAAGATCCATTTGATCAGAAATATTATCTGTATTTGCTTTCTATTGCTTCCATAATAAATTACCATAAATATACAGGCTTGAAACAACCCAAGGTGATTATCTTAAAGTATGATAGGTCGAAAGTCTGACAGGTGTCACTGGGCTAAAATCAAGGTGTCAGTGCCAAGGTTGCATCCCTTCTGGACATCCTGAAATAGAATCTGTGTCCTTGTTTTCTTCTCAAGACCATCGCATTCCTTGACGTATAGCTCCATTTGTCTGTCATCAAGGCCCACAACTTTGGTCAAGCCTTTCTCAAGCTGCCATCTTTCTCTCTCTTTTGCCTCCTATTTCCACTTATAAAGACCCTTGTGATTACATTGTGCCTCTCCAACATTCCAAGATAACTTTCCCATTTCAAGGTCAGCTGATTAGTAATCTTAATTCCAGCTGCAACCTAAATTCTCCTTTGCCATGTAATCTAACATATTCACAGATTCTGAGGATTAGGATGTAGACATTTTTTGGGTCAGAGGCACCACACGATCTAAGTAGGTAATGTGTTCTGAATACATATTTTATGAATGAAACAATCAGTGAATGAATTTCAAAAGATATCAAATTCAATATGATAATTTGGGTATAAAATTAATGTTAATGCAATATTTATGAAAATCATTGCACAGACATAGCTCTACTGTGTGGATCAGTAATTGTGGTATAATGTAAATAACATGGAAATTAAAAACAAAATACTAGAATTATGTGTCAGCCCTGCTTCTTATTATTCTTAATTTGAGAAAAGTTAATTTATCTTTCTAAGAATCGAGTTTTTGTGTATGTGTGTGTTGTTTTGCTTTGTTTTCTACTTGAAACATGCAAGGTGAAATAGGGCTTGATGTGCTTATCCAATAAAAATATAAAAATCAAATTAGATAGTATGGTTTAAAACTTTTCTTAAACCTTTATACACATTTAGAATATTGTCAGTCAAAGCCTAAAAGGGATGTTATCTTATTTTAGATACCTTTATTTTTTTGGGAGGTTTTTTTTTTCCCCCCCCAATTACTTTTATTTTATTTTTTCAGTGTTCTTATTTTAGATATCTTAATTGCTATCTGGGATTATTTGTCTTTGATTCGTCTTTGGAACTTAAATTTTGGGATTCTTTAAGTTTTAGGGTAGTCTACAAAAAACACAAGAAAACAATTTTCTTGCTTCTGTGGAGCCCAAATGTATCTAGTTTCTATCCTTCTTCTCCTTCTCCTTCTCCTCCTCCTCCTCCTCCTCCTCCTCCTCCTCCTCCTCCTCCTCCTCCTCCTCCTCCTCCTCCTCCTCCTCCTCCTTCTTCTTCTTCTTCTTCTTCTTCTTCTTCTTCTTCTTCTTCTTCTTCTTCTTCTTCTCCTTTTCTTCTTCTTCTTCTGTAAGTATACTAGTTTGGATACTTATGTTTTAAATACATGCTTAAATATTGAACAGGGAAAAGAGATATTTTTCACTTGTTTAAAACTACTTCCATGCTCGGGCACCTGGATGGCTCAGCTGGTTAAGCATCTGCCTTCAGCTCAGGTCATGATCTCAGGGTCCTGGGATTGAGTCCTGCATCAGGCTCCTTGCTCAGCAGGGAGCCTTCTTCTGCCTCTGCCTGCTGTTCTCCCTGCTTGTGCTCACTCTCTTGCTCTCTCTGACAAATAAATAAATAAAATCTTAAAAAAAAAAAAAAAGGAACTAACCTTCCTAAAACTTACATTTTAGACTTCCAGTATCCAGAACTGTGAGACAATAAATTTCAGTTATTAAAGTCATCAAATTTGTGATATTGTTATGGTAACTCTAGCAAACCAATATAACTTGTTTATATCACTTTATGCTTAAAATGTTCATTACTGATTTAACTACCAAATTTTCTACACACTGGTCCAACCATTTTTACAAAGCTGACTTAAATGGGGAATGATTATGAATAGAGAAGGGGAAGAACAGGAATCACCTCAGAGCCAGTGCAACTGTTGGCACAAACTAAGACAGGGACCCAGAGTCAGAAGCTGATGTCCTAGATCTGGGCAAAAATAAGGTGTTCAAATGTAAAGGGAAGGGAGGATAAGCATGGAGGTAGTTTTATTTTATTTATTTTTAAGGATTTTATTTATTTATTTGAGAAAGAGAGGAAGGGGAGGAGAGGGGCAGAGAGAGGGAGAAGCAGGCTCCCTGCTGAGGAGGGAGCACAATGCAGGACTCCATCCCAGAACCCTGAGACCTGAGCCAAAGGCAGACGCTTAACCGACTGAGCCACCCAGGCATCCCCTTTTTTTCATTTTTTTTTTTTTTAAAGAAGGTTAGTTCCTTCTGAGGGCTGAATGGAGGCTCTGTTCCAGGTCTCTCTCCTTGGCCTGTAGACACCACCTTCATGTTCAAATGACATTTTCTCTGTATGCATGTGTCTGTCTCCAAATGCCTCCTTTTTAAAAGGACATCAGTAATAAAGGATTAGGGCCCACTCTAATGACCTCTTAGCAACTAATTGCATCTGCAAAATCCTGTTTTCAAATAAGGTCACATTTTCAGGTACTGGGGGTTAGTTTCAACATATGAATTTGATGGGTATACAATTCAACCCATAACACAACTAGTCATATCAAGCACATTTTAAATAACTGAAGCATATAAATTATGCAGACATAAATAAAATGAATATAGTTGTTGGAATTTTCCTATACAAATAGTGCCTTGAATGAAATTTGGAGAGGAATGCTATTCTCTGTAAATTTGAAAAATAATGGAGCACTTATAAAAGAACTTGATTGCAACTTATACCGTTAATGAAATCATGCAAGTGATTTAACAAAAATATGCAAATAAACAAGAGTAGTCAGAAAAAAACAAGGAGAGTGTTTTAAGTATTATCAAAAACATGCAAATAATCAAAGGCTTATTTTGTAGTTTAATATTTTGTTAAGCCAAACAGTTTCGATTTTGCAAATAATTTTCCAAGTTGGTAAAGTATTGTTATTTGAATTTGATCAACACCAATTCATTTGATTATCTTGCAGGTAAGTGTTCCCATTATATTTTTGTTCATTTTGATATGTTTCAGCACAATACAAGCTATACTTTGATCACATATTATTATATTAATTATCTTTGTCCCTGGATCAGTTCCAATGTCAGTTTTTTTATTTTTATTTTACCCTTATTCATATAATTTTTTTTCCAATGTGATATCTGGAAGAGCGTATGAACATCTCCCCATGCTCGTTCTTGACCCTTCTTATTTTGTCATTGAGAGAAGTTAATACTAAGTATATTATGAGCTATTATTTCACAATTATTGACCCAAATCAAATGCATTATAAAAGCTTTTAGGTTTTCAAAAGATCACCAATGTAAGTTGATGCATTGTTGGAATTATTTAGAGGTTAATGGCTACTTCTGAACACTAGAACTTTGTTTAATGGACCATCTCTCTCTTACTATCTCAGATAAAATTGACATTCAGAAGAAAACTAAGTGTCCAGAAAACATAGTTTGTAAGTCATGTATTTGATATAACAAGAAAAAATCTGTAACATATTTTTTATCCGATAAATAATGGTCTTCCTCTTTAAAATATTATATTCATGATTATTCAGAAAACCAACAAAAATCTAGTTTTCTTATTTTTTATTCACAGTCTAAATCTATATGTTCACCTGCTCATCATATGCTCAAAAAAAGAATATCACTGCAAGTCTAAAAAAGTGTCAGCTTAAATTTTTGACCTTTAAGATTACTCATAATGGTCACATTTAAATGCATCATTTTTGGCCATTTTTAAACTTCAAGTTATAAAGCATATTATGAAGTAGTTATTTCAGAAAAAGCTAGAAATTGCACTTATTTTTTCTATCATTTTAAAAACCTATCAGTGGATAAAGGCCCACATTGGTATTGTCAAACATAAAAAAATAAATTTAACAATGTTTTCTAGTTTGAAAACAAATATATAAATTTTGCTTAATTGGAAGTTTGACTGTCTTTGACTCTTGATCGTCCTTTGATTCTTTTAATTTAACATAAAATATGCCAAAAATAATGTTTGAGAGCTATTTCATGCTTGTACCTAACTGGGAATAAAAAGACCCTGAAAGATAGAATATGAATTTTTTTTTCATATTATTATTGCAGAGTGAATTTATAAGGTAGAGCAGTTGTTTTATAAGAATAGTTGTCCCACATTCTGCGATCTTTCCTGCTCTTCCTGCCCTACTATAGGATCAGATTCTTTTTTCAAGTCATCATTATGATTGCATGTGTCTACCTCAGTATGAAACCACAAAGGTCGATTGATGGCCACACTTTGTTTCCCTTTTCTTACCCTTTCCTTGATTTTCCACAAAGCTAACACACAGTGCTTTGTGGACATGCTAGGTATTCATAAAGGGTTAGGTTCACTAAAGAGAATTCGAAATTGAAATAGAAAAAAGTTAAAACCTGAATTTTAAATCTGACATTTTCCATAAACCAAAGGTGAAGCCTACACAGCATTAACAGTGATTCCTTCATAGGTTTCTCTGGTCACTAACCCTCTTTGCTCTTCTTATTTTCCAATTAGTGTTTCTCTAGGAAATTTTCTCTTTTTCCTGACAACCATTTTGTTATCCACGACTCACCTTTTGGCAATCTAAATTCCACAAGGCTATCCAGAGCAGTAATGGACACTGTAAATCTAGATTTCTTAGACTACTGTTCACCATAAAATTGAGGTGCAGATGTGACTTTTTATAATTTAGATTTTCCCAAACCAGCAACTTAATCTAACACACACACACACACACACACACACACACACACACACCAGATACTAGTAGGCTCCTATAGCCACAGACATTCCTGCCAAGCCCACTGTAAACCCATACAGAGGAATATGTTCCTACTACCTCTAATTTACAGGACAGACGCTCTCATAATCACTTTCAGATTATGCACCCCTTCTGCTGGCTCTGTAGAAATAGAAAGAGAATTCTTGTAATGACTGTTCCTTTGCTGCACACTAGGGGAAAATGAAAATTATTTTATATAATCAATATTATTTTCTTTATTTGTCTCCTGAGAGGGCTACATGGGTTCTACTTTTTCAGTTACATTTGACTGTCCAATAGCAAATTGTTATCTATAAGATCAAGGGTGGAAATAATATAGATATATTTTATGCACTACAAAATATATTAAATAGTATTAATAAAGCCAAAACTGGTAGATTTAAGTGGTAGATTCACTCAATTAAATAGATAGCTTTTAGGGGAGCTTCATTTCATCTACACGGTAAATTTATGTAATAATACTGCTTTTTCTTAAACAAGAACATCTGTAATAATGTGAGTTTTTACTAATACAAAAAGGTAGTAAAGAATGAGCTAGATGACACAACTATTTTGTACAGATTCCCACAGCATCAAACATATTTATTTTGGTAATTGTAAGCAAATAACATGCTGTAATCAAAAGTACAATGAAGATATTGTAACATGAGGTTTTTGTTTGCTTTTGTTTTTGTTTTTTGCTTTTTTTTTTTTTATACTGGGGAATTTATAGATTTAGTTACATGCATACAAATATGCTCAGGGACCAGTAGTTTTAAATTGTCTTCCCGATCATTGTTGCTGAGATCATTCTTATATTAACAAGTAAAAGTATTAGTTATACTATACAAACTATAAATTCTGAATAAAATGTAACATTTTCTTAAAAAGTGTATGGTGTTAACGGCTTCAATGAGCCTTTGGCTAATTGATCTTCTCAGAAGATGATAATAACCAGCAGGAAAATCACCTAATTTTTAAAATTATGTATTTAACTTAATATATCTAGATTTAATTTGAAAGACTACTTGGTAAGCAAAAAAATATTTCATTTTCTCATAAAATCAAATGGAATTTAGCTAATGGATCTTGAGACAACCACATTGATCTGTGATACATATAATTAACTATTTTATTTTTCAGTAAGGCACATTTCAAAAAATTCATTAATGTATATTCTTAAACTGTCAACTTAATCAGAGATCACAAAAATTTGAACCAAAATCATTTAATACCTATACTTAAACAGTAAAGAAAATGAGGCCTAGACATAAGAGATAAGTTGTCTAATTTTTCAGAGGTCATTAGTATCATCCACTGAAACTTGGTTGCAACTGTCTGGATGCTAAGTTCATGCTTCCCTTGGATACTAAAATGTTTTTTAACGGTAGCAAATCCTTTACCTATCTATTGTAAATTATATGAAATGAAACTGCTTTAACAATGTTGTATTACCATTGCAAAACAGCTTTAAATAATTTTGGTTATATTATTGGCACCTACATTTTACTTCTTCTTTTGTTGACTGAAAATCTCATTAATATTTATAAAATACATATTTATGAAAGTGCTCATATGCAGTATAATGTTTAAAAGAAAAATTACTTTTCACCCATTAAAAGGAATTTATATTAGCATTCTTTAATCCTCAAAGATCTGTTCATATTTTCTCATTGAATGTATAATATAGATTAGTAGATTGAAAATGAAATTCAAAAATATTATTCATTTACTTTAAAGACAAGAGAAAATGAAAAGAGAAGGGAATCTATGTATTTACTTTTCATTGCTGAATGACCTTGAGACAGTCGTTTAAGCAAACTGGAAATCATAATACTAATCTTTAAATGTACAGTTTAGACTAGATAATTCCTACAGTTTCCTACATTTCTAAAAGAAGTGCCAACTTTCCATATATACAGGAAAATATAATCAGATGTTTTAATAAATTTTAATTACAGAATGAGGTAAACACATCAGCAAAATATGGTAATTTTACTAAAATTATAAATATAAAAATAATTATAGTATTCTCGTATACAGTAGTGATAAAATCTCAGCAACCTGGTTATAGGAGAGAACATCACCACCTGCTAAAAGACATTTACAAAAGCCCCTTAGGAATCTGTGGAGTATAATAAGGCAAGAAAGGGACTTGAAAGACATACAGATTAGAAATGAAGGAAAACAGTCTTTATTTGAAAACAGCACTATCATCCTAAGAAATCTACCCAAAAAAAGAAAAAAAGAGCTACTAAAACTAATAAGTTAGTTTTACAAGGACACAGGATATTATACCAGTTATACAAAACTCACTTGATTTCAATAAACTAACTACAATCAATTGGAAGTTAAAATTTTTAAAAATATGTCCACAATAGTAACAAAAATATTTTAAATAACAAAAAATGTGAAATATGTTAGAGACAAATCTGATAAGAGATGCACAAAATCTTTGCACTGAAAATGACACTTTTAATGAGAGACTTGTCATGAAGATAAATGAATAGAGAAGTTGATCATGTTCAGGAAATAAAAGATGTTAATGTTATCAAAATTGGTCTATGGATATATACAAACCAAAGCAAAATCCTAGGAGACTTTTTAGTAAAAATCAAGAGCCTGTTTATAAATTTACATGGAAGTAACAAGTATTAAGAGTAGCCCAAACTATTTGTTTAAAAAAAGAAGAACAAAACTGGGAAATTTACATCTAATTTTAAAATGCTTTATAAAGCTATAGGAATAACGACAGTGTGGTATGTATATAATGACAGATATACAGAAAAATGGAATAGAAAAAAACAGTCAAGGAATAGCACATTATAAGATCAATTTTTTTTTGTAAAGATTTTATTTATTTATTTATTTGACAGATAGAGAGAGAGAGATATCACGAGTAGGCACAGAGGCAGGCAGAGAGAGAGGGGGGAAGCAGGCTCCCCACTGAACAGGGAGCCCGATGCAGGGCTGGATCCCAGGACCCTGAGATCATGACCTGAGCCGAAGGCAGAGCTCTGAGCCACCCAGGCGCCCCAGTATATTTATTTAAAATACTAAAAAATAGTACATACTCGATTCCACTTACAAAAATTCCGGAAAATACAAACTAATCTATAGTAACAAAAAGAGAGGTAGCTTGGCTTGAGAATAGTACAACGTCGAGTGGGGAAAGTGGAAGGAAAGGGTTACAAGGGGGCACTAAAAACTTTTGGGGTGATACTTATGTTTATTGTCCTGAATGTGGTGATGTTTTCAGGGTGTGTATATACATTAAAACTCATCTAATTGTCCACTGAAGCATATGCAGTTTCGTCTACATCAGTTTATCTCAATAAAGGTGTAATATTGATCCATTGATAAAAATAATGGTAATAAACAAGAAATATCATTGATAGTGACGGGTAACTATAAGTAAAAAATAAGTGTAATAAAATGAATTATCTCGAATCCATAGAATGTAAAACACCAGGAGTGAATCCCAATGTAAACTATGGACGTTAGGTGATAATAATGTGTCAATGTAGGTTCATTAACTGTAACAAATGTACCACTTTGGTGCAGAATGTTGGTAGGGGGGCAGGCCGTGCATATGCAGAGCAGGGATATACTGAAAATCTCTATATTTTCCTCTGAATTTTGATGTGAATCTAAAACACTCTTTAAAAAGCCTTTACAGGTCACCTAGGTGGCTCCAGTAGGTTAAGCACTCGACTCTTGATTTTGGTTCAGGTCATGATCTCAGGGTTGTGAGATGGAACCTGTAACAGCCCCAAACTGGGTGTGGAGTCTACTTGAGATTCTCCTGTCCCCCACCCTTTCCCTCTCTTTAAAAAAAAAAAAAAAAAGCCTTTATATAAAAACAAAAAACAAACAAACAAAAAACCACAATAGATGACTTTAAAGTTTATACACATACACAAACACGTATTTCCTTTGCATGGGCACTAGCAACGTGATGTTTTGTGTGTTTGTTTTGGGAAAGACACTTACATCCTCCCCAAAATTCTCGGTTTATTTTATTTTGATGAAAATGTTAGAATTTTCATTAACAATTTTCATTTATCTAGCATAAGATTCCCAGCTCAGTGCTGAGCTGCAAATCTGAAATCCTTCCAAATTCATGTGAAAGCAAGAAAATGTAAATTAATATTGAGTCAAAATTTGTGAATAGTAGACTCATATTCTGGCTAATGAGGCAATGCATCATTTCAGAGAAAGGGTTAGATCTGTGCAAATGCTGCTGAAGGAGAAGTCAAAGGTTCTGACAGCCACTAACTCTCACTACTCACTTTTTATAGGAAGATAGAAGCCATTTATTAAGACTACCATCTTAGGTATCCTTAGGTATTGATTTATGCAATCCATTCTTTATGGAAAGTTATTTTAAATATATCTTAAATAAAATTAAAATTCATTTTAAATAAATAAATTAGACAAAATAAAAATAAAATGGAAAATATTTCCTTCCAGAAGAATTTATTTTAGATTAAGATACTTAATAATACTGTGTCCTTCACATTTGTTGTAAATGAGTTCAGAAGAAAACTACATACCTAAAAAAATATTTCAAAACAGCTCATATTTATAATTCCTTGGACACTATATTCTATCACCAAATTTTCTAATATTATATGGATCCTTTATAATTCTCGAAGGAATAAGAGTTTCATACAAAGCTCTTCTGTCATGTGACTCAGTATGTGCAACACACAAAAAAAGAAATGAAGCCAGAAAACTCAGAAATTGAACAAGATTGCCACAAATCTTATTCACAGACATGAATAAGACTGACATAAAATAAAAAAAGCAATCATCTTGAACACACATAGACCACGGACATGCAATCCCAAAGAATACTGATTTAGAATATTCTAGGCTGAAATTACTCCTAAATTTTTGTGAAAAATAATCATATACAGAAAAGAAATACTAGAGCTTTACATCTACACATAGCTAGAGGTAATGACTATGTTGCCTGGCTTACTCTAGAAGTTCATCACCCCTTTATCTCTGAATCTTCTGTGTAGTGCAGCAGAGCCTATGACGCCCCTCCATCACTGCCATCTTTCTATACCTGAAATTACTTGGAATTCAGTTTTAATCATGGACCACCTGCTACCACCCAACTTCATCAGAAATGCCTGTAGAAAAAAATGAATAGTTATACACAGAAGAGTAAGTTTGCTTTGCTTTCATTTTAAATGTGAAAGAATTTGTTTCTTCCACCAGTTTTGTACCTGATTTTCATAATTCAGAATTGCCTTTGCTTAAAATATCTATTTTTGTTCTTCATTCCAAATCTTTAAATCACAGAAAATAATACAAGGGGACAAATCATACATCACTGAACATGATGAAGTGGTAATTGCCATCCTTTTTAAGACTGCTGGGCTAGAAAGATCAGGTATGAGGGCAGAGTTATTCAGAAGTGTGTGTTTAAAACCCATGAAGCTTCAAATCCGACATGCTCAGCATCATAAAGTATCCTCAACTGCCTCTACACCTTTTGGCCCTGCACACTTCTCAACTTTTACTTACAGGAAACTGATGGGTAGAGGACAGTAAAACTTTCATTTTACGGGAGTTATTTGGGGGTTGTAAAAGTGGAGGAGGTGTAGAGTAGGCACTAAAACTTTCTCACACCTGAATTTTATGAAAACACTTTGGTATTCTGGCCACACTCCCTGAGAGGATATCTCAAGTTGGAGGGAGGCAGCAGGGGCTCCATCTTATTTAAAGTAAACAACAAGAAGGCACCTGTGGAAAACATAGGCTGTTGTCTGAACTGAGAAGAGAGATGCAGAGCCGGGTGTCTAATCAATTGTCTAATGTGGTGATGGTAGGTTCACTATGCTTTTGTGGCAAACTTCTGGGATTTTAGAGGCCATTCTCAGATTGGTGATGGGGCAGATGCCCAAGGCTGCTGTGAATGAGTTGAAGCAGCAGCAATGTTAACTGAAGGTAGCAGAATAATCTCATCATGTTAGGGAAGACTCCTAAAATAATCTCTGTTAGTTTAAAGTGTCACTAGGGGATCTGGAAGGACATCATCTACTGTTATCAGTAGTATCATATACTACCCACTTTTTTTCATATACTTCCCACTTGTGTAGTAGTTCTTCAAGTCTTAATCATTTTTATCTTAATTACACCTAAAATTTGTGTTTTATTGTATAGTTTTCATAGGAATAGCTTACCTGGTGTATATTACTGAATCGTGTCTCTGAGGTAGTTGAAGGTTGTCTTTGTCATCTGAAATTATATTCAGTATTCATTGTTTTGTTCGAGTCAGTGGAATACTCAAGGTGAAATAAAATATATATCTTGGATTATCTTTCATGAGTGGTTAAGAATTTCCTATTATCTTGACATCATAATTTTATAAGTGCTACCTAAATTCTTAGGAGTATCACAAGTTAGTATGTACATACTAGTTTTCTACTGCTGCCATAATGGATTAAATTTAACAGCTTAAAAAAAACCATTATCCAACAGTTCTGTAAGTCAGAAGTCTTGGTACAGTGTTGTTCAGTTGGGTGCTCTGTGTTAGTCACAAGGCTGAAATCAAGGTGTAGGGAAGGCTGAGGTCCTTTCTGGAGGCCATGGGGATGATCTGCTTTCCAGCTCA
>CM052899.1:56052773-56166059 GCA_028534135.1 Potos flavus
TTAAAAATAGAGTTACCCTATGACCCTGCCATTGCACTACTGGGTATTTACCCCAAAGATGCAGATGCAGTACAAAGAAGGGCCACATGTACCCCAATGTTCATAGCAGCAATGGCCACAATTGCCAAACTGTAGAAAGAGCCAAGATGCCCTTCAACAGATGAATGGATAAAGAAGATATGGTCCATATATACAATGGAATATTATGCCTCCATCAGAAAGGATGAATACCCAACTTTTATTTTAACATGGACTGGACTGGAAGAGATTACGTTGAGTGAAATAAGTCAAGCAGAGAGAGTCAATTATCATATGGTTTCAGTTACGTGTGGAGCATAAGAAAAAACATGGAGGACATTGTAAGAGGGAAGGGAGGGAGTAAATTGGAGGAAATCGGAGGGGCGAAGAACCATGAGAGACTGTGAACTCAGAGCAATGGACTGAGGGTTTTGGAGGGGAGGAGGGTGGGGAGATGGGCGAGCCTGGTGGTGGTGGGTATTGAGGAGGGCACGTATCGCGTGGAGCACTGGGTGTGGTACATAAACAATGAATCTTGTAACACTGAAAAAATAAAATAAAAGTATTTGGGAAAAAAAAAACAATTCCATTTTAGGGAACACCAACATTGACAAAATACTTAGCAATACATGTAATCATGGTGCAAGTCTTGTACACTGAAAATTACAAAACATTGCTGAAAGAAAGTAAGCGAAACCTAAATAACTCTGCGGACACCCCATGGTAATGAAAAGACATACTATTGATAAGATGGCAACAGTACCAATGCAATGTGGAAATTCAATGTGTTCCCAAGAAATTTCACAAAGGCTGTTGGGAAGAAATGCACAAGCTAATTGTAACAGTCATGGAATTTTAAGGGACCACAAGATAGCCAAAACCATCTTGAAAAAGAAAATCAAAGGTGAAAGGTCATACTTCCAAAGTTCAAATCTTAACACAAAGCAACAGTAACTAAAACATTGTGATACTGTCATGAAGGTATGTATACACCTTGAAACAAATAATCAATTATATGTTACTTAACTGAATTTAAATTAAAAAAAAATTTAAATAATAAAAAAAAAGGACATAGCATCTTTGGAGGATAATTACTCTGCCTATTCCAGCATGGCATAGAATTCTAATCCAAATCCTGAGATGTATTTCGTGCATCTACTGTGTAAGCAGTAGGTCCTACTTCACCAGCTTGAGCTCTATATACAGATAGGTATCTTCTTGTAGCTAATCATGCCTGGCCTATCTGCTGCAGTGATGTTTTGTGCTTAGGACTCCAAAGTTAGGGCTTGATAAAGCTTATTAGTTCATCTAGATTCCTCCCCTCCTCCCCCAATAGGTAGTGTGCTGTTATCCAGAGCAGCTTCCAGAATGGAGATAACCATGGTAGCAAAAGCAGATCTTTTCCTAAAACTCCAGGCTTTGTTGAATGTATGTCATCAGTGCAGAACACACATCCACTAACGGTGACTTTCTCTCTTGGACCCTTTTATGACAGCATACCAGGGTGGCATTCAAATTCTTCAGAGGTTATAATAACCTTGACTTTCAAATAGGAGTGTCTAACATGCCAATTGCTTTCTTAGCTCTCTTACTTCCTGTGCCAATTTACCCATTCTCCTCAGCAATCAGTTTTTTATTTGTTCATGTAGGCAGAGCAGTGTCTGATAACTCAGACTACTGGTCTACTAGTTTTTGCCCTCATTTGTTTTTCTGATTTTAATACCTCCCTATGCATTGTTACAACTGTGTGTCCTTTCTCATTCCTGTGTGGCACGCTATAGAGATTGATATGGGCTTGGCAGTGGTGAAAATCTAAGCAATGGTGCAGCTACATCATAAAAAGCCAGCAAAGATACCAGCACGGAGAGTGAATGAAAAGCCTTTTCTAGTGGGGGCAAGTTTTCAGTACCTGGGAGTTCCGACCAAATCTTCTCTCTCCATAATTATTAGCTTGGGAGGGAAGAAAGAGAGGGTAAGAGACAGAGAATATCATGGGGCATGTGTGTGTGTGTGTGTGTGTGTGTGTGTGTGTTTGTAGACATATGTTATTGGATAGTTGGACAGTTACAACTGCTATGTGGAGTGTATTGGGCAGTTACAACATTCCCATTCAGTTCTTTAAAACAGAAAGAATCAGCATAGACTTGGCTCCATCATGTACCTTTCTTTCTCTTCCTTTTTCTTCCAGTCCCTATTACTTTTTCTGTGACTAATTCATTTGTCCTGTGTGATATATGACTTCAATTATATATGCCCCCATCTTTATCCATCACTTCCTTTTAAGCTCAAATCCATATATGCACACACACACAGTTTGATAAATTGCTATACATGTTCCCTCGAACGGCATCTTAAATCCAAATAAACCAAGATTCTCGTCATCTCTTCCAAGCCACTGTTCCTGCCTTATTTCTTCTATACAGTAAGCACAGTTTTCCAGGCCCAGATCTTTGCACTGCTCAGAATGTATTATTTCCCCGGTAACCAAGAACAAAATTTTCCTTCACTAAAATGTCTCTCAAAAATGCCCCCTTTCTATCTACATTTTTACTAATTGGTTAATCTTATAGCATTTATTGCTTAGATTATTGCAAAGTATCCTAATTATTTTCAAGCTCTGATATTTAAGCTGCCAACAGGGTGATATTTATAAATTTCAAAACTGTTACTATCTTGCTATAAATCCCTCAATGGCTCTCAATGACTTTGGGAATCAAGCCGAGGCTTATGCTGTCTTCTCTGCTAAACTTTTGAGCATCGTTTTATTTGCTTTGCTCTTTTTTCCTACTTGTAACACTTTTCATCCTCACAGATTTTGACTCAACACATTTGGAACTTGCCACGCTTTGTTTTCGACCGTGGTTTTTAAAAAGCTACTCTCTTCCTTGAACACATTTTCCTCTCCTGTGTCTCATTCAATTTTTGCAAAACTAAGAAATTACCTTTTTCAGAAAGCTTTCTCTTATATTTACAATTTTATTTGTGCTACTTCAGTGCTGCTATTTTAACAAGGAGCAGAGGCTAATGCTGAGGTGGGCAGTGGAAGGGGCATAAGTACTTAAGGTGTATGTTTTCAACCCAAGGTAGATAATATATTAGATTAGAAAAAACTATCCATTTTCATGTAAAGACCCGGGGGTCAGGGGCAGAGACAAAAGCCATCAGGGAACAAATGAAAACTGGGAAAACTCTTCAGCAATTTGCCAGGTTAGTCATTCGGTAAAATGACTGAGATGAATAGATATTCATCAGATTGGGCAGGCTTGCTGTATTCAATAATTTACCTCCCTTCTGAAACTGCCAAAGCGGAATCACATAGCGGCTACCTGCAGCTAGAACTGTTTCTGATCCCGGTTGAATCTAAATTAGGAGTAGACATGTTGACCCATAATCTCTCTCTCTCTCTAATTTTGATGCCCTACTTGGGAAGGACTAGCAGCAATTTGAATCATTTCAAACTATATTGATACAAAGAATAACTAAAGGCAACAATTATTTCAAAATATAGTCTTACGATGTAAATAAAGAAGTCTGTTGTCAAAAACCCTTTATAACGTCAGGCAACAGCAGAATCCCTCACCTGGGTAAATCGTCCGACACCGCAATCTTCACCTTTGATTAAATACAGAAGTATTATATTTACCTCCTACAGCAACATCGTAAGTGGCAGGCAATACCTCTGACAATCAGATTATCTCCTCAAAATAGCTCACTTTTCCTGAATTTTTAAACTAAAACTTATATATACAATGCAAAAAAAAAAAATGAAAAAAATCATACTTTCATTACACTTTAATGCTTTTTTTCATACAGACACAGACACGACAATTACATGAAAAAAAAAATTTTTTTTTTCGGTGTGTTGATTTCTTGCCAGAGCATTGATTAACTCTTGGTAGTTTAGAATTTCTTGATTGATAATAACTTCCTTAATATGTAAAATTTTGAGGCTATCAGTTCCCAGATGAACTGTTTATCTATAGCAAGTTAATTACGTGTTTATGTTCAAAAAATGTACTTTTAATTAACATTTATGATATTGAAAGGAATGACTTTAACTTTTAGTCTTTATAAAATACGGTATTAAAAATAATAATCATAGGTAATGCTTATAAAGTTAAAACTTCTATTAATATTTTCTTCCAGCTTATTTTCATGTGTATCATATTTATTTAGTTATTTTTTTCCAGGATTAGGTTCAGGTTGTTTAGCAAAATTGCATTCAATTTTTTTCAATTATTATCACATTAACATTTTCCATGTCATAAAATAGTCTTTTTAGTTTGAATCCATTCTAGAAGCAGAATAGTTTAGTGCATGTGGAGCCAGATAGCCTATGTTTACATACTGACTGTGCTGTTCACTAGCTTTTTTACCTCAGGCAAATTACTTAACCAATTTGTACCCCTCTTTCCAAGCTATGAAACAGAGATTATAATACTACTTATCTCATAGGCATGTAATGGGAATTAAATGAATATATATATATATACTCATTTTATATATGTACATATATATGTATATATATGTATTTATAGTGTTATATAGTGCTTAGAACATTCCCCAGTATATATATATACATATATATGTATATATATATAATTTTATTTATAGTGTGTATATATATATAGTGCTTATATATATGTATATATAGTGCTTAGAACATTCCCCAGTATACTCAGTAACTCCTATCATTATTCCTCTTTCTCCTTGAATATCCAGATGACTCTAAGGATTGAAGTACTGACTTTTTAAGTTATTAAGTTTGTCTTTTCACAAACTCACTGATACATTACCAAAAAACACTTGCTGTGACTAAATCTTAGGAAAAGTGTATTTAAAAAAAATATGTTTATATATTATGCATTAGGTGACATTTTCATATATGTTGTTTATATATTCCATTTAACCTTTCAAGTAACTTTTTATATGGTAACTATTTTTAATTCTAGGTTTAAATTAGCTATCTGTTTAATTTTTATAGATCACAAATATAGTCAAGCTTTCATGATACCTGCAAATTTGAATTTTCCTTCTTTTTAATGATTTTTTAAAAAGTAATAACTATATGAGTAACTATATGTGCATGGTACAAAATAAATAATATTGAAGAATTTATAGGCTCAGTGGCACACAAGAGTTTTGCCTTTTCCTTTTTTTCCCCAAATAATTCACCTCCCTGGAGGCATCCATTTCACAAGTCACTTAAGTGAATTTCCTGTGTCATTATAAACATGCACAAGAGATTATGAGTTGTTAGCATATAATATTCTTGGTTCTTGGTCTTGTTTTTTTCTATTAACTGTATTGTGGAGAGGTTTCATGTTAAATGTTTCTGCTTCATTTTTTTAATGCTTAATATCCCTTTCCCATATGCCTGAGAATTTAATTTTGATTCATTTCATTTACCTGGGTATAACTTCAAGAAAGCTTTACATATAGGATATCTGTTAGTATCTTTTCTGAGTAACTGTATATGTGAGATTATCTTTTTATTGCTTTCATATTAAAAGTAAAACAAGCAAATAGATATAAAAGCTTGCATTGCAGGTGTTGTCTATACATCATACAATGTCTTTTTTTTTTTTTTTTTTTTTTTTTTAATAGGTGGGGGCAGCAGAGGGAGAGGGAGAAAAAGAGAGAGAATCTTAAGCAGGCTCCATGCTTACCATGAAGCCTGAGGCTGGGCTCAGTCTCACAACCCTGAGATCAGAGCCTGAGCCAAAACCAAAAGTTGGATGCTCACTGACTGTGTCATTGAGGTGTTTTGGGCATCCTAAATAGTGAGACTTGTCTTCCCTTTGCTCTCTACTCATCTTTTTATATTCATTCATGAAATGATCATTTAAAAGACAACAACTGAATCTCCAAAGATGGAACAGCTTAAAAAGGCTAGAATGATCCCTGGCAAATTGAGATTTAGGTTTAGATGTGTGAACATCAGTATATACAACTATTTCTCTTAAAGTAGGAATAAACCACAACCCAGCGCCCACTGTACAGGACCAATATCTAGACAGATGCCTGGGTTATGAAGAGTATATTGAAAGGAAAATCAACAACAAAACAAACCAACTCAGGATTTTGAAAATGATACTTAGAGGGAAAAGATACTCAAGAAGAAAATAATCTGAAAATAATCTGAAAGAAGAAAATAATTTGAAAATAATTTTACAGAAAAAAATAAGTTACTCTTTGGATGCTCAGTGAAATTCAAAATAATATTAAATCCATGAAAGAGAATTGAAGACCATAAGAAGAATAGTATTTTTGAAAAGATATAAAAGGTGAAATAAGAGTAAAACTGAATAAGATCCAATGATAAGCTCTTAGAAAGAAAAAAAAATCACAAAGAAAGCAAAATAGCATTAGCAGAATTAAAAACTATTCAAGACAGTAAGAGCAGACTTGATAATGAAAAAGTAAAATGAAGATATTGAGAAAAAACTTGAGGAAATTTTCCTAAGTATTTAGAAAAATAAAATAAAATGCACATGAAAAGAGGTACTCGATAAGAGGACAGTGAATAGGCCACACCTAAATATTATTCATGTTCCTGAGTAGATGCCAGAATAATGAAATAAGTGTTGTCAATAAATAATGCAATTTTTTAAAAGATTTTATTTATTTATTTGACAGAGAGAGAGAGCACAAGCAGGCAGAGTGGCAGGCAGAGGGAGAGAGAGACGCAGGCTCCCTGCTGAGCAAGGGACCCGATGCAGAACTTCATCCCAGGACTCTGGGATGATGACCTGAGCCAAAGGCAGCCGCCTAACGAACTGAGCCACCCAGGCGTCCCAAATAATGCAATTTTTAATAGGAAAAAAATCTTTTTGGAACTGAAAAAATACCTGTGTGTATAGATCAAGAAAATTCATCATATTCCAGACAAAATAAATGATATAAACTAATGAAAAGACATCCATAATAGACAAAACATTCACACATATACATATGCATGTGAATAGGTAATATATGTATATGAAAGAATAAAAACTAAAGACATTATAAGATGTAGAGAGGCAGCTGGGTGGCTCAGTTGGTTAAGCCTCTGACTCTTAGTTTAGGCTCAGGGCTTGATCTCAGGGTCATGAGATTGAGTGCTGCCTCAGTGCAAAGTCTGCTTAAGACTCTCCCTGTCTACCCCTCCCCGTCCTCTCTAAAATAAATAAATAAGTCTTTAAAAAATATTTAGGATGCCCTTGTCAAAAGTTTGGAAATAATGTAAGTAAAATCAATAAATTATCGAAGTAGTAATTAGTAACAGTTTATTTTGTATACACCAATAAGACTGTTTGAAACTGAGAGCACTCAACCCAAAATGTGGAATGAGGCTCAGGAGTATAAAGAAGCTTATTATAGTGAGAGAGCAGCAACTGTTTATTCTTCACAGTAATTGGGTATAATATTAGAATTTTCTTAAATTATAGGGAATTGGTCAGTGATTACTTCACATCAACCTTGGGAAACAGTCTACGTTTTGCTCATGATTTCCAGAGGTATAAGCAAGAAATGACCTAGGTCAGGTTAGTCTTGCAAAATAAGCTAAATTAAGCTTTGTTTGTGTGGCTAAACTGGTTTTGTCTGCTCAAGGAATTTTCAAGGTTGGTCTTCATTTGGTTTTGATTTTACTACCCTTAAAGATGTTGTACCCTGCCTAATATTTTGTCTCATACAGATCCTTGGTCTCCTACTTAAAGGACAGAGAGAGGATGAAGAAAAAACTGCCTATTTTATAAAAATCATAAGTTGTCTACTGATAGTTTTTCCCATCCTGCTCAATCAGTTTTGTAGTCAGTGGGTAATCCCTCAATACTCTGCCAGCAGATCTCTTATCAATCTAAGTTTTGGTTTAGGTATCTATCCTCACATATTTTGGTGCATGGGGAGCTGCTAATCATATGTGTTTATAAACCTGACTTTTAGCTGAAAAGCTTTATATGTATACATTTTCTCATTTCTTTACAAATAACTTTTCATCAGGAAAAATATATCTTATATGTTCTCATAAATTATAAAGGTGCCTTCTTATTTCAGAAATGTACTTTCTGGCTGGCCCCTTGGATGACTTGGCCTTGCAGATTTATATTCTTATGGAATTATGTATTCTCTAGAAAGCAATGTAGCTGGCTTTCTATACATGTGAGGCTGACACTAATAAAAAGTCACCTATAGCTCCTACTAAGTATTTTTAATAAATATAGTTTTAACAATAGCTGTTCAGGGCCCAGAAGCCTTAGTGGCATTCTAGTGACCCAAAAGGATTAGCATGCCTCCATGATTTTCTCCTAGTGACATTTAGTATATTTAGCTTGAAAAGCTAATCAATCATGCCTTATGAGATATGCCATTTAAAAAATAGTTTGGCCGAGAATATAATTCAATATATTTAAGTGAATAAAAGCTGTGAGAATGATTAAAATGGAAATTGTCTAGATGGAGGAAGTAGCTAGTTAAGTGCCACAGGGTTAGTTCTGCATATAGATAGATCAGTGGTACCATTATAAGGAAATACATCATTGCAATTTACATACATCAGAATATTTAAAGGTACTGGAAACACTGGTAGGGAAAATCACCTAAAGTGAACTAAAAGGAGATATATGAAATGTGAGCTGAACATCAAATGAGATTCATCTGTGGTGTAGGAGAGAAAATTATTTGAAATTCAATAATTTTATAGGCAAGAATCGTCTGGAAACCAATATTCTAAAAAAGACTTAGATGACCTAACTAATCATTTTGAATCAATTTCATGTTGTGAATTAATTAAAACAATGACAAATGTTGAATAAGATTAATCATTAAAAGAAATAGATACAAGAAATTTTTTTACAAGGGTAGAAAGAAATTTGCTAAGGGAAATGTTTGCATTTGCATTTAATTTCCCAGCTGTGTTTTCACATCAGTGAGTGGATGAAAATAAAGCAATATTAACATTTCTGGGAACTAATCCCAGACACTCACATAATCCTTAAGGCAAGGAAGTAGAAGCTAGACATGTTATTCCAGAAAGAATTGAAAGAAAAAGACATCTTACAAGTCTTTTTTTCATTTATATTTGCATCCATATCATGTATAAGATGTTATCACTCTCTAATTATAATTTAATTCACCAGATATCCTTTGTGTCTTTTTACAAATTCAATTACTTTGACCCTTGGCTCACCAGTATAATGATACCTGATAATGTTCTTTTAGACTATCCCTTTGCAAACTATTTTAAAATTCCCTTACTATTTTTTTTTCTTTTGCATAATCTTTGCTAAAAGAGGAGTGAAAATTTTCTACCAAGTTAAGTAGCTTTATTCCAACGAAAAGCTTGTCTACATGGCATGGTGTTTTTATGTTTTTCATTTTATTTTTCTGATACAGTATGTCTTCCATCCTAGTCCATGAGGTCATGGTCCTCAAAATATAATTCCAGGAGACCTTGCATTGCAAGGAAAAACTCAGAGATTGTCCATTGGAAGTGAGAAAACATCTGACAAGTGGGACTTGGACACCCCCCACCAGCTCCTGACTCAACATAAGCAGCTCAGCATTTAACCATTTAAAGTTTCAGAGTTTTGTTTGTTTGTTTTTGATGCCACTATTAATGAAAGTTTGTACAAGGATTGTTGGCAGATAAATATTTTCAAAATACAAATATTGAATTTCTAGTGGCTTCCATGGGAATTTCAATCTTCACTAAATTATTCTTTCCTTTTAAAACAAAAATTTAGTACTTGATTTAAATATTAAGTAAACATTTCTGTTAGTGGAAATAAAATAAGCATATATAGTGATACAGACCTCACCCCAAACATTTATTTGACAGAGTATAGCTGCTGTGGTGTTAATGCTTTAACATGTTTATATTTGTAGATACATATTGTATAATTTATACCTTACTGTACCATAATTTAGAGATCGGAATATAGGAAATACTAATTTTGAGATAAAACAGTTTAATGGGGAACATAAACCTGATAATAATTCTGTCAAATTGCCCCAAGATGCTATTCATAGATTAGTAAGAGACATTAATCTGAAGGAATTCCTTACATAGTATATAAAGTTATCTCTAAGACTTCAGATATCATTGATAATAAACTAAAAATATGGTAAAGATCATTTCCAATTTCTCTTTTCAGTTATATAATTAAAAATCAGTCAAATCCACTGTATTTAAAGAGAAGTCTTTTAAAACAATAGCCATGGGGCACTTGGGTGGCTCAGTGGGTTAAAGCCTCTGCCTTCAGCTCAGGTCATGATCTCAGGGTGCTGGGATCAAGCCCCGCATCAGGCTCTCTGCTCAGTGGGGAACCTGCTTCCCCCTCTCTCTGCCTGCCTCTCTGCCTACTTGTGATCTCTCTCGTCTCTGTCAAATAAAAAAATAAAATCTTAAAAAATATATAAAATAAAGCAATAGCCAGAATTTCCCAAAATTCATATTATTAATTATAAATAAGATACAACTATTGTTATAAAAGTATGCCAGTTGATTTTTAAAGGCAAAAAATGCAATCATTTCAAATATCAGGCAATAAATGCAAGGTTTTTTTCTTTTAGATTTTGTAACCCATAATAAAAGTCTGTAACATTTTAGAATGAGTATTTTCCAGGTCAAATTGTTACAATACAAATTGATGTATTGCATTAGTCAAACATGTTAGTTTAAAATGATTCAAGTAAAATAAAATAAAATTATTTAAGTAAAATAAAATGATTTAAGTAACTAAATAACCTATTAAATGGTAAAATAGGTGTTTTGTGTAATTATATAATTGGTAAAAATAACTTCAGTTACATATATAGAGATATAATAAACTTAGTTTTCTTATATTATCAAAAAATTAAATGATTAATAAAATGCTAAATAAATATATGTTGGTATATAATAAAAACATATTTTTAACTTCATGTTGTTGAGATCAAAAAAGGACATTTTTAACATAAAAATTATGTTTAACAAACCACATATAGCTGATCACAAAACTGCATACTTTCCTTAAGTGGGTCCCCTTTGCATAATTCTAAAGGACTCAATTCTCTGAAGAGGTTAACCCTGTCTACTTGACCCTGCAGTTTTGGAATAGAGATGAGAGAGAATGTATTCATTTAGACATTTACACAGAAGGTACAATTTTTGGTACTATGTCTGCCTACCTCGGGGTCCTATCTACAGAAACATAAACCAGAGTGGGTAAGGGCTGCTAACACTTTAAGGTCTTCATTAATACAGGCATGAAACTAGTAATAATTTCTAATAATGAAGAAGAAGAAGTTGACTTTCCTATTGATATACTCAGCTGTAGAAGCCCCACAGTCTAAGTACTCAAAACAGTCTAACTATTTGTTTAGGAAATGAAATCTCTAAAGAAAATATAATCTCATACACATAGATCTGCCAATTTCTATTAACAAAAGACCATTTAATTTCTTAGTTTGAATTATGGGCGTTTAGGTCATGTTTTAACCAAGAATCAAAAGGTCACTAAAGACAATTGTTCAAACAAAGGCAATGTCTTTCAAAAAAGTGAATTTCAATCTCAGAGAAAAATAAAAATAACATTTGGAGTTTTAACCTAGTAGTTCTCCATTCTAGTCATAAAAAATGTTCAAATCTTTTTGAAATCTATGTTGAAATTACTACATAGATGTTTTTATTTAACCACTTCTCTATCCTCAGTGCCCTGAGTTGAATAAAATCAGAATAATCTCTTTTTTAGACTTTAATAATAAATCTCATTTATTAATTTATTTAACAAGTACTATATATAATCATTTCCCAGGTTTGTGCTTGGTGCTGAGGTAAAGGAGTGAATGAAATATGTAAGTCTTAAAGAGCTTCCATTCCATTGGGTTAGGTGGGAGGGTGGAGGGAGAATAATTGAAAACTACATAAGCTATCATGTGGAGATTATATGAATTTGAAAGTAAAGTAAGAGACTGAGAGAGTGCCATTATTTATAGGATAGTTGGGGAAGACCTGTTAAAGTGGTGACAAATAAGAGAGATCTGAATGCAGTAAAGAACAAGTCATGTGCACATCTGTGATGTGGTGGGGAGGATACAGTGTTATCAGGTAAAGGGAGGACAGCCAGTAGAAAATCCCTAAGGCAGGAGCTTGCTCCCTATGGTCAAGCATCAGCATGGAGATCAATGCACTGAGAAGATGGGTAGAGAAAGTACCCAAGGTAGAGGGGTAGTCGAAGATTAACAGTCATTCTGTTGTGCAGAACCTTGTTAAGAATTTTGGATTTGATTTTGACTGTGATAAGAAACTAATTATTTACTTTTTAATGGAGTGTCTCTGTCAGCTCTATAGAGAATAGTCTATGGAATAAGGGCACAGCAGGAAATGGAAGTGATAAATTGGAAAGGAGGTTTTGGTATTAGTCCAGGCTAAAGCTTATTCAGATACATATATCAGAGTTAGAACACATCTTTTGATTGGATATAAAATAGATGAGAAAGGATAACTTTTAGAACTTTGCTCTGAATACTTGGACAAATGGAGCTGTTGTTCCCCTAGATGGGTAAAGATTGGAGAAGGAGAAGATTTGGTACATACTAGATTTAGGTACCTATAAACATCCGAGTGGAGATATTGAGTTGGCATTTAGAAGAGGGGTTGACATTGGAAGTATAAAATGGAAACAATGAACTTTTGGGTGGCATTTTAAACCATGGAACAGGAGCTAACAGAGTGAGGAACTCACAGGAATATTCTGAGTTGTGAATGCTTCTGTACTGTACTGTGTGAAAGTCAAGAAGATGAAAAACATCCAGTAAAAATATGAGAACAAGTAACCAGTGAAATTGGAAACAAGCAAAACTGCAGAATATGTCCGTAGGAAGCCAAATGAAGAGAGTATTTCACTAAGCAGAGAAGACTCAATTGTTATCAAATACTTGGACATTGCACAAAATTGTTTTGCTTTCCGAAGTTCTTGAAATTGCTCTTTTTTGTAAGTGAAATAATGGTTGTACATAATCAGTTTTTCATAGATCATCCCAATCCCCTTTTTGCACTTCAGCTTCCATTTTCAAATGGAAGGAAAAAGCTACATTTATGTTACAAGCCTGACAAGTAAGTTCTCAGGGCATTTTTCTCCCTTTTCTCTTCCCACCCTCCTTAAAACATCTATTTCTCGCTGTAGTGATCCTGATTGTGTTTATAGTATAGTGACATTATTTATTTTAAGTAATCAAAAATCGTTGTTTGGTTGTTCTAACATTCTATGTAGTCTTTTTACTACAAAAGAGTGTTGCTTTAAAATTAGTAAAATCTTTAAATTTGCTCTTTATTAAATAAGCTTTAAACCTGGAAAGAAAAAGTTATATTGACATTAAAATTTCTAGTCTTAATACCTAGTACATGTGGGATAAAGGAAATAACCCTCAGGCTTCCTTTGAAAAAAAAAATCCCAATTTATCTACTAAAATCAAGCTGCACCTGTTTGCCTCTATAATCAACAAAGCACAAAGCAAACTTTATTTCTCCCAGTGCAGAAATTATGGCTTGTGTCTAAAACTAACATTTTTAATTAGAGCTGGTATTTTTTTTCTGTTTTTCTTCTTTCTAGAAGAGACTGGTTAGTATGTAAAGGTGACATTGGGAGAGCCACAAAACTCAGCAGATGACAGTGTTAGACTAAAAGCAAGGAGCGAGGATCCAGTCAGCAGCCCAGCAAATCCTGCTCATACTGTGAGCATTCATTACAGGAGACAGCCTAGTGGATTAGAAGATTTGTTAAAGGATTAGGAGATTCAAATGCCATTTTTTTTCTTTTCCCTTTTTATTCCTCACAACAGCCTTCATTGTGTAAATTGATTATGAAATGTTTTATGTCTGAACATTAAGTAGAACATGAATGTAGAATTAAAGAAGACTGAGTACACTTTTAACTGAAAACAACCACAATCACAACACAGGACTCAGAATACAATGTTCTTATGTGCATTCTGGTTCTAAGTAAATTGAAGGAGAATTTGGGGTTTTCATTTACATTCTCTTTGTTTGAGGTGACCTCCATCCATTTCGCACACTGTAATGAGTTTCTGCATGCCCTCTGAGTCTTCCCTTTGGATGGGAATCTCCTGAAAAAGCTTTTCCCAGAGAGTGTTTTAGGAAAGGAGGAAATGCTTTTAAAGTAGGAATGCAAGTGACCAACAAATAGGAAATACTTTTTAGTTCACCAGTAAATAAAGAAATAAAAAATGATGAGGTTGTTTTAAATATTTATAAATATGATAGGTTAAAAAAAAAGTGGCAGCACAATTTCCAAAAAGTTATGGGTAAAAGGTAATCATTCCCCAGTAGTGGAAAAGGGTATATTTCTGGGGAGCAATCTAGCATTAAAAGTCTAAAAGTTATCATGCTTATTCTTTAATAAACAATTCCAAGTAGAGAAAATAGAAAATATTCCAAAGCCATCGATAGTGGACTAATGAAATACAATATATTACAGAAAAAAAAAGCTACCAAAAATGAAAAGAAATTGACATGAAAATATACTTATTTTGTAATGTTAGAAGAAAAAGTAAATTATGAAACACCATATAGAGAATAATTAATGGAAAACTTTAAACATTTGTGGAGATATATCTAAGGAGGGATGTGTGCATGTATGTCTGTGTGTATGTGTTATTTTAAATGGATAATCAATGTTTTTCTCATTGTTTTGTGGGATTTCAGGTTCTATTCATGTTTTCTTCCTTTTTGAAAGCATGCGATATTTTTACACTTGAATAAGGTAAGGGTGTTTTATGAATCTGTGAAAAAAAATTTTGAGCGTTTTAGTGAATATTACCTTTTCATAGTAATATCACAAAGCAAAGAAACCCATGTGATCTTGAATTACTCAACATATCTCTAACTACTTAACCAGGAAACAGCATTTGACATAACTGCCTCTATTGAAAATGGTCTGAGAAACACCTTTTGAAACTTTCACATCTCAACTGTTTATGCAGTGTCACCTCTTACATCCCCAGGCAGAACTGTAATAACATGCATATGAGTAAAATGTGTTTTGGTATTTGGGTTTTCCCCTCGCATTATTAACTATTATTATCCATAATTTGTTGTACAATTATATCTTATTTATAGAATGTTAACCAGAAAAAAGGTACTCCTTTATTTTTTCTTAAAGATTTATTTATTTATTTATTTGAGAGAGAGAGAGAGAAAGAGAGAGAGAGCATGAGAGGGGGGAGGTTCAGAGGAAGAAGCAGAACCCCACTGAGCAGGGAGCCTGATGTGGGACTAGATCCTAGGACTCCAGGATCATGACCTGAGCTGAACATGGTCACTTAACCAATTGAGCCAGCCAGGCGCCCAAGAGGTACTCCTTTAAATCACAAGGTTGCTTAGGGGGTGTTCAGACTTAATCCCTAGATTAATTAACTCTACATTATACTACTAAACACTTAACCGCATTTGGACATGGCAACCATGTATGATTTGAAAACAAACACATGTTCTGTTTTTGTATCAGGCAACCATTGGCATCGATTCTCTGATTTTGGTTTTCAAACACCATCAGTCCTAAATTAATTCTGTGAGAGGACCTACATTGTCTGTGTGAAATCTAAAGTGGTTCCTGCAGTCACTACTGGGAGGATTAACCTAATGGTCAAACGATTTAATTAGCTGAATTCAAGAATGCTTACCAGCATTTTTTTTTTTTCATTATCACAGATCTTGGCTCTATATGTATTACTTTTTTAAAAGCACCTTTATTGGGATATAATTCATAGACTGTAATAAAATTCAATTCACCCACTTCAAGTTTACAATTCAGCATTTTTTTAAGTATATTCACAGAGGTGAGCAACCATCACCACGATCAATTTTAGAACATTTCTACAATTCCAAAAAGAAATCCCTTACCTTTTGTTATTCAATCCACATCCATCCCAATCTTCTGTATAATATTGAAAAGAAGTATTAAAAAACATTGTTTCTTATTCCTGGTCTTAGAAGGAAACCATTCAGTCTTTCAAATTAAGTATGATACTAGCTGTGGGTTTTCGTAGATATCCTTTATCAATCAGATTTAGGAAGTTCCCCCTTACTTCTAGTTGTTGAGTGTTTCTATCACAAAAGTTTTTGGATTATGTCAAGTACTTTTTCTGCATCTATTCAAAGTAGCATGTATTTTAGTTTTCTTATTCTATTGCTATGGTGTATTACATAAATTGATTTTCAGCTATTGAATTGATCTAAGATTCATAGGATAAATCCAACTTGGTCATTATGTGCAGTCCACATTATATATTGCAGTCCACAATATATATATATTGTTTGTATTTTGTTGAGAATTTTTTGCAACCATAATCATAAGAAGTACTGTTATATCATTTTATCATGTTCTCTAATTATGGTATTAGGATAATAGTGACTCTGTAGAATGAGTTGGAAAGAAAGCTGGTCATTTTGGATGATATATAGTAACAACTCTAAATACTGATCCTCTACTCTAGAGTTTCTTGTTCTTTGTTTTTTGCTTACTATATTTAATAATTTGGACATAATATTTCAGTACGCCTCTTTTCTCTGCAAAAGAAAGCTCAGCCTTTGATAATGCGACTCAAAGGACTTATTCTTGGGCGTGCACACATTCCCCCTGGCACCCCCATCCCAAGCATATCAGTGGTTGAAGTAGGGCTCTCTTTGCCTCTCTCCCTGATTTCTGTTCAGCTCAGTCTGTTTTTTTGATATCACTTCCATTTGTTATTTTCCACTAGTTGTTAGCTAATTGTTCTATTGTTTGATGACATCCTAGAGCAATCAGTCTTCCATAGTCAGGTACAATTAAATTTGGGTCATTTCGCAAGAGTAATTTTGATGCATTCTTTGAGGCTTGCTTTAATCCTAGGAGGGTTGCTTTTAGCTATTTCTTTCCCTATTTTCTGTAAGTGTCTCACTTGCCTATAGTTCATGTGCTGTAATCATGGAGTTACCAGCCCATCTCAATTGTTCACCACTAAAATTTTCATTGTTTTCATCAGCCCCCCTTAGCCTTGAACTTTCTCATATTCTGTTCTAGAGAATGTTAGTCACCCTAGATACTGCTATGGAGATCCTTTTTCCTTGTGGCTTGCCTCTTCCCTTGGGCAGAATTTCTATGCTATTGCACTAGTCCTGGTGGTGAGAATAGCAGCCTATTTCTCTCTGAGTGACACTCCTGTTCTGTAAGAGGTTTATTGCCTTTATTGACTCACCTTGTGTCTTCTAAGGTGGGGTTTTCACCTGATGAGTGAGTGGGGATGAATGCAATTGAACCCAGCATTCTTGCACCCTAGAAATAGGGACTGGGTAAAGAAGGGAACTCAGATTTCCCACCCATGCTTGTCTGGAAAAGAGCCTCTCTGCTATGGAGCTGAAGGAAAGGAGAAAGGATGGCAACCTTCCTCTCCCAGGAGGAAACTAGCTCTAGACTTCTAGTTGGGGAGGGAGGCAGGACCATTTCTTTGCTGCATATATCCAGTGTAGAGCTTCCATCTTGATGAGTTCAGGAAAGAGGGAAGAGGTCTTGGCTCAAATGCCACAGCCTGTCTCTGTTTTTACTGATATTTAGATTTCCTGATCTCCTAGAATAAGTGTATCTCAATTTGCTATATGCCTTTAGGACAATTAGAAAACATTCATTTTTTTTTTTTTTTAAGATTATTTATTTATTTATTTGTCAGAGAGAGAGAGCACAAGCAGGCAGAGTGGCAGGCAGTAGCAGAGGGAGAAGCAGGTTCCCTGCCGCGAGCAAGGAGCCCGATGCTGGACTCGATCCCGGGCCCCTGGGATCATGACCGGAGCCGAAGGGAGCTGCCCAACCAACTGAGCCACCCAGGTGTCCCAAAAACATTCATTTTTTTTAATGATTTTTTTTTTTACCAGTAATAATCATTACTGTTTTTGTGAAGTATGTTTGTTTTTGCGAGGCAGGAGTCCATGGACCTCACATACTGCCATGCCTGAGGTGTTTTCCTTGCAACATTTAAAAATAATAATAATTAGGAAAACACATACAGGAGGGAAGCAAATGTGTCTCATAATTTTTATATATCTGTAATATGTATGAGTTTAATTTATCTTAAAGAAATAAAGTTATAATAATGTAGAAATAAAGTTCAATATTTTATGCAGAAGACTAATATAAGTGAATACAGGATTCAATTATCTGTCAGATAACTCGACAAACTATTGTTTAATAATAAAACCACACTTACACACTGACATGAATATTTGCACATCACAAATAGTTTATTGAAGAAATTATTATGGCTATCTATTATTCTTAACATCCATAATCTCTGTATTCTTCTAGTTCTAACACCCACATTTTATATTAGCACATTGGTTCTCAAACTCGAGCAACTATCAGAATCACCTGGATAATGTATTAAAAACCAGATTTCTAAGTCTCAGTACAGGAGTTCCTGACTGAATACATGTGAGGTATGGCTGAGAATTTGCATTTCTAAGAGAAACTTTGAGAAGGACTGTTCCTGAACTGCCTTTTCTCTCACTCTTAGTTTCTGAGGCAGAGAGTAACCCAGATGTGGTCCATGTGAACATCACATTTTTCCTCCACAGTGATGAGAACATGACTCAATAAAGACCATTGACGTGAGATATTTTTTCTTGCACCATTTGGAGAAAGAAATGTTTTGTTTTGTTTTTTTAAGTGTCTACCATTATTTTTTTATTTCTTTATGTATTATTATTTAAGTATGGTTAATATGTAGTTTTTATTTGTTTAATTTTAGGTGCACAGCAATTATCTGACAATTCTATGCACAACTATTCTTATTAAAATGTTAATATTGTTTTCTGCTTCCTGTTCCACTCTAGAGGTTCATCAATAAAGTCAATGAAATATAATCAACTTTTTAAATTTTCTAATTCAATATCACGTTTATATCATATGTATTTGAGAATTTATTGTATTTATTGATTTCTTTTCTTTTCCTAGCATGTATTCTATGAAAACCTCTTAACAAATGGAAGCTAATACAATTTAAATAATTCATTTGATAAATAAAAAATTCATGTGATGACAGACTTAGATTATATTGAAAGTAAGATTCATTTATCCAAACTTATATTTCATTTATCTAGGTCTTTGAAATAGTGGATCGAAATAGATTTTTTAAAATTCCTATGAAATATGTTAAAAATTAAGTTGGTATATGTAAGATAATAAAAGTGGAATAAATTTGTATTTATAAAACAAAAGTTGCCTCAGGCCAACTGAAATTGTTTAAGCTATATTATGAAAAATAGCAACAGATGTGTTAGAGGTAAAACAGTAGCAAATTTTTGTGCCAGTATAGATTATAAATCGTCAATCCAGTCAATACTGGATTTTTCATATATTTAAATGATATTACAGGTGTTGTGATAAATGCACTAAGAAAAAGCAAATTAACAAATTATTAGCATTTTTGACATATTACATTTCATAAATATTCTGTGTAATATTGTACATAGTTTTATGTAAATTTAACATATGAAAAAAATCTATTTAGAAGAAATACTCCTAATATATATTTCCATAGATCTAGAATTGGCATCATGTTTGTGCCTGGTAGGCAAATAATAACATGAAACTATTTCTTTCATTCTATTATACAATTCATCTTCCTTTCCCCAATTATAAAAATATATATATATATGTATATATATATAATCCCTGGAAATGGGGGAAAATGTTAGAAACAAAGTCATAGCCTCATAAAATGATGAAGGTTTTTTTGAAAACTTTAAAAATGTATGTAAATGCCTTTAAAAGGTGTAAGTAAGAAATACCGTCTCTAAACGATGCATAAGGCATGAAATAGTTTTAAGGAGACATTCAACAGTAGAATCGCTTCCCTCTGACTCAGGGCTTACACTTGTTCAGGTTTTTTGTGGATTTCTTATTTTGATTTTTTTTGTGTGTGTTGTTAATATCTTTAATGTATTGGAGTATAACTAATGACGCATTAAGTATAGAAATATTCTCTTAAAGGGGAGTGTTACTTAGGATATATTGAGTGCAAATATAAACTGTAAAAGAAATACCTCTTATTTTAAGTGAATTCTAAGTAAAGAAGTGATACAATGCAAAGGATTAAACTTTGAGAGGTCATATAGACTTCTCAAGTAGACAAGGGCAAAAAAATGTAATAGAAAATGTAATAGAAAAGAGACATAGGCATATTATAAGGAAAATAAGATTTACGGTCTTTTCTTTGCCTCTGAATTTGGGACAGGACCCTGGGTGCCTTCTGTGTTGAATTGTTAAAGAAGAAGATAGGAAGTGTTTAACTTTTCTTCCAGCTATAAAATTCCACATTGTAATAATATATGCTCACTCAGCTTTCTACAATCTGGAATTTTGCAGGCAGACATTAAAGTTCTGTAATTGATTAAATATACCTTTACAAAACTTGAAATGTGGTTTCATGGGGGAAATGAGTATCTTTTACTTTCTACTGTTTACTTCCTGTCTTTCTTCTCTATTTCAATGTTATCAGGTTAAACCCCAAGTATCAATGAAACAAAGGCACTATCTAAAGACCAAATATCATCAGAGATATTTTTTATCATTTGTACAAAGGAATATATTCTCTTATTTTAATTATCATTTAAAAAATTAGGCTTATTCTCCATTTCATGATAAAATTAAATTTACAAAATCTGAAGAACACAATATGTTAGCAAATTAAATATTTTCATAAATCACTATGTTTGGTATAAGAACATTGAAATAGTGAGGTTTTGTGAGGAAACATTGAAGTAAGATCTTGGAATAAACATTAAATTGTTTCATTTTCATTAATAAGTTAGGTTAATATATATAGAAGTATTGTATGTAGTACATACTTCAACCTTTATGCTTTAAAAAATTTTATGCCTGAGGCACCTGGGTGGCTCAGTGCGTTAAAGCCTCTGCCTTCGGCTCAGGTCATGATCTCAGGATCCTGGGATCGAGCCCCACCTCGGGCTCTCTGCTCAGCAGGGAGCCTGCTTCCCCCTCTCTCTCTGCCTACCTCTCTGCCTACTTGTGATCTCTCTCTCTGTCAAAAAGTAAATAAAATCTTTAAAAAAAATAAATAAAAAATTTTATGGCATTGAGGCATTTGAAATGAGTGAAATACATTTTCTTTCTTTTTTTTTTTTAAAGATTTATTTATTTTTGAGAGAGAGAGAGAGAGCATGTGCACACGTCAAGGCCTAGGGAGGGGCAGAGGGAGAGGAAAAATCCCAAACAGACTTCACAATGAGCACAGAACCCAATGCAGGGCTTGGTCCCACTACCCTGAGGTAATGACCTGAGCTGAAACCAAGAGTCAGAGGCTTGATGGACTGAGCCACCCAGGCACCCCGAGTGAAATATTTTCAAAGTTTAATAGTATTTTCTCCTTTTCAAGTCATTTATCTTCTAATAAGTGTATTGTCATAATTTACAAATTTATTAGTAACAAAATAACTGAGTCATTAACTGCATAAACAGGGCTTTTTCAAGAATGCATGTCTTGCTTCTATAATAGGAATTTGGCCAAGAAATTAGGTTTAAAATTCATTTCAATACAAAGTTCTTCTGATGTGTGAAAATTAAATTTCTTGCTTGAGAAGTGAAAAGCATCATGTAACTATTGGTAATTATACTCAATTTGTATTTCTAGAAAGGTATTTCTCTCTGTACAAATTAATTTATAGAAAGAAACAAATTAATTTTTTGTGGAGATGATTGGTTAAATAAATGCATTAGAATAGGTATATAGTAAAATAAGTAGTATTGTAGAATGAACTACAATCTATAAAAGTAATATTAATTTAAGAATTGAGGGGCACCTGGGTGGCTCTGTTGTTAAGCATCTGCCTTCAGCTCAGGTCATGTTTCCAGAGTCCTGGGATAGAGCCCAGCATTGGGCTCCCTGCTCAGCGGAATGCCTGCTTCCTCTCACCCTCTCCCCTGGCTTGTGTTCCCTCTCTTCCTGTCAAATAGATAAATAAAATATTAAAAAACAAACAAACAAAAAAAAACAGTAATTGTTTGTGTAGATATTTTACTATTATTCCATGTCTCCTTTAGTGAAATATTGCTCTACTAGCTCTTTGATATTGCTAATGAAATGATTTCATTCTGCAAAGACTAATTTTGAGGACCCCAAGTTCCTTATACTTCTATAAGTTAATACATGTTCATTATTAAACTACTGTTTTTATCTAGTGCTTTTATAGATGTTGTTGGTTAAGCCTCCACAGGTGCTAGTGAAATAAGAATTTTTTTTGATCCATGCTTATCTGATTCTAAATTAAGCCCAACTCACTGACATGAAGTCAATGATTCATGATAAATAGCTCCATAAACCTATTATCCAAAAAAAGAGAGTAAAAAGTGGAATCCTTTCACCTCTATTAAAATATAATTTCTATTATAATCATCATTAAACCAAAATTTAGAAAATGTTTTACAATGATAAAGTCTCTTACGTACCTTTTAACTTTTGGTATTCATAGTAACCCTGTAAAGAAGGTTGGCAAGGCAAGTGTTCTTTTACTATTTTGTAAGTGAGTAAACTGAGTTCAAAAGATGGGATTTGACCAAATCACAGAGCACAAAGCAGTCCGGGCACAGATTTGGAATTCAGATCAAGGCCTTTTGACTTTAGGTCAAAAAATGAATTTCCTTCATGATTTCCTAATATTGTGCTTATTATCCTTTGCAACTGAAGCTTAGGTCAATTTAAAACATAGATATTTCTATTAATATTGTACATTTTTTTCCCCTATGGTTTCCTAATGAGGCTGACGCAGGCAGGCTGGGCCCGGGGATCCAGAGGAGGGTCCCAGAAGACCTGCCAGGAGGGGTCCTTGGCTTCATGCAGGATGGAAATCAAATGCAAGCCAGAAAAACTGAAACAGAGTTTATTGGCTATGGTGAGCAGCAGGTGGAGAATAGCAGATGGAGGGCCTAGGAGACTTGGAAAGGAAAGGAAAATAAGTCTTGTTGCTTGAGGCTGGGAGTTTACATTGGAAAAGGATCTAGGGTATGTGTTTCTCCAGGAATCCATGATAGGGTCCAATCAAAGGTGATTATCAGGTGAATAGTAAGTATTTTTCCATAAATTATGGAAGGTAAGGGTATTGATGCCAACATCAGCCCAGGTTTGTCTGATGCTAATGTTCTGGAACATGTTTGGGATCTGGCTCTTCTTAGGTATTATCAGGTGTTTGGTGCCTGGGACAAATCTCAGACAATGACTAACTTTCCTGCTTCCCCCTTGAAGTGGGAACATAGCTTCTTTGGCTTATTCAGAGGCAAATATGGAACATGAGTAAATGGGGCCTAAGAAAATAATAGCGATAGAGCCTTTCTAAAATGGAGTCCCTTCAGCTTTCTTACTTCAAGACCACTCTTTTCTTTCAAAATTAATACATCTTCTGTTAGTTTTTGTTTTGTGTTTTGCTAATACTACATGTAAATATGTTTTTGTAGAAAGAAAAATTCCCATACTTCATAAAAATAAATATTTTCATCTTCTCTAATTGGTTGTCACAAACAGGTTTGGTTCAACATTCATTTAATATCTGCCTACTTCGTGCTTGATGTAGAGTTAGAAATATAAATATATATGTAAGTTCATTTATAAATAGGAATATAGAGTTTCAAATATACATAAGATGTTATATCTGTATCTGAGGAATGTGCCATTTATTGGGAAAGATTATTGCAAATAATATAATTTTGAAATGTAATACAATATTTAAATATTTAAATGTATCTGAAGTTCAAGGAAAGCTTGTACAAGGAATAGATTACTCTTTGAAGACTAAGTAATGTCTGAAAAAAAATAAGTTAGATAAGAAAGTGCCAGACACAACAGCATGAGCAAAAGCACAGAAACACAAACCTCTAGTGGATCATGTTGAGAAAGAAGATGGTCTCAGACCTGAGAGAGAGATAATCTGTGTGTGCCTGTGGGGACTTTGTTGTGTCATATGATTAACAATAGGTAGCATTACTGAAAATTGAATTAAACAATTGATTCTGACAGAATTTGTCTTTATTATTTATTTTTTATCTTTTTAAGATTTTGTTTATTTATTTGAGAGAGAGAGAGAGATCACAAGTAGGCAGATGGGCAGGCAGAGAGAGGGGTAAGCAGGCTCCCTGCTGAGCAGAGAGCCCAATGTGGGGCTCGATCCCAGGAACCTGAGATCATGACCTGAGCCGAAGGCAGAGGCTTTAACCCACTGAGCCACCCAGGTGCCCCCAGAATTTGTCTTTAAACAGTCTAAGTAAACATCAGCCTGTAAGGAGCCAAGATTCTTTTCTTTTTTTCTTGGCACCTAGTGTACTAGTGTTTTTAATCATCTGGTATTCCTATAAAATTTGTTTGTCAGAAAAGAAATCTTGAGTTGTCTTTCTCAGGTTTGTAATAAAACTTTGACAAGAGTTAGCAATCAGTTCTTCCAAGATTTATTTTTAAATTCCCATAGTGCATTTTCATAGGGTTTTAACACTATGTTCAGATTTTTTTTTTATGGTTGAATATGCTTAGAAAATTGTGGGTTGGATAAAAATATAGGGATTTATTTGCTAAGAAAATCTTTTTGTGCTTTTATTTATTTACTTGTGCTTTTAATATATAAAAGGAATAATACATTTTCAAGTTCAAAGAGGAAGAAGATCTATGACTGAAATGAGGTAGAGCTGGATCATTGTCTACATTATAAATCTTAATATTATAGCAGGTAATTGAAAAATTAACTTATAGTTTATGAAGATCCGTCCTATGGATTCATCACTCATTTAATACATTTAATATTACATATTAAAAAGTATATGTAACCTCTATAAGTGGTTCAGCAACACGGAGTCTGAGATTTTCAGAACCTATTTTCTGCCTGGAAAGTAAAGTAATGCCCATAAGAGTCAGTGTCCCACAAGGCAACTCATCAAATGGTTATTGTTATAAAGGTCCACACATGCGGAGGGAATAAGATTGTTTCAGTTGAAGGAAGAAAGAGAGATATGGGATTTTTGTTTCAAGAGATGTTACCTGGCCTTAACGACTCTTTTGAATCTCAGGAGTAGGATGATACAGCCCATCAGGTAAAGTCCACCAGGAACAAACCTGTAGTCAAACAAATCTCGGTTTAGTAACTTGCTGCAAGGAAGAACATCACCAGCTAGGGCTACCATAACAAAAGAACACAGCCTCGATGGCTTAAACAACAGGAATGTATTTTCTCACCATTTTAGAGGCTAAAATTCCAAGATCAAGGTGTCAGCAGGTTTCTGTTCTGAGTTCTTCTTCCCTGTGGCCTCACACAATTGTCAACTCTATGTATGAACATCTCTGGTATCTCTCTCTCCGTTCGTATGGACACAGATAATAATGGATTAAGGCCCCTTCCTAATGGCCTCATTTCAATGTATTTACCCTTTTTATAGGCCTATCTCCAAATATACTTACATTCTGAAGCACAGGAGGTTAGGGCTTCAACACATAAATTGAGGACACAATTCAGTCCATAACAACTATGTATCAGTTGTTTTTCTGAGGAAGGACTGGCGGAAGTGGAGTTCAGCTTTGTATCTTTTTAATGGAAGCCAGAACCACAAGGTGGGTATGGAGACATCAGTGGTATGGCAGAAGAAATCACTCAATAGAAGGCAGCTGTTTCAGCATTCTACAGTGGGGGTGGCCTGAGGGGGGAAAAAAAAAATTGTTATCTTTGGAGCTGGTCATAGCTATGATTGTTAACACAGTCTGATAATCATTAGGATTGATTTCATTCTCTCATTATAGAATGTCACAAAAAATAAAATGCAGAGTGTAGAAGGTCCTGAGTTTACCCTGTAATGACACTCTGGGGTGGCATTCCTCTTTTGGGGATGACTGTGTGGCTGCCCATAGGTAAATGGCCACTAATACATTACTATGTCCATGGGAGCCTCCTAAAAGACTCCATGCCTAAGCATGGCACTGAGGAATTCAAAATATTGGAAGAGGCATCTTCAAATAGACTTCAAATGAGCTAGATTGACCTAATAATAAAAAATAAATGATTATCATTATGTAATTAATGTTCCTATTGTCCTCATTGACTGCAGACAGACTTAAACCTTCATTTGACTCAAAGAGATTTTAAATTTCAAAGTGATTTTATTTGCATCCTTGGTGTCATGCAACAATTAATTCCAATGGTAAAAGTGGCTTATATTTTATTTTGTAAATCAAGGAAAACCATTAATAGTTTTTTATTAACATATAATGTATTATTTGTTTCATGGGTACGGGTCTGTGATTCATCAGTCTTACACAATTCACAACCATTAATAGTTTTAAGTACAAGAATGCCATGGTCAACTTTTCAAGACTCCACTAGTACCACCAATTTCAGAATATATTTCTGCCTACTTTGAAAGATATTTAAATATGTACTAAGGAAGTGTATAATATACTATGGCATGAATAACTTGCACAATATCTTATAAAATACATCATTGTAAATAAGCATATTAACATATTTATATGTAGGTAATGCATTTATAATATCGATCCACACACCATTACAACTATTTCTTCTACCAAGCATCAAAGCATAAAACAATTTTTGAACTGTGGCATAACAGCTGGTTATTCCATACACAGAGTATTCAAACATAGTGTGAATATCATATCAAAATGAATCACTTTACAGCTATGTAAGTCAAATCATAGTCCTTTAACTACCTGCTCATATGATAAAATCTTGAACTTGAATGAGAAAGACAATATGGAGAATTTGCTTAGAGAATTACCATGTTTAAGAATAAATGGTCACTATGATAGTACAGAGTGATACAGGTATCTCCCTCTTTCCAAAAGTTTGCGTTGGGCCACTTCACTTTTACAAAAGACCTGCTTTAGTACCTGCTTTCACTGATTGAAAGAAACTCCAAAAAGATTTTCACTTTTATGAAGAAAGGCACTACAATACTAAGGCAGGTCTTTTGTGAAAATGAAGTTACCTAACACTTCAGAAAGTGGGAGATACTCTAGCTTTTTGCCACTTTGGTTTATGAAAGGTTTTATAGGTGTGCTGTACTTTTTGGATAACAGGGAAATCTGTATTGTTTGTAAAGTCACACTTTGCTTTACCTTGTTCTGATTTTATACTAGATGATAAAACCATAATTTGTAAGTTTCTTATCAATTCTTATAATCAGATATTAAAATAATTTTCTTTTCTTTCTAGAAAAAAAATTATTTTAGTTTTACTTGAGAATGTTATGTCAGGAAGATGTTTTGATATATATTTAAGATTTTTTCTGAGTGAGAATAACATTTAAGACATTTAAGAAAATGCAAAAAATTAATTCCAGTGAATTCCAAGTATCTTTGTCACCCATATGAATAGAAATTAAAACTATTAATAACAAATATCCCATTAAAGTACATATTTTTTTCCTTTATTGATGCTTTGATGCATCAAAATGCATCAAATTATGCATATGGATATGACCAAATATTCATTAAACTTGAAACATAGCCCATAGAAAAAAGGCACTTTTTGTAATTTTGTAGTAAGTGTCTGCCTTCAGGTCAGATCAAGATCCCAGGGTCTTGGGATCGGGCCCCACACCAGGCTCTGTGCTCAATGGGGAATCTGCTTCTCCCTTGCCCTCTGCCCCTGCTTGTGTTCTCTCTCTCTTTCTCAAATAAATAAATAAAATCTTTAAAAAAAAAAAAGACGGTTGCTTTTACATTACATTCTAAAGAGGCAAACCAAATGAATGCAAGCTTAATTCAGTCTTACCACCAGATATAAAGAATAAGCCTCATTACAGCTTACTGGTTTAGAATTTTAACATTATTTTGAGGAAACAATGAAATAAAACTTGAAAAAGAAGTAGGAAGCTCCAAATCACATCATTGTTAATAGAATATATAATTGAATATGTAATTAAAACATACATTTTAAGTAGAAATCTTTTATTTTATAATTAGTGACATATTCTATGCCATATAAAATATGCATATAAATGTACAAATTAATATAAAGTTTTATAATTGTATTCTATAGAAATTCTGTATTTCATGCACTACAAAAGAATTGGCCAAAATTACATTCATTTTCCATACCTTAAATGTGAATTTATTAATGTGTTTCTTGCAGATCATCTTTGTTAAATAAAGAAAATCTATGCCTGAGAATATCCTGCAACTTAGATAGCAGTTTCCAAGTTATCACAACACAGGCTGTTGCTTGGGAAAAAACATTGCTCTCTTTCCGTAAAACACATGGGGTGAATATTGGGGGAGGAAAAATGTAGACCACTTTTGTCTTGCCTTGAGCTGAAAAGACTAATCATTTCATGTGACTAGCACTAAGTAGTACATACTAAATGTTCAACAAATGTTGAATAGTGTATGATTAATAGTAAAAATATTTCTATAACTTATTTACATGGACTATTATCTTATGTATGCATTATAGGTTGCAGTAAAGCATGATTCAAAATGAACACTTTAAAAAATTTGATACTTTTTATTTCTATGTATTTAAATTTCAAAGTTTTAGAGGTGAAAAGAATTACAGAGATCATAATGCCTTTATTCTAAAAAGAAAGAAACAAAGTTTTTAAATATTACATGGCATGTCAAAATCACTCAGATATTTAAGGACAGATCTCAAACTTGAAACTGTTTTCTGATCCTTTGCTATTCTTCATGCTTTTCACAGTTCTTTTATTGCTCTTTGAGTTGTAGACTGTTTCATTAAATTACTTCTATTCAGTTCATTCTCTTTCATTCCCCAATTTCCTCTAAACTTTCATTACTGTTATGAATTTCAGTTTTTTTAGACTTTCCTATTCATCGTTTTTCATTATTAATTTCAAAATTGCCCTCTGGAATATCATGGAAGATGGTGGAGTAAGAAGCTCCCAGAAATGGTCCTGCCAATAAAACAACTATTGAACTGGAAAGAATTGTCAAAATCAATGATTTCAGGCCTCTGGATTCCAATCAAACAATTATAGTGTCCAGGAGAATTCCTGACAAATAAAAAGTCTGGTAAAATGTGAGGAATTTTGTCATTTTACATAATAGCCACAGTTCCCATTACTAAGTTCCAGGGTGGTTAGCTACTGTGTGAATGGCAGCACACATTCCTGGTGTGGCTTGCTGGTGAATGTGGACAATACATACGTTATCCTATAGAGATGAGAAGTAGCATGTTAATTTGCCTGTTGGTTTGCTGGGGTTTGGTGCATAGGTTGACTCAAGTGGCTTCCTAGATAGCATTTGTAAAAATAATTTAAAGAAATAGAAAACATCTTGTTTTTTTCTGACTGTACAAATAATAGAACAAAGATTTCAGTGATCATACATGATAAAAAGTACAGTCTTTGGAAAAAAAAGTTTCAGAAAGTTGCTAAACACATGGACCACTGCAGCCCTCAACAAGTAACCTCTGTAATCTCTGTGGAGATTATAATCAGTAATCTCTGTGGAGGGAGGAGAATGTGATTTACAGACCTACCATATTACAATATTAAAAGTAACAAGTTCTCAGCAAAAAATTATAAAATGCCAAAGGAAACATGAAAATATATTTCATTCATAGGAAGAAACAAAATGTCAGAAATCTCTGAAGAAGCCAGATTAGATTTGTTATTAGATTTGTTAGATGAAGACTTTAAATCAACTACTTGAAAGATGCTCAAAGAGCTGAAGGAAACCATGAAGAAAGAAATAAAAGGAAATCAAGAGAATGATGTATGAAAAAGTAGGGAATATCAGTAAGAGAGAGAAATTGTAAAAAGAAAGCAAATGGAACTTCTGTAGTTGAAAAGTTGGAAGGTAACTCTTTTTTTGTTTCTTAAATTCTTTAAAAAAACAAATTTATGAAATGATAAGTATAAATCTATGTTAATAGCTATACAATGTATAAATATGTACTTGTGACAATAACAGCATAAAACAGTGGAGGAAAGAGCTGAGAGGAGTGGAGTTAATTTATGATATTAAAACTACTTCGGTATCAGTTCAAACTTGATTGTATAAATGTAGAACATTAACTGTAATCATCACTGTAATCAAAATATGGGAATGAGAAGGGAATCAATATAATTCACAGTGCACAAATTCACAAAGGCAAATTCACAAGTGCAATTCACGAGTGCACAAAAAATGCACTAAACACAAAAGAAGACAATAATGGAGGAAATGAAGGACAAAAAGAATATAATATATACAGAAACCAAACAGCAAAATAGAAGAAGTCCTTCTTTATCTGTAATTACTTTAAATGAAAGCAGACTAAAGGCTCAAGTTAAAGGCAGAGATTGGTAGAATGGATTTAAAAAACACAGTAACTCTTTATTGTTTATAAGAGACTAGCTGTAGATTAAAAAACAAGATTAGGTTGAAAGTGAAAGGATGGAAAAAATATTCCATGTGAATAGTAACCAAGAGAGAGCTGGGATGGCTATACCAATATTAGACAATACAGATTTTATATCAAAATGTGTTATAGGAGAGAAGGAATGGTGTTATATACTGATAAAAGTGTCAATTCATCAAAGTGATATAACAATTATAAACATATATACAACAAACCATAGAGTCCCAACGTACATGAAACAAACATTGACAGAATTAAAGAAAGATATAGACAGTTATAAAATGTGTCTATAGTACTGTTGGAGACTGTACAGTAATACAATTGGAGACCATATATTAGTTGAAGACTTCACACCTCAATGTGATGAAGTTAAAGTCAATAAAAGAAGGAAAAATTTCACAAATACATGGAAATTAAACAATACACTCTCAAAACAACAATAGGTTAGAAAAAAACCTAGATGAATAAAAACTAAAACACATATACCATAAGTGCCTTTTGTCATGTAAAGGAAGTCCCCAACCATTCCTAGTTTGATGAGTGTTTGTATCATGAAAGCATATTGAATTTTGTCAAATGCTTTTTCTACATCCTTTCCATGGAATGAACAAAAGTTACCTGAGGAAGAAAAAAAATAGTTTATTCCTATGGAGTTTATTCCATAATAGAGTTTGTAATACATGGAAGCAGCAAAATCTGTCCTTCTATTCCAGAAAAGTGAAGAAAACATTCTTAAGCACACTATGTTTTTTTCTACTCATATTAGTTGCACCCTGTTTCCATATGCTTAACTTACAACATACCAAAAAGGATGTAGTATGAACAGATACATATACATGTGCCTAGTGACATAAATGCTTCCCAACAAAACCTAGTGCAGCATGAAATGAAGTAGTTCATGACTTCCATAATTTGTTTATTTTGAAATTAACTAACCATAATAAGGCTAATAAAATCAGTAAGAAACAATGATAGAAACAGTCAATTATTATTTGCATATGATGTAATTGTATGTCTAGAAAACCTAGAGATCTCCATTAAAAAGCATTTAATTGAGAAGGCTTTTGAGTTCAAGAAGAATACACAAGCAGTACTATTCTTGATTGTAGTGCAATAAACGTTTAGAAAATACAATAAAAGAAAGCTACGATTCACTGTATCAGCAATATAATTAAATATTTCCTATTAACTTATCCATAAAAGTATATTAACTACAAGAGGGAAAATCCTATAGAATTACAAGTATTATTAAAATATTTTTGTAAGAGAGAAACCATAATATTTTTGAAAGATGTGGTGAAATTGGCAAGCAAGATAAATATAGCTCCTGTCACTATACAAACTTATTATGATATTATTGACTGTATTCCCTATGCTGTACTTTTTATCCCCATGACATATTTATTTTATATCTTGAAGTTTATACCTCTTAATCCCCTTTGATTATTTTGCCTACCACCCACCCTCTGGCAACTATCAGTTGGTTCTCTATATTAGTGAGTCTCTATTTTTTAGTTGTTTGTTTGTTTTGTTTGTTTTTTTGCATTCCACATCTAAGTAAACTCATATGGCATTTGTCTTTCTCTGTTTGACTTATTTCGTTTAGCATAATAACCTTTAGGTCCATCTGCATCATTGCGAATGACAAGATCTCATCTTTTTCTTATGGCTAATATTCTATTGTGTGCATATAACACATCTTCTTTATCCATTTATCTATTGAAGGACACGTTGTTTCCATGTCTTGACTATTGTAAATAATGCTGTAATAAACATAGAGAGGCATATATCTTTTCAAATTAGTGGTTTTATTTTCTCCAGGTAAATAATGAGTATTTTTTAATATACAGTTTTCTTTTTCTGTTTTTTCCCAAGTATTATAAAAATTATGCACTGAATATGTTTCATATATAAAATTATAAAAGTATTAAAATTTGAAAACAGTAACAGAATTTATATATGTATATATAATTTTTATATAATTTAGTTTTCTTTTATGAAAGTAATTTGACAATATATATCAGGAGTGGTAAACATTATTATTAATTTTGACCTTTATTAATTTTGTAGTAGTCTGTTTTCTAATTAGATTTTATATTTATCAAAATCTGTGATATAGTTTTTTGTTCTTGTGACTTTTCCTTTTAAAAAACAAAAACCAAAATAGTGTCCTAAAATATTTGTTTGCAATCCCAGTATGTAAACACTTTTCAGCAGAGTCATTTCTGTTGTATGAAGATCATTTTTAATTTATGCACACATGCACACACACACACACACACACACACACCCAGAGACTATTTTATTTGATTCACATGACCCAGGGCTGGATTTAGCTGTTCCATTAATTGATTTCCATAGTTAGTCTTTCATGTAATGAAACTTTTGCTTTGACTATAATTCAGTTTGATTTTTGGACTGCATCTACACATTATTACCATTTGCAGTATTACACTTCTCTGAACTGAATGATTTAATGTGTTTTTCTTTACTACCAGAGAGGAACTTACAAACAGGGGAGAGTAGAAAACATGGAATTCCTTTGAATCTTGCTATTTTCAGTCTTTCAGGGCCTCATATTTTTCAAGTCTTCATCAGGCCACCGTTAGTGTGTGCTCTAAATTTTGTACTTTATTATTTGCAAATTTCTTGTCTGGCAAAATATTTGCTTTTCCAGAGATCTTCTATCAGGGATATTTAGAAATTTAGAAATATGTATGAAATTATGCATTTTATTATAATTCTTCCTCCCATTTTTTTCTCATTTAATAGAAAGATAAAACATTTAAAATAAAAACAAACTCTAATTTCAAAGAAAAGTATTATAATTTATATCTCCTGGGAAATGTATGTCTATACCAAATCCTTGTCCTCACAAATGAAACTGGCAGAGAGAGAAAGATGAAAACGAAACAAAGAAACAAAACCAGAAAAGTTAAAACTACCGCTGCTTCACCTCAACTGATTTTAGGGTAGCTTTTCATTGAGCAGATTCAGTAACGAATCTTATTGTAAGCCTTAGTGGACCTAAAGCTGAATAGGGGATAGAAGGGTTGATGAGGTGAATAAATGTGTTTCGGAAGCAACAAAGAATAGCTTGGAATTGGGAAAATATGCACACAGATGGCTATGTCGTCCAAACATTGGTCCAATTAGGTAGACCCAGAGCTCAGAACATGATGTGACCAGCAAAAGGTATGGCATTGCATCAAGCATCATGTTCAAATCTGTTTAATTTGAATCTCAAGGCTCTGGGTACCTAAAATGAAGTCTGGGTTATATTCATTTTTTAAAATATTATTATTTACTTCCATAAACCAGTATTTATGTAAAGAAAAGTTTTTAAGTTAAAATTGCATCTTTTACTTATTCTTGGCATATAGGGGATTTAACTTTGTATCATGTAATTATGTTTTGATTCAAAACTGACCAGAAGAATATAATCAGGAATAAAAATGTAAATATCTGAGCCTTGGTGAAATATTATTTCGTATTTTTTGGGATATAAGGTCTGTGACGACAGGACCATGTCTGTCTGTTTCAAAAATGTATCCCTCACACCAGAAGAGTATCTAGCATATAGGATGTGCCCAATAACTATTGCCAAAGAAGGAAGATAGCGTATTGATTTATTATTTTTATTTTCTCAATGAGTGAATGTTGATTCCAAACTTTACCTAAACTCATTTAGGTTACTTTCTATGAATTTAATAATATTTATTAATAATTACACTATGTATTGGGCATAGTCCTTTTTCAGTAACTCCCATTTTCTTGCCTTTCATTGTGGTCTACTCTATATTTGCCCCCTTTTCCCAATACTAGAATCAATAAAACACGATGGTAACTAGCACCATTCCTGAAGCTAGGAGTGGGATTTCTAGGTTCAAATCTCAGCTCTACCACTTATGAGCTGTATGACCAAGATGAGTTACACAATTGTTCCCTGCTTCAGTGTCCCTAACTTTCAAAATGGAATAATAACTCTAACACATATGATTTTTGAGGATTAAATAAATAAAAACTAGTAAAGTATGGAAAAGAGTACGTAGTACAGTCAATCAATGCTCAATGTATGCTAGCAAATATCACTTGTGAAAATTATAATTTACTAAAACCTTTTATTCCTACATATTAATATCCAGTGCTTTTTATGTCTCCGTTTATTTTCTCTATTTAAATTTTATGCTATAAGTTTTCAAATTTTAAATCATCATTGCTCAACTACTTGTACAACTGTGTAACCCTGAAAAATTACTTAACATCTTTAAATCTAATACCCCATCAGTAAAATGAAGATAGTAACAGTACTTCAAATTTACTTGAGTGTTCAATACTAGATAATTTAATACAATGTCTAGTGTGTATTCAATAACTTCTGGCTATTAAAATTATTGTTGTTTTAAAAGTGATTATTTGTTTGCTAAAAATAAACTCTGGGTATATGGATAAAAAGTTAATAATCCTCTTCATCTACTACAAGATATATTTCATTTAGTTTTTACTTCACTATCATGTAGCAAAAATTCTCTCTCATAATAATCCATAGTTAATCTCCAAAAGGAGTTCTCTAACCAATACTCTTCAATTTGTTTCTTTCTCTTGGCATCCCTTCTGTGTATTACCTTACATTTATCTAAATTAAATCTCATCCTGTATTGCTGTTTTCCCATTTTTTACTTTTCATCACTCCGAAACTTTTCTCCACCTCCCACTGGGTTTACAGTTTATTTTGAAAATGTATCTGTAGCTTTGATAAATGCATACTCTTCTTTTGTTGATCAAATGCAATGATAGAGTCCTCTCTGAATTCAACTTGACTCATTTAATTATTACATTCTCTTTCTATATTCTCAGTGATTTATTTGTGTAATTTATATTATTAGCAGTAGTAGCATAATGATGAAAACAGGACCTGAAAGAAAGTGGGCCTTAGAAACTACAAAGATTGGTTTATTGTTCGTTACATTTCTCTAAGCCCAAATGTCTACAAATTGGGACCATAGATTGTTGTGAATATTCTTTCTTGATGAGGGAAAACTAAGACAGCATATTTATAATTATTCCCTTCACCCCCCTGCCAGTATTCCTACCTTTAATTAATTTTATTGATTTCTATGAGGGCAGTTTGTGATTTCTATCCAAGGTCCTATAACAAGAAAGTGCTAGAATTGGAATTCAAATTTGGAATCACACCAGGAGCCAGTTTACACTCCCCAATGTGATTTGTTCCTTATAATCATATCATACAAATTAGTTTATATTGGCTATATGCCACAGAACAAGGTAATATTTCACATGTAGTAATATATTACATGCTGTTAAGTCTAATATTTTTTTCAATTCTTCCTCTTTTGAGAAAATATGAATTTTATCATTCATATAAAACATATATTAACAACTTCTAAAGATTTTCTATCATAAAGCATCATATTAGCATAAATTACAGCATGATTCTAGGTTTTGTTTTGTTTTATTTTTTTAATTTTTCCTTAAAAGCACATTTATATAAGTATTTTGTAGCAATGTATTAAAATATGATTATACAACATGCCTTCAGGGAAAATAATATATTTTTTCTTATCTCACTAGAATTATTTGTACTCCTAAGAAAATTACTACATACAAGATTATGTTTTCATGATAACGCAGTAAATCCCTGCTTCTTAAAACTACCAAATTAGAATTTTGATAAACAAAAAAATGGATTATATGAAAATACTTCCGCTAACTGTGCTAATTATAGAGCTTTGCCTTTATGAGCATAAGAGGAATTAGCTAAGAATCTCGGTATGTTCCTGGGTGTTGCTATTTTAACAAAACAGTGAGCTAAATGTCTGGATTATCTAATATTAAATTGATAATTAAGCAGTACTGGGAAAATATTGTGCTCTGTTGTTCATTTGTATTCCAATTTCCAGAATAAATGAAACTCTGGTAAATATGTATTTAGAGACTACGATTTAACATTCTTTATAGACCAAGTTCAAAAATAAATAATACCTATATCGGTTTATCAAATTTTCATGGAGGGAATAACACTAATGAAATGCCTCCACATAATTTTAAACGATGTATGTTATTTTATTAATATTGAGCAATTATGTAATTATTTATCAATTGTTATATTTTTAACTGCTTTACTGAAGTGATTAGAAGCAGATCTAGAGTTATATCTATATGGCGAAGTGAAATAGTTATGAAGTATCCTGCTATATCTACTACAGTCTTGTGTCTATGCCTTTATTTCCATTTGTATGATGTTAGTTTTGTAACAGATATCTCAGCTGAGTAAATCAGAGATTATAAAGTTGATCTCAGATACTGGGGCACAAAACTTCTGTCCGGGAAAGAAGGGCTCTGTCTCCTGTGGAGTCCCAGAAGTACGGCGACAGCACTGGGTGCTCACGTCCTGAAGAGTTCTCCCAAGGATAAGATTTATATGCATCCCTCTGTTAAACAGACTGGTACATGTCTTGACTGAAATGTTTCTTTATCAAAGTTAATAGTTCCTCTCTTTGTCTTCTGTATATTGATTGCCCTTGTAACTTAACCCAAGTCTGTCTGCATGATGGAGACCAAAGCCAATCCCTGAGACATCAGGGATGCAGCAAGGGAAGAGTTTATCTGAGAGGCAGCCAGGAGAGGGAGACAAAGCTCAAAATCTGCCCTCCGAATGGGGAGAGAACGAGTTTTTTGTTTTGTTTTGTTTTTATAATCATAGGGGTTGAGATTATATATGTATTGATGAAATTTAGGACTCTTTGTGAGGAAAGATGGAGCAAGCACACCGAGCAAATATATATGTAACGTACATCCTATGTTCACTTTGGTGGGGGCAACAACACCAACATGAGGCAAGATTCAGTCCCTGACAAGGAGAAGGGGCTACGGGCAGGCTCTGAGAGCTGGTATAAACTGGCTGGGGTCTTGGACTTATTACCTTGGGTAAAGAATGCAGAACCTTGCTTATTCCTAGGCTGGAACCATATTAGTTGACTTTGAGTCCAGGTTTCTGTAGAGATAGCTAGGGAGTTTATTAGTGGGGTCTGAAAAGACACAATAGCTAATTAGGGGAAAACAGGTCTCTGAAAAACAAGCTTTAAACTTTCTGGTAGTTTCGACCTCTTTAAAATCTATGGGGCATGGTTTCACCTTTGTTACATTTTTCTTATAAACTGTTAAGTCACCAACTTGTGCTTCTAACTTGGTCACTAGTTATCTCTTTAATATGTGATACTTCAATCAAACAAGACTATCAGGGAGTCCCTTGGTATGGTGACATACTACATGACAGCAGTGCCAGGCCCTCAATTATGGCTCGAGAAAATCCAAATATGCTGCTGGACCAGGCAGCTCTGGTTGTTGTGTGTTGGAACAATTTATTTTTTCTAAGGCATATGCATATATAAAAGAGATGTGGATCATTCGAATTATTTACATCAAAGACTAGAGTAGCAGTGAAGAAAAGAAGCCAGTGAGTAATAAGATGAATCAGCTGTACCAAATCTTTTCATTATTTTCTTTCCTCATTGCTATTCTTTGCACCCATGCTTTCTTCCCAAATTCCTTCAGTTACAGCGTTAATGCTGTAAAATGTTGTTTAGTATCCTGCCAAATATATTTTTGGATTAAAAAATTTCCATTAATAGTGAAAACCTATAGAATGTTTTTTTGCATTACTCCTTCAGTTTCTTTTAGGTGTTTGCTAAATATTATCCAACCAAAACAAAATCATTCTTGTTGACAATGCTATATGAAATATAGTGTTTGTACCTTAAAATAGCTTCAATTCTAAATGAGTTAGATTATAAAGGTTAAGGGGGGGCTTGGGTGGCTTCAGTCAGTTAAGCATCCAATTCTTGATATTGGCTCATGTCATGATATCAGGGTGGGGAGATCAAGTCCTGCTTGGGCTCCTCGCTCAGCACGGAATCTGCTTAAGATTCTCTCTCCTCCCTCTGCCCCTCCTGCTCATGCTGTCTCTCTCTTTCAAATAAATAAATAGAGTTTAAAAAAAATTATAAAAGTTAAAATACTATTGCTTTTTTCTTTGATATTTTATAAATATATATTGAAATATTGTACTAATTTTATATAATTTTTAAAACAAGTTGCAAGTCTTTTTTCATGAATTTAAAATAAATAGAAAAATATATTCTCAAAAATATAAAGAGATATTATCTGATAAATTATGTATTTTTCTATCACAAATTTGTAATAGAAAACTCACTTAAATATAAAAATGGTGACATTTGACAATTAGCATTTTTTTGTTACAAAGAAATAAATACAGTGTCAGAAGCTGGAATTCATCAGTATTGTGAGTTTGACCCACTCTTTTACCTACTTAACCAAAAAATACATGTTTTACTTGTTCGTCATGATGCTATAATACGTAGTTTTATTATTTAAGAATTACTAAAAATCTTTGGTTTTACTTGAGCAGTTTCTTTTAAAAAGAAATATATTTAACTTTTTTAGTCAGTACTATTTACAAAATTTGCTCAAATGAGGAGGATGAAGATTTAGTACTTTAGTAAAATCTCCAAAAAGATCGAGAAACTTACAGCAAATATCAAATTGACATAAAAGACTGAGATTTTTGCATGAAAAAACCGCAAAATGTAGATTTTGACATTTATTATACTGAATCCCTTTTCTCAAATAATGTGCTTTAGCAATTATGAGATTTATACATATAGAATTTCAATTAAAGCCATGCAAGTTCTAATTTACATAAACACATTTCAGTTTGTATAATTTAAATCTAGTACATTAATTTTAGCAGTCAATGTATAGAGTACCTATTCAAACTTACTGGGTAAAGTACATCATTGTTCACTTCTCTTTGTTTTGATGATGAAGATAAATGACCCTAAATCTGGGTTCTTAGGCATTAAGACAGTGTTTGATTTGCTGGAGAGCTTCCAGTTGTACTGTATTTACATAAGATTTGTAAAGACCTGTAGTTTCCAGGTAGTGATAATGTTTAAAATTATGCCAAGAAGTTCCTAAGTGTATATTTAAAGTAATTTAAACTACATTCATATGCAGAGAAGATGGATTCCTAGCTTTATAAGTGATATAAACCATTATTGTATGGTAACAATCATAAGCTTGTAAAAATCCTTAAATTTATGGCTTTTGGGGGGATAGGTGAAAATAAATGAGAGCAATCTGGTTTTTTTCAATTCTAGACCTCTCCAGAATGATAGACAATAAATAAATGTCACTCATCCTCTCAATTAATACTTTGTAAACTCCCTCTGCTTAAGCGTGATTAGGAAATAGGAAGTAAAGGTAAGCAGAAAAGGAAAAGGAAAACTGATTTCTGATTTTCAATGAAAAACTGCACCCCACAAGTTAAAAAGGCAAGGAAGACTATTGCAGTTGGGGGAATGACTGAACTCAACTCCACCGAAACAAAAGGCAGAGGAGTTATGAAGCACCAGGGTGAGCAAATTGAAAGGTACTGAAGGGCAATAGGATGGAGAAGATGGTGGTCAACTTGAGGAGGCCAAGCATGTCCCCTCCATGGCAGTAATTGGAGTTAGCCTCACACCCTCTCAAAGAGACTGTGATAAGAACACCATCTTCCCTGATGATTACATTTCAAAGGGATGGCTCTGAGGTCCTTGAGAAAGGCATTCCTGGGTGGTATAACTGGCTGGAGGCTGGGAGAAGATTTACATCTCAAAGGGGCAGAGAAGGAATTTACAATAGCAAATTTTCAAAGCAAATGCTCTAAGAAGAGAAAGGTCAGAGCCCTATAATCTCGACAGGTTTTTCTCAAGTTTAGTTAAACTGAATCTGTCTTTGTTGATGTAGGTCCCTCTGATTTCTTATTGAGAAAGTGGTGGCAGAGTTGACAAGGGTTCCTTAGAAGGTTTTCCTTTCCTTCTCTTAGCATTTCTGCTAAACGTTTTGGTGGTTAAAGACACATTTGAATTAAAATGTTCCCTATTAAAATGTAAATTCTCTCTTGGAAATCAGGCTTGTTCACAGATTACTACTGTGAATGACTTACATGGGATAATCAGATTGCTTTCCTTCTGGCTGAGAAATGTGTCCTGAGAATTAGTATTGAGATTGGATGTTAAAAAGAGAGAAGAAATGGTCGTTGTTCTACATGATAAACTTGGAGAAGATAGACCCAGTAGGATGCTACTAACCGGAACTAAGAATTTATATTTGGTCAGGACAAACTTAACTCACTTTTACACTTTGTTTTGTATTTTAAGAGTAGCAATTGTCATAGTTATTAGAGAAACTCATCCTTTCATTATTTACGGAAGCTTCAAAGATGACAAAAAATATAGTGGTAGTTTACAAATTCACCCATATATAAGTGGGAGCGATTTTCCTATTTATACATGTAATTATAATAAAAGTAATATAATAAATATATATTTATAAATTATAAATAAATATATTTAATATAGTTGATATATTCATTATATTAATACAATTATATAAATGTAAAAATAATATAATAAAAAGAAATAAGTAATTATTTTATGCTTGGTGTTCTGAACCTGGAAAATGAGCAAGAATCCAATAAATCACATTTAAATAACTAATGCATGTTAAAGGGATATAAAACCTGCAAAGTACTATTTCAATGGCTAGGCAACATTGCATAAAGGGCCAGAGAATAAATATTTTAGGCTTATGCATACCATAAGATTTCTGTAACAACTACTCATCTCTGCCTGTATAACTGAAATCAGACAAAGACAGTACAGTGATAAATGAACATAGCTGTGTTCCAATACAACTTTACTTACAAAAACAACTGGTGGGCCTAATTTGGTGCATGGGCATCATTTGCTCAGGACTATAGAAACATTTCCTGAGGTGAAGAAGGTTCTTATATACTCAACTCTTTTATAACCTACCTGAGTTAATGCTCTAGTTGCAAACATATGGTGATTTGCATGGTGCAAAACAAAAAACAAAACAAAACAAAAAACAGGAGGCTAAAGGCTAAGAATTTGTCAGTAAACTTGAAAGTGACAAGAAAAAGAAAGGCTCTCTAGACAGAAATGTCTTTAGAGTTGAAAAGGGCAATTCATTAGCTGATTAGAGCTTGACTGGCTTGAGAATAGCCGACTCCGTTTTTTGTAATTTTCTCTTCATCAATCTTGAGAAGCTTTTGACCTGTGCATTAGAAGGGAGATTCCCAGGCTCACGGCTGACACCACTTACTAAACCTGATGCTTTCCCAATTGTAAATGAATAAATTGGTATTCCAGTATAAACAAAGGTATCCTGTGATTTTGATTAGCTCAGTCAATCCCCAATAGCTTAATTAATTCTGGATGAATTGTTAAATTTGTTTCTTAATTTGCATAGCTGAGACCCAGTCTTCTGAAGCTATGAAGAGCTGCCAAAATGAACAGCCGATGTTCAATTCCCCATCTTTCACATCTATTTGCTGCAACATAATAGGGAGACTCCAACTCTGTAAAACTTCATAGTGTAGGCTAATGCTCTGGATCCCAGTTTCAGTTTTATCAGTTAAAAGCAGTGTGTTATGGCAAACAGCAATCTCTTTTACCTGAATTGTTTTAATTAGGCAAACAATACCAAAATCTTTTTCAGTCTAAAATGCTCAAAATCTAGCTTACACTGCATGGAAGGAATAGTTCATTCATTTAGCTCTGTCTGACTGACTGTAATCTAAAAAATAGTGAAAAAATTCCAATTTATTAAAGACAGAGCAAATAATGTGCCATTTGATTGACTCTAACATTAACGTCCTGGGGTTTCCTTGAGATAAGTTGAAGGAATGAACACAGGTTAACATTCTTTCCTTATATCCGTAATAGCTTTTTAACACACCACTGAACACACTGTTAACATACAGGAAATAGGCAGTGATTAGCTGATTGCTTTGCCTTGACTGACAAATGAGGATTCACAGCAAACTTTTCATGTTAGATTCTTTCCTTCATATGTCTGTGCAATTTCTCTTCCCAATTTACTACATTGAATTCTATTTGTAAGTGATCACACTGAAACTTTTAAAAGATTATTAGAGATAGTAAATTTATTCAGTATTTCATGTATTCAGTAATTTAGGCATTTAGAGAATAATATCAAATTTTCTCAAATCATACATGGTATTTATATCACAAATTGTACAGGAAAAAGATACTTGATTACTTCAACATTTCATCATACTTTTCATGATTTTTGAAGGTAGGAGAGTGATTATCATTATGTTCAATAGCCTTTTGCTTAGCCTGGATATTAAGTACAACATAAAGGATGCTTCGTTTGTATGTAAGAGTAGAACCAAAATAGAGTCTAAGTTGCCTTGTGGATCATGAGCGTGGGTTTTTCTTCTGATGCTTAAGTAATATCTATGAAAATCGAACCAATACAATTTATATAAGCAGTGCCTTTTTCAAAGTGATCATAATTCCTAAACATGGTAAAATGGGGCCTATCTTAACCTACAAATACTTCAATAGTTCTCCACTAGTAGTAAGAGGTGTGGCATATCCAGAATTTACTGAAGACCACACATAGTAATAAGTATTTTAAAATATCATATCTTATCTTCATAGTGTTCATAAAAATTAGATACCATCTCTATTGTAAAGATGGAAAAATTGAGACTCGGAGTTTAAATAACTTGTCAAAAGTCTTTGAAAGAGTGTGCATTAGAGATCAAACTGAGGCAAGCATCCCAGTGATGTCTCAAATGTGAGTCTTGATGATATTGTCTCAAGGTTTCCAAATTATAATGTTAAAATTAACTTGATTAGTTTGGGTGACCACATGGTTGTCTCTGCATACGATTTTTGTTAGGTCAAATTTCAAAGGGAAACTATTATTCATTAGAAAGAATTATTTTCCTAATTGCTGGTGTTATACATATCACTGAATGAATAGGCTTATTCTTCACATATTTCAGTTTAAAATTCAACTGTATATAATTTATTTGAAAGAGAGAAATTAAATAAAATTGAACAGAAAAGTTGAATGGTAATTGCACTACATGTACAAGATTACAGAAGGAATATCAAAATCATGAATTAAAAAAAGAAAATGTGACTTACCATTGTTAACATGTAAAATGTCTTGAAGTATTATCAAAATACAGTCTTGTCTATAATGCTGTATTGTCCTTATTACAGAACTATAAAGAGATTAAAAAATGAAATTCCAATTTTGCACGAGAATTTTTGCTTCATTGTTGTACAGAAAAATCTCTTACTGAAGTCTTTTTTTTTAAATATCTTCCCATAACTTTTAAATACCTCCAATGACATAGGAAGAAATGATGTTTTTGTTTTAACTAACTGCTGAATACTTTATTTATGCTTTTGATTTTAAGTCCTTCTGGTTTCTCTCAGAAGTTGTGGCAGAAATAATTCCATTCTCACTTGTATTCTTAGAATTTTCCTGTCTAGCGGCTCTTTTTCTTCAGGATAAACTTAGGAATTTTTACTCTATTCTATTCTATTCCTCACCAGATTCTTCTCTCCCAATTTAGACTTCTCCTTTTTTTTTTTTTCCCCACCCCTCTGTCCAAAGTATTAAAGGCATCTTGATAATATATGCATTGCTACCTCTGGTATTTTTTTTTTTTTAATAACACCTAAACACTCTTATACTCTAGGCTTCTGCAAGGCACATGGCTAACTTGGAAACATTAATTGGCAGGGCAAGTTTGTGTAGATGAGGCTTTATTTACTAATGGAAAAAGAAAGTATATATATGAATTTACATTCTTTTTCAGGGAATGTAAGAATTTCTGTTGCTTCATATTCTTCCAACACTTATCACTAGACTTTATAATTTATGCCAGTCTCAAAGTTTTGGCTTAAATTTGCATCTCTCTAATTACACATATTGTTAAATACTTTTTCAGATTTTCCTTAGCCGTATGGATTAACTAATTCATAGAATATCTGTTCAAGTCTTTGGTTGGTGATTCTTTGGAAGTGTCTTTTACTTATTAATTTTTAGGATATTTTTATTAATTTTCTATCTGGGATCTTTGTTAGTTTTATGGATGGCCCGTGTCTTTTCCTGCTCAGTGGCTTGCATTTTTGGTCTCTTAAAAGTACGTTTTCAGGAATAGGTGATCTAAATTATGATGTCGTTAAACATAAATCATTTCCCTTGTGGTGAGTTTATTGCTGTTGTTGTTGTTACTTATTTTTTTTTTAATTTTGTGTGTGCGTGTGTGTGTGTGTGTTTGTGCTTTAAAAAATCTTTCTCTGACCCAGGACTATGGAGATAGTCTTTTATATTATCAGGCATTATTGAAGTAACAAAGTTTAAGGTTAAACTTTAACACTTACATTTAAACACCTTCTTTGCTCTCCAGTTCCTTCATGCCTCTTTGAGCTCCCATCTAGAAGCATTTTCCTTCTGCCAGAAATATCCTGCAGAGTTTACCTTAAGACGAGTTTATTAGAGGGACACCTGGGTGGCTCAGGGATGGAGCCCGGCATCGGGCTGTCTGCTCAGCAGAGAGCCTGCTTCCCCCTCTCTCTCTGCCTGCTTCTCTGCCTACTTGTGATCTCTCTCTCTCTCTCTGTCAAATAAATAAATAAAAATCTTTAAAAAAAAAAAAGACAAGTTTACTAGAGATGAACTTTCTTACTGTTTTTAAAAATATATTTAATTTTTATTTATGTTTATAAAATTCTAAGATTGACTATTTTGTTTCATCACTTAGAAGATATCATCCCATTAGCTTCTTGTTCCTATTTTTGCTGGTGATACTGGTTACCTTTCTGGCTCTACTTGCTATAAAGGCAATCTGTATTTTCTTCTTTGCATAATTTTAAGAATTTTCTTTCTCTTTGATTTTTTTTTTTCAATTTTACCACTAGGTGTCTAGGTGTAGATCATTGTAGTTTTTAATTTGCTTTGCTAGACATTTGATGATCTTCAATTTATTGATTGGTGTCTTTCAACATTTATGGAAAATCCTCAGGTACTATTTCTTCAAATATTACTTCTGTTTCATTTTCTTTGTTTTCTCCTTCTGTGGGTTTCACATGAACCTATTTTTGTTACCCTCGTCTGTATTTTCAAATCTTCATCCTTCTATGTTTTATTCTGTAATGTTTCTTTTAATCTCTTCCTTAGTTTAGTAATTACCTTTTCTGCTGTGTCTAATCTGTTCTTAAGCATATCAATTTAATTCTTAATTTCAGTTATTACATTTTGTACTTATATAATTTCTATTTGGCTCTTTCATGAATTTATAATGTTTATAGGTTGTTTATTTAAGGTCTTTGTCAAACTTTCTAAACTGATTTTTTTTCATAAACAATAAATTTTATAATCCTGGTGGGTTAATTACTATTGTATGCTCTTTCTGCTTATTCTCATCATGCTGTCTTCTGTGTATGCCCTGTTATCTTTGTTTGTTTCCTGGACATTTTATTTTAAGAATTGTTTATAATAATGATTAGATGACTAGGATGATATTATCTCACTATAAAGGGGAAGATTTTATATTTTATGAGACACCTAGATAAAAGTGAGCTGCAGTTCATACTATTCACTTGCAGAGTGAGGCATCTTAAAGTCCTAGCACAGAGAAGGTGCTAGTCCATTACTGTACCCATCCCATATGCCTGGAGGAGCAAAAAGCCACCAAAGGGCATTTAAGCCTCAGTCATCTTCTCAAGATGGAAAAATTCCCAAAGTACTATGTGACTCAAGGTGCAATCTTATGTCTCTAAGTTACGGTTCTCTTCAAGATATAGACTGGGCAGTTCTTCACTGTCTTGTTATTTCCTTCACGAGATAAGGATGTAAAGAATAAGCCTTTCATATAGTGTTTTAAAAATATTATTTTATTTATTTCAGGTTTGTTTGTTGTTTGTTTGTTGCTGTGTTACTTCTTCAGTGGAAGAGTTAGTCCAAATTATCCAATCCATTGCTACCAAAGGAACGTTTCTAGATCTTTTTTTAAATTTATTTTTGCAGTGCACATTCTGATATAAGCATACAATAGTGTACAGATAAGCAATTAGTATAACAATTCTAGATATTTTATCATAGTAAATTGGTGTATCTTGACATGTCTAAATTAGGTAAAAATTAACACTTGTTTTGAAATCACATATTTCTTGACAAAGGACACTGTCAGAATTTTCTAGTTAGTTAAGGGGTATGTCATTGAATAAGTGTGGTTTTATTATGAGAATAATTAATAATTCCACTTAGGATTTCTAAGGGTCTTTTTTCGTGTGTGTGATACATTTCTGACTTAAGTATTTTATTTTATCTGTTTTTAATTAGTAATTACTTTTGATGGAGTAAAGAAGGGAAAAATACATGTAATTTGAAAATGTTATTGATAAAATTTCTTCTATGTTTCATTCCTATAATAGTAGTTATAAGTATAATTAGGGCAATAAGATTAAAACTAGTATTCAAATATTCAACATAAATATGTACTTAGGAATTTCAAAAGAACAGAATATTGTTTATGATAAATTAAATTTTTCTGATGATTTTAAAAGAATTGATTTTTAATCAAATTACTAATATCATCTTTTTAATTGGTGTTTCATAAATATTCATATTATTTTATTCTTTTTTTGTACTGTTTTTATAACACATACTACTTTTACCCATGTTCCTATTACTATTTCTATCACCTAGTTGCTATTGGAATAAATGTTTCATAACTACTTACCTGCTGTGGTTGAAGTTGTACTCAACTGTACTTGTCTCTCTGGCTTTAGATTCTGCTAGAAGAGACTTAACAATTTTCATTACTTTGAAAACAAGCTCTTAATATTCCTCTAAGTCAAGTTGTGAAAATGAGAAAGTGCAGAAAGGGTTCCACAGGGAGACACTATTTTATTTGCCTCTTCTCTTTCCCAAGTAATCAAAAGAAAAAGCTGATCTAGAAATGGAATTAGTAGTCTTCATAACATGAGATTAGAGGAAACACCACAGCTAGAGCTCTGATTTCTTTCCGTGGATACTGAAAGGACCTCCAATAGGAGGCAAAGCTTATAGGTCAAAAGAAGTACTGACATGTTTCAAAAAAGTTAGTACCACCTTACCACCTGTTATACCTAGCCTATGTGATTTTATGTTTTTATCTTTGTTCAAGACATCAACTGACTCTTGATATCATGCAATACATGATTTTACTTAAAGAAGACTTTTCATACGTGCGTTATCATTGGAACTGAAAGGAAGGAGGAGGATATTAAAATGGTAGATCTTATTTTTTGCAAAGCAGCTGTCTGTATGTAACTAGCATAAGATGTAGATAGAATGTTATAGAATGAAATATGCTATCATTAATGTATATCTATGAAAATGTAATTAATTAATTAATTAATACTAATTAATAAGGAATTAAATTTTCAATATTTTTCCTGGAAACTCATTTCTAAAGTGACAACTATGAACACTAAATATAAACAAAAACTCAGAGACAACCAATCTGTACTGATATCTCTTAAAATAAATCTTAAGTTGGCTTACGGATTGATTTGTAGTTTTTGTTTTAGGTTGTTAATGTGTTTCTAGACATAATCACCATTTCTTTATAAAACATAAATCCGATATGCTTTATGTGTACTTTCTTCACCATTAAAGCATGTTCGATGAAACTTAGAATATAAGAATAAAAGTATGTAATGTTAGTGAGTGTGTGAGATTAAATCTTTCCTTGTTAATAGCTATCAGAAAGACTAGTAAAGGTAAGCATGACAATTTTGTAGGTAAAAGACATCTTGTTGCTGTATTTATTTAAGGGAAAAACACTTGATTTTGAGAAGTAGCAAGTGAACATAATTGGTTTTGTGCATGTAGTCCTATACAATATATCAGGGAAGAGGAGAAATATATATGTAGCATGAAACATCCAGGAAAAAAATTCTAAAGTGTTTTCAAAATACATATCGTTATTTAACAATACATATTACTGAGATAGTTTTAAAAATAATTTCAAAATGTAATCTCCAAATTAAAGAAAAACTTACCGTGCAAGTTAATATGCCCTGGGTGGATGGTAATTCTTATTTCTCATTATGCATCCTCTCAAAAAACTTATATTTTAGAAAGATGTCCCACATTGTTATGCCAAATCTCAGCATTTACTCTAACATGTTCATATTATGTAATTAGCATTGTTAATGTATAACTACCAAAAGCACAACTAATTTGAATGGCCCGGGATCTAATACCAGATGCAGGAGGTTAGTGAAGAGATTCCAAGGTGACTTAGTAGCAATTGTATTTCTAAATGCCAGAATAGCCAATCCTAATATGCTGATTTTAGAACCAGATGTCCAATGATTTCTTACATGATTTTATAATAAACCAGAAGCTGGAATTCAGAAATGTTAATAGAAAATTATTAATAATCCTTATAATACTCGACATGATGTTATTACTTTTATAATTCTCCCTTTTTCTATAAGTTTGTAATATTAAAAAAAAAAAGACCTAGGGACGCCTTGGTGGCTCAGTTGATTAAGCATCCAACTCTTGACTTCAGCTCAGGTTATGACATCAGGGTTGTGAGACTGAGCCCCACGTTGGGCTCCATCCCTAGCACGGAATCTACTTGAGATTCACTCTCTCCCTCTCCCTCTGCCCCTACCTCCCTCATTCTCTCTCTCAAATAAATAAATAAAATCTTAAAAAAAAAAAGACCTAAAGAAACACTGTGTCTGCAAATTTCAAATATTTTCTATGCCTAATTGGCAAATATATTTTAGTGATTTTTAGAAAGAAAGAAAGAAAGAAAGAAAGAAAGAAAGAAAGAAAGAGAGAGAGAGAAAGAAAGAAAGAAAAAAGAAGAAAGAAAGAAACAAAAAGTATGAGTATTAAAGAAGATTAAGCATGTTGTCTATGTTCATCATCACAACAAAGAAACAAAAGACAATCATTGCCCCCCTCACCCCACCCCACCCCCATGGAAAGTTCATTTCAGAATACTAATTTGTGATATTCTAACCTGGCTAAGATTGAGCAAAGTCAAAATGCAAAACTCAGTGTAGAAAAGTTAGTGTCTGCGAACGTCAGCTGATGAGACATGGGTGAAAACTGGTAGGATTATCCAGTCATCTCTCATGAAAATCCACAATGACAGACTTGTTAATTCCCATAATTGGTAAAGATTGTCTGAAAACAGAAAAGGAAAGCTAGATCCAGATTACATATTATATTTTCTGGTTTGGCATAATTATTAGAAGATGTGTTGAATAGTTAAAAATATTATGTTTAACTTTAAAATTTAAGGATCAGGAAGCAACTGTACTATACCAACACTGTCTGACTGATAAAGGTAGCTGACAGCATTTCATTTAATTGCTGTTTGGTTGCTGAACTTCAGTTTTTCCTCCGTCAACTTCCCAAATAAATCTTATCCCTTTAGAGTCAATTTATGTTTCCCAGCATAATGATGCATTTTACCCATTCAGCTATGCCAGTGTTCTCTGAAGCCAGCCAGCAATGATCTCACCTCACCTACAATATAAATCTATCAGTGAATAAACAACATCATTTTTATTTCAATGCCGATGACACACTACATGTCGATTTGGCAGTTAAATAATTTATCTCTCTTTTGGGTGCAATCTGCCAGGCTTATTATAACTCTACTTCTGATATTCATTTTGTTTAATAGTTCTTTGCCTCATGAGGATGCTTGTCAATCAATTAAATTGAAATGTCATTCTGACCTTTTATTGGAAACAATTTATTCTTTTTTTCATTTCATTACAAGCTTTTTTCCATTTTATTCAAACTAAAAGCCTTAATTACTAGTATTCAGAAACTTTATACTAATTAACCTTATAAAACTACATGCTCATTAACATTACTGACACTTTATCTTTACAGAGGTTATCCAGTTGAGCCTGCCTGAAGATCAGAAGCTAAGCATTACAGCGGCAACTGTGGGACAAAGTGCTGTTCTGAGCTGTGCCATTCAGGGGGCACTGAGACCCCCCATCATCTGGAAAAGGAACAATATTATTCTAAATAATTTAGATTTGGAAGACATCAATGTGAGTACATAAAAATATGTTGCTTTATAATTTGCGTATTTCACGTGTCATACTCCAGACTTTGTGAAGTCTGAAGAGCTTAATGAATATTGGACATAGTGTAGAAGAGGGTTATTAGAACATTGTCATATCCACAGTGCTGACTAGAAGGTGCACTATAGATCATTTGAAATTATCCAAATCACTTGCGTAGATGTGGTAAGCAGGTTATGGAGCACTGTATTAGTGGGATCATATCAACTTAAACCAATTCTGTCTGATTGTCAGAATTTTTACAATTACCAACAATTAATCTTTTTGCATTTGCTATTATGTTTAAACAACAGCCTAAAGCTTCTGAGGTGTTAGATTGGGTAAAGGCGGTTTTTGCTTCAAATACTTCAGAGTGTATTAGAAATAATAAACATTAATCAAGCAATAGATGGTTTATTTTTCTAGAATGAAATTGGAATGAATTTCTCCACTGAGGTTCACTCCTAGAGACTCAGAATCTTAAACTCAATTTGAAAGGATACAGCTTTGAAAATGAAACAGAAACAGTATTCATTTGTTCCTTCCATGCTATGTGCTCCAAGTGAGGGTTAAAAAGTATACATCATCCTAGATGATGAAAAGAAGTAAAAATCATGTGTTATGGAATCCCCATGGAAATGATGTAGGGCAATCCTTTGGTCTTAGTGATTTTGGGATTTTATGATCTCTGTGCACATAAGTTTTAGTTATTTTTTTTTATTATCGCTCAAGAAAGCTATCACCTATTTGCTAGTTCTTTGTTGCTTCATATAGAACCTCTAAACCATCGGTCCAAGAGAGTCACTCCTACGTATTACATCTTACTAAATATTCTTGTTTAATGTCCTCAAATGATTCAAAACAGAAGCTTTCCAACTGTAATTTTTTTAAACATTTTTTTCTAAATTTGTTTACATCTGTGAAATTTCTTCAGAGAGCATATGGAGAATAATATTTAATTCTTAAGATAACCAAAACACTGTGCATTAGAATAGCTATAATCTCAGCAATATTCAACAATCTTTGAGAACCACGGGTATGCTTATATGTTGTTATGTCTACATTTTATGTTTTATTTTCTACCTTCATTTCTACTATCAAGTTTTCCACTGTTATGTCCAGAGGCTCATGTATTTTATGGTGCTGTGGTTTGAATACGTCCAAATAAGCTCTTTTGAATTGTTTCAGTAAGGAAGGATATGTTATGAGTAATCTGTGGAAAATTGTAAACATGGGCACATTCTTGTGCCTGTATCTTGTAAGTTATTTTGTTTACTTCCTACCTTCTGACTGTTCTAGAAACTTGAAATTTCTAAGAAAAAGACTGTAGATAAGTTTGATGTCCAAAATATATGTAAGTACTAGATAAATTCTGGCATCAATAAATTAATTTTTATTGGATAAAGTTATTTTGGTTAGATTTCATAGAGCAGATAAATTTTGAGAATTTTAAAAACATTTTTAAGATTTAGAAAGTTTCAATTTCATTACAAGTATATTTAAATAAGTTGGACAGGCATTCATAACCTATAGTATACATATAACTTCCAGTATTCCAAATGAAACTGCAGGGGTATCTTTGAAAGGGATATTTATTTAATTTCACGATATACTACTGGTGTTTTCATTTAAATGCATTTACCAATATAACTAAAAGGTGAAATAAAAGTTACAAAATATTACTTATCGTATTTTGTTTTATACTTACTCCTGCTTTTAAAATAAGGACTTCTCCATGTAAATTATTTATCTATATCTATCCATCTGTATATAGAATTTATAGTTTATTATAGTTAATAAACTATATACTTTTTATAAATATAACTGTATTAAGTGTAATAAACTATTACATAGTCCACCATATATTATAATACATATTATAAACTATTTATTATGTAGTTTATTATATTTGTGTGTATATATTTAGAAAGAGAGAGTCAGTACTGTCTCTAGTGGACATTTGATGTATTATCTGATTACTTAACATCTTTTAAACAACCCTTCAAATATTTTGGCAGTGCTTTGGCTCTTTGTTTTCCCAAGCTAGAAACCAAAGTCTTACTTAATTAGCCTTTGCAATTAGGGAGCAGATATGTGAATAAGGCTTTAACAAAGACACTGCGCAACAACTTCATTTTGTAAGAAAGAACAGGAAATCACAGATGCTTTACAGAATTCACTCTCCCCATCCATCCCTCCTCGTGAGCGCTGTGGCAGCAGATCCTACTTGCAAGGATATCAGTGATAAAAGTTCTGGAGTTGGTCAGTGTTCAACTTCAATTGGATCTTCATGGGTCTCAGCATGTGGCTTCTACTTTTTTCCTGGCTTCTCATTCCCTAAGGATGACAATCAGTTCTGCATATCCTATGATATCCCTAATATCTTCATTAAATGACATTCCTGCTTAAAACTAGCTAGAATGGGATCTATTGTTTACCCCTAAGAATGGTGTCTAAATAATTTTATGGGTTTAATATGTTAAGAAACATCTATAATTGGGGCGCCTGGGTGGCTCAGTTGGTTAAGCAACTGCCTTTGGCTCAGGTGATGATCCTGGAGACCCGGAGACCTGGGATCGAGTCCTGAATCCAGCTCCCGGCTCCGCGGGGAGTCTGCTTCTCCCTCTGACCTTCTCCCCTCTCATGCTCTCTCTCACTTTCTCTCTCTCTCTCTCTCTCAAATAAATAAATAAAATCTTAAAAAAAAAAGAAACATCTATAATTATATCTTCTTAAAATGTGTGTTTCATCATTAGATTTTGGATGTTTTGAAACATCAAGATGACCTTAGTATTAATAAAATGCATTCTTTGTTTATAAGCAAAGAGAACTTTCAAAATTTCCAGATATAAGTCAGCTTTATACCCAATTAGTATATATTTTTTCCCATAAGAATGGGTTTAATTCCCATTAAATTATGTAAGGTTAAAATTATAAGTGCTTTTCATATCAAAAGAAATCAATGACAATTTTCAATATTCTTCCTGATTCTTTAGTATATATTAGGTAGGACTTAACATATATTTACCTAGGCAATACATAAATACTTTCTGATTACAAAAGATTAAAATAATATAGATGTATTTTTTAAAAGCATGATTACCCCTTTTTTTTATATCTACTTATTCCCATTCTTAAGTGCAGAAGAATCCTGAGTATGTTTTTAATCTCCCTTCCATGCATTGCAAATATAATTTTATTTATTTAGTAGGATAGATTTATATTAATTCTCATTATGTCACTACTTCATTATCTTATTAGCTCTAAAGACAACTCCATGAAGCAGGGAAGCTTTTTTTTTCCCCCACAGCAGGGAATCTTACCCACATTTGCATATGTGGGGATTTATGCTAAGAGAGTTGTTTTCCCAAGGCTGAACGATTAAGTGGTACAGCTGGAATGTTTATATGGCATGATTGACTAATTCTTGAGCTTCACCACTGCATGGAAATGAGATGATCTTTCATTTTCTGCTACCCTTTGCAAAATGTATCCCAAATAATTCTGGCTCCTATACATTACTCATAGATTTTATATTCTCTGTTATTATGTGTGGGACTGATTAATACTCACTTGATGTTAGAAGCCTTTCATTTGACCTGTCTTCTGTTTTGTACCAAATGAATAAAAGAACATTCCTGAACTACGAGAGGCAGTGACATAGTGGTTTACAAAATGTGCTGGGGATTCAGACTGTCAGGATTCCAATTAATATTCGGTCTCTTGGGAGTGTTGTGTCCTCAAGGTATTTAACCTGACTGTGCCCAGCTTCCTTATCTGTAAATTGAAGATGACAATAGAATTAACTCATTTTTGCATGAGAACTAATGCGATAAACCATTTTAAAACTGGTAACACTCTAGGAGTCATAGTGTAATTCGTCAGTTAAACTAGGTTCTTTTTTTTCTCTTCTCTCTTGTCCTCCTCCCCAGCTCTTCCTCTTTCTTCTCTTTTTTCTAATATAGGTTTCAACAGTACAGAAACACTCAACCTGCCTAAAACAACAAGAAATCAGTGTTAGGACGCATATGGTAGTAAGAGAGTTTGGAAACTAAGAGGAATGCCCCCACCAAATTTATTCCAATTATAGTTACTGAAACTGGAAAAATTTTTTTTTCTATTCAACGCAGCTTTAGGCATCATGCTGACTTAACTTCCTATTAGCAATCTTGTATTAATCTTTGCTCTAAAGATAGGCCATTAAATTCACTCGGCTACTACATATTCATATATTTTCCGTCATTTATGTGTCCTCAGTCCTCTTTCTGTCTAAGTTCTTGCAATAGATAATTGGTTTACTTTGATCTGGATGGATCTTGGCACACAAAACACAATTCTGGCATTATTATGATTGAGCCTGAGACCTAATCCTGGTCTGATGAGCTATGACCAGGGGATGCAGATGAGGAGCTGTGAGGTTTAGAACATGACTCTACTGTTGACCTTGCTTTTCTCTAGCTGGTTCTTAGATTCCAATCCTAGTTTTGCCACTTATTAGCTATGCAATCACAATGAATTGATTGAACCAATTTAAGTTACAGTCTCTTCATCTATAAAAGGAGAGATTGTCATAAAATTCAATGGTGCATACCAGGTTGAACATAAAATATAAGTTATTTGTTTTATCACTATCAGTAGCTTGATTCAATATGGCATTGTTGGTCATGCTTAATAACAAATGTAAAGCCCTATGAAAATATTATTTTGAAATAGCCTGATGTAATTTATATTATTATGACTATCACAACTTTAACGGTAGACTTGCTAGATAAAACACAGAACTCACAGATACATTTGGATTTTAGATATACAATAAATATTTTTTTCCACTATAGGTATATACCAAATATTGCATGGGATATACTTCATACCAGAATCATTCTTGTCTGTCTGAAATTCAACTTTAATTAGGTGCTGCATTTTATTTACTATGTCTGGCATTGTCTTTACATGAAAGTCAGGTTGGCTTAAATACTGCATGTAACCATTTTCTTTTTTTTTTTTTTAAGATTATTTATTTATTTATTTGACAGAGAGAGAGAGAGAGATCGCAAGTAGGCAGAGAGGCAGGCAGAGAGAGGGGGAAGCAGGCTCCCTGCTGAGCAGAGAGCCCCATGTGGGGCTCGATCCCAGGACCCTGAGATCATGACCTGAGCCGAAGGCAGAGGCTTTAACCCACTGAGCCACCCAGGCGCCCATGTAACCATTTTCTTACAACTGATCCTGTGGCTTACATCACTGAGATTAAAATTGAAACTGTTAAAAGTTCATGTGAATTTAATACATTGGCTTTGTAGATTCCTTATTTTTTTCCCATCTTAAGGTTCATTCTGTGATTTTTGTTTCCTTTACATCTGTCCAACCTGTTAGTAATTGTGCCTCACACTGAGAAGAGACTAGGAAAAATAGTAGATTAAATTCACAGGAGTTTATTCTTTCATAAAATATACCTTCCATAGCTGGCATGATTGCTCCATGAAGCATTCAGACCTCAATCTTTTATCTTCTTTTCTGGTATTCTCAAGAGCATAGCTTTTATCTTTAAGGTCATCTCAGGGATCAAGAGGGCTACTACAGCCAATCTATATTCCGTCATCCTATAGTCTGTGTCCACAGCAGTACAAAGCAGGTAAAAGATAAAGGAACTTATTCCTGGAAGTCCTGCAACTGCTTATGGGTCACCGATGAACAATAACTGTAATAACTGTACTAGGAAGACTGGTAAATACCACTGTTTAGCTAGGCATACTGATCAGCCTTCAGTTACAAAGGAGGAACAGGACATCAATCTCTACTTCTCTACCCATGGCCATCTAAGAGGATAGAGGATGTTCTACTTTTTTCTTTGTACTTTTGTTTTGTTTTTCAGCGTTGATTAAATATGATTATCCATCTAAATTCAAATCTGAGCAGCTCTGCACACCAACTCTGTTCCTTTAGTAGTTTTCTCAGTCCTCAACTTATTTCTTTGATTGTGTATTTTGCATTAGTAGGCCTCTCCTTAAATATCCTACTACATTTTATTTATTTATTTATTTATTTATTTATTTATTTATTTATTATTTTTTTATTATTTTTTAGTCTGATTATTTTTTGATCATTCTTTTTTCAAATATTTATTTAAATTCAATTAATTAACATATAGTGTATTATTCGTTTCAGCGGTAGGTTCAGTGGTTCATCAGTTTTTCTGATCATTTTTAAGATAGTTCTATCCCTGTTGCTTATTTGAAGTAATACTTACCATGTACAGTTGACATCCATTTAAAGCAAAGCATTTTCTTGAAACATGGTAAGTCACTCACAGACAATAAACCAGTTGAAATAATCACTTTAATTCAGATCAGAATCCAATTGTAAGTGTGGCAGTTTGCATATTAGTTTTTTGTTTTTTTAGTTTCTTTGTTTTTTTTTAATGCTTGATTTCCTAGTACTATGTAGCTGGCAAAACTAGCACTGAGAGATAACATATCACAGCATAATAAATAAAAGTAATGAAACTAATAATACACTATATGTTAATTAATTGAATTTAAATAAATTTTTGAAAAAAGAATGATCAAAAAAATAATCAGACTGAATAATAAATAATTAATAAATAAATAAATAAATAAATAAATAAAACGTAGTAGAATATTTAAGGAGAGGCCTACTAATGCAAAATACACAATCAAAGAAATAAGTTGAGGACTGAGAAAACTACCAAAGGAACAGAGTTGGTGTGCAGAGCTGCTCAGATTTGAATTTAGATAGATAATCATATTTAATAAATAAAATGAATAAATGAAAATTATCAAAATTAAAAACCTTAATAAAATAAAATTTTATTTTACTGTTAATTTTTTTTAGTACGTGTGGACTTTTTTTTTTTAAATTTTATTTATTTTTCAGAGAGAGAGAGAGCACAAGCAGGCAGAGAGGCAGGCAGAGGCAGAGGGAGAAGCAGGCTTCCTGCTGAGCAAGGAGCCTGATGTGGGACTCGATCCCAGGACTCTGGGATCATGACCGGAGCGGAAGGCAGCTGCTTAACCGACTGAGCCACCCAGGCGCCCCACGTCTGGACTTTTAAAGCCATTAAATGCTTAATATAGAATACTATACCTTATTCTAATTAAAAAAACAATGTTTCAGAATATGTACTGAACTTCAAACTTAGAAGTCAAATCTCCAAGACATACTTTGTTCCCAAAGATTGAAAGAAATTATTTTAGTAGTAGAGAATTCTGACTCTGTTACTCAGTTTTAATACTTAATAGCAGTGTGAGGATATAACTTTTCCCCTTAAATCTATGAATTTTAAAGTTCTCATATATACAAAAGGAGCATTTTTACCCTTTAGGCTATTCATTGATAACAGAACTCAAATTATATATCACCAATAAAAACAATTTAGTTAGCAAGATTTCATTTTAACTTTTTAGAAACCTATAGTGTTCTTTTTAATATGGAACATATTGGAGTATAACATCAAAACTAATTATTAAAAAGGAAGTTATCAACTTTTTTCTTCTCTAGACTATAAACAATCCATTTCTTTTTTCCCCTTAACTAAAAATGTAGACATTTAATGTTTGTAATATAATACATCATTCACCACGTAATTTTTATCACTAATTTATTTTTAATGTAAGCCCGAGGCTGTTGTTGGCTCTTAAAATCCAAGGGGAATTGGAGAATATTTATGATTCAAAATCTTCTGAGCCAAAGAAAGCAAAGAGCATTGGCAAGGCTAAAGATGTTGGATTTCTTCCACAAATATCAAATATGCAACATGCATTCATTTTCCACCTATATAGTTGTTAAATTGGTAAAATTGCATGTGATCATAAACATTGCTTAAGAGTGTGCTGCTTCAAAATGAATATTATTCCTAATTACTTTGTTCTGCTTATATAATGGAACACTGAACATTACAATTCACTTCTTAAGGAAGTATTAAAATCAGTAATTTAAAAAATATTCTTAAATGTCTTTGGCCATATTCTTTTGGAACTTATTCTTGCAAATAACAATATATAAAAATGAAATGATCATGTGTGGATAGGTGAATGAAATATTCACATACTAGTTTATGAGTACCTGGTAATGTGGTAATGTGTTTTTTTTTTTATTTTTAAAATTTCATGTTCAGTTTTCAAAGTTGTGACAGATCATGCTATTTTAATAAGTTTATGAAGAATATTAACATGGAAACATGACTTTACTATGACATTCTTTTTTTCCTCAATAAGAACTTTTGCTAAATATCACTACAGATTCTTAAATTGATGAAGCTATTTTTTATCATCATATGTCTGAACCCATGGCTTCAACTACTATATTTAAACTGATACATTCTAAGTCATAATTCTATTTAAAATTTCTCTTCTCTCTCTCTTTTTCTTTTTTTTTTTCATTTCATTTTTTCATGTGTGAAATCTAATATAAGAAAGATGTTGGGGTTTGGAGCCCATGGCCAAGAAAGAATTCTTGAGACATCTTTGGAGCAAAAAGGTGGTTTTATTAAAGCATGGGGACAGGTCCTGGGCAGAAAGAGCTGCACTGGGTGGGGTCATGAAGAGTGGCTGATTATATACATTCAAGTCGGGAGGTGGTTAGGGATAGCTTAAGTCTCTAAGGAATTTTGGAAACAAGGTTTCCAGGACCTTGATGGGGCTAGCTATTGTTAGGAAAAGGCCATTTATTACTGTCTAGTAAAACCGTGATCATGAGACCGTTCAGTTGTATATAGGTAGGCCGTATGCTTGGAGGATGATTGCCAACATGTATCTTTGGGAGTAATGATAAAGGAAGTTTCCAAAGGAATTTTTATATGTTAGATTTATAGGATCCTGGGGGTTGGGCTAGGATTGTTTTTTGCTCTTAGCAAAGTATTAAAATCGAGGCAGCTGAGTTCCTAGAGGAATGTCACTCTGACTGTTTCAAGGACTTGTCAGTGGGCTGTAAATAGTAAGGAAATGTAATTCTTCTTTCACCTTTGTTTCTCAAATCAAAATCCAGACCAATTATCTTCATCTCCAAACCTGCAACATTGCAGTGTTTCCTATTCCATTTTAGTGCAGCCAGAAAACTGAGTCCTGCTCAAGCTCTCTCAATTTGCGCCTCAAATATAATCTACAAAACCTTGTGAATTTAACTTTTTTTATTTATCTTAAATCTCTTCTGTCATCTCATTTCCACTATGGCTGCCTTAGTTTAAGCTCTTACCATGTCTCACCTTCAAACTTGATCCATTCCTACTGAGACTGCCACTCCAGCACTTCATATTACAGGCAGACAGAGCCTCATAAAATTTATATTTGGCCATCGTGCATTCCTCTTTAAAACGCTTTAATGGCTGCTTGTAGCTTTCATGAAAAAAAGAAGTTTCAAATTATTTAGCTTATTCTGGAAAGCCTATTTCTTTATTAATTCTTTGTACTATTCATACATATTCATTCTTTCCTACAACCCTTCCAAATGCTAGCGGCTTTCTGACTATTAAGTTGTGTTATTACCATTCTCAAACACATTCTTCTCCCTACTGGAAAACCTTCCCTGGTCTTTTTTAAGTGCATTCTTTACAAATAGATAAACTCTTCTTATGCCTAAATTCGACTTTTTTAAAAAAGTTCTTTGTCTCACAATTACCATACTCATTGCATCATAATAGAACTATTAACATTCTTGCCTTTCTTCTCTGTACTAGAAACTCTGAGCCCTGGGACCTTTACATATTCAACTTTGGCTTATGATGTTATAGCCCTGTACTGATGCCTAGGAGATAATAAAACTTAAATGTGCAAATAACAAATGATATAGTGATATTTCTAATATTCACAATTATGAATTATTGAGTTTATTTGTAGACTTTTTATATTCAACATCTTGTTAGAGACTTTATTTACTTACTATAGCCACATGTGGGATTATCAATCAACTGATATTTATTGACAATCATTTAGGCCTAACACAGCTCAACAATTTCTGGATTCCATTTCTTTAATAACATTTCTCATTAAGCATATTGATTTTTTACTACAGTTTCAATTTAATCTCATATGATATGCAATAATGGCGGGAAGAAAAAGATGAGATGCAACACATATTTGGTCATTGTTTAATCTTCATGTATTCAACAAATATTGCTTTAACTGGTACACTTTACCAGGCACTCAGTTAAATGCTGAGGGTATACCTATAAGAGACATCATTCCAGTCTTAAAAATCTCACAGATTGAAGGAATCAAAAGGAACAGAACTACATTATATTTAATAATGCAATATGAAAGTTTCATAAATATAGATCTTCCTCAACTTATGGTGGAGTTACACCCAATAAACTCATTGTAAATTGAAATTATCTTTTTTTTTTAAAGATTTTTTATTTATTTATTTGACAGAGAGAGATCACAAGTAGGCAGAGAGGCAGGCAGAAAGAGGGGGGAAGCAGGCTCCCTGTTGAGCAGAGAGCCCGATGCAGGGCTCGATCCCAGGACCTTGAGATCGTGACCTGAGCTGAAGGCAGAGGCTTTAACCCACTGAGCCACCCAGGTGCCCCAAATTGAAATTATCTTAAGTGGAAAATACATTTAATATGTCTAACCTACTGAATTTAAGCCTGAACTGAACTACCGAACGTAAGCCTACTGAACAGTAGGCTTAGCTCAGCCTACTGTAAATGCGCTCCAAATGCTTACAGTAGCCTACAGTTAGGCAAACTCATCTAACATAAAGCCTATTTGATAATAAAGTGGTGAACAGCCCATGTAATTTACTGAATATGACAGTGAAGGTAAAAAACAAAATAACGGGACGCCTGTATGGCTCAGTGGGTTAAGCCTCTGCCTTTGGCTCAGGTCATGATCTCAGGGTCCTGGGATCTAACCCCACATGGGGCTCTCTGCTCAGCAGGGAGCCTGCTTCCCCCTCTCCCTCTGCCTGCCTCTCTGCCTACTTGTGATCTCTCTCTGTCAAACAAATAAATAAAATCTTAAAAAAAAAAAATGACTGTGGGTACAGAATGATTTTAAGTGTATGGGTTGTTTGTCCTTATGGTAGCATGTTTGACTTGGAGCTGTGGCTCACGGCTGCTGCTTGGTATCACCAGAGAGTATTAGAACCACACAGTGCTAGCCCGGGAAAACACCAAAATTAAAATTTGAAGTACAGTGTCTACAAAATGTGTATCACTTCATACCATGGAGAAGTTGAAAAATCGTAAGTTGGAGATCATCTATATATATTTGTTTAATTTATATGCAAATATATAAAGAAGAGTAAAGGGAAGTCAAATTTAAGTTGCAGAGTCACAGAAGACTTCCAGGAATACACTAGTCTTGCAATGGAGATGAGAACTAGATGAAGAAGAAGAGTGGCAGGCAGGTATTCCAAATAAGAGTATAGCAGTCTTGAGATAGCATAGTATATTTATTTATTTATTTATTTATTTATTTATTTATTTATTTATTTATTTATTTATGTTTTAGCATAGTATATTTAATAGAGTTATGTATGAGAGTTAGTAAAGATAATGGGTTGGTAAAGTGCTTCAAATTATTTATATATTGATAAAGCGTTTGAATATATTAAATAAAATCAGGTTTTTGCATTTGATTATACAGGTTTACATTTATACTTATGACATATAACACAATGATGATGATGGATGGATACTTAATATTTGCCAAGCATTGAAATATATCATTTTTAAAAAATATATTAACTTCTCAACACAAGAAAAATGAATATATTTATACTTATATATAAGATGATGTTTATGTTGATTTTAACTGCAGAATTTCAGTAATAATTTTGGTTCTCTTTACAGTTTATCTTTCTTCGGTCACGTTGGTCCATATTAACAAATAGAACCAAAATTTAAACAAATAATACATCTATAAAATTTTAAGCAACTTTTCAGTTTCATATCAAAGGAGACTAACAAGCACCATTTAAAGGATATATAACTAATGCCAATTGAACTTACAGACCTCAGAAAGCACATGTCATTCATTTCACAGTAGACTTTTCATTGCCCTCTAATTATAGTTAACTTCTTCCTAACCTTTTAAATAATGTCCAGCTTGTAAGAGCTATATATTGCTATGCAATTTATTTTTAAAAAACTGATGGGCAATTCTATGGTATAATTGCTTCACAGCCACCAACAATCATAGGGTTCAAAATCAAAATCTTCTTATATAATTTAAGGCATAATGGGTGGAGATTGTTTAATATAGAAAGACAACCCATCACTTTAACAGTAATTGTTAATTCTTATTTTATTTTTCTTTCTCCTTTTGTGCAAGAAGCAAAAGTTACAGTTTAATGTAAAATAAAGAAACAGTATCATAGATATCTCTGTCTTGTAACAGTATTCATATATGCTATCAACATTATCCTTCTGAATACTCAATGTTTTAGAGAGGGAAATTTAAGAAGGTTAATAGAAATGATTAACCGAAAAGAAAAGAAGTTGTAAAATCCAATTTTGTTGTTCCTTCAAGGATTTGTTATTTCATTTCTGTTCAATTAGCAGGATTTTGACAGAGGTTGGGAATTTATCATATATTTTCTTGCTAACAGTATACACTATTAAAATAAGACAAAAACACTACTAATAAAGAACACTTTTTAAAAAAACTTTTTTGTTCATTCAAGGAACTTGATACAGAGATATGTGAAATCAGTTATATTAGTGAAGCATGTTAATTTGCAATTGCTTTTAAATTACTGTTTTTCCTACTGAAAATGAACTATGTTTATGATAGATAACTCTAGTAAACATTCTTAAATTTATATAATCAATGTTCAAATATATTTATGCTGACATTATTGTGATTTATAAAACCTTCTTTCAATGGGGAAATTCCACTGTGATTTTATAATTTTTGCCTAAAAGTAATTAACTAGCTGTTGTCCCAAAGGCAGATACTAATTCCTCCCTTATTTTATTCATTTCTATTCCACTATGGCATATGTAAGTCTAATGATTTAGCTCGAATGTGATCCTTTGACAACTTATCAATGAATGTTTACAATGTTAACAAAGATGTATGAGTTAATAGTAGGGGACATATTATATGGTCTATGATTCTCGAGTTTAGACATATAAGAGTTACTTTAATTTATGGCAAGAAAAACGGGCATCAAAAATAAAGACAATCTTCAGTTTATGAGGTGAACAAGGACAATATAATTTTTAGAGAGAAACAAACTGGGCTAACCATAGTTGCAATATATTTTTATGTTGTTTCATATTTTGGGTTAGGGTAAACAAGTAGGGGCCATCTTCTGCCTGATGGTCTAGAGTCAATTGCTTGGGACAATGTGTATTACAAAGATATGTAATAATGACATATTTTCAAGACCATCTTGAAGTATGGGCTAACACTTCCACCTAAAGATTACTCAATTCTCCAGGGCTGTAATTTTTCCATTAACTACTTATTAGATCACAGACTATGAATACGCATGTGAATCCGAATGATTTCTGTTCTATGGAAAAGATAGCTCCAAAATAATTATTAACCACCTTGTGTTAAACTTCACAAACTTACATCAGCACGCCTTTCCCAAATTATATAAATATCTGCTGTTCAAATGGACTTTAAGCTAGCTTTACCATCTTTCTGGTTCCCTCATTAATGAGATAAAGAAATCTTTGTCTCCCATTAAATTTATATTTTTACTGGAATTGTGTTCTAACTCTTTTAAAGTTATATTTTAACAGTGTTTTAAGCTCCACACATCTACGGTTCCTATATACTCCAGCAGGATATTTTGGTAAAATGTGCTATTCATTTCCAGCAACTTAACTGAATAAAAGAAGGAGCTCTTATTTATACTATTTAATGATAAAATTCCACGTTAGAAACAGTTTTTTTTTATTATTTTTTTTTGTGGGGTGTGTGGAAGGAACTTAATTGCCTCTGCTATACTAAGACATTTAGAGACTTTAACGTAATCCCTGGCCCAAAGAGAGATGCACCAATGAAACACTGAAATTATTGCTCTGTCAGTTTTTTAGTAATTGAATGTTGACAAGGCATGAACTCTCTCTAAGTCACAACTTTTTATTTGTAAAGAAAATAAAAGATCTTCTAGAAACTTACCTTACAGATTTGTGAAAAATTCTATTCAATGAAACATACATCTTTAAGTTAACATAAGATAGATAGTAAAAATTTGATAAGATTTAGTTCTCCTTCCTTCACAGGAACATTTACTCCATTCCTTTTGTCTTCACTAAAATTCCCTTGTTCATTTGCTAATAAAATTTTATCCTAGTATATCTGAATATTTTATTAAACAAAGAACTGAAAAATCAACTTTTGAATAAATTAGAAGTATATATAATACCAATGAATATTTCATAAGAAAATGTAATATTCACCTTCTAAATGAAAAACACAAAATTAATTGTCAAGAAAATGTTCTTTTTATTTCAGATTCTTAATATTACATGAAACGTGTTTTCCTTGACACAAACAAATAGAGTAGAATATACGAATTACAATCTGGTGAGGAATACCAAAAGAATACAATTACATTAACAGAAAGATATAGTTGGTCATATAATTAGAAAAAGAAATCTTATTAGCCTTTAAATGATATCAATTTTCAAGACTTTGAAACAGGACACACCTATCTCTAAATATACCATTGCAACCATGTTTCCTTGAATCTACCGTCCTCTAAAAAAACAAACAAAAAAAGAAGTTACCCTTGTGCAGTGGAATGGCAATCAGTTAAAAAGTGTTGTTTTTGCTGCAGCTGGAGTTGACCTTGACTTTTTAAGTTGACCTTAAAATAAATCTTATATGAGCCAACTAAGACTTCAATATATTTCTAAATTGGAGGTAACTTTAAATGAGAAAAATTAGGATACAATAAATCAAGAATAAATCAAGACAAAGGAAATGCCTAAGTTCCCACTTAAATAATATGCTGAAGTCCCTTATACAACTTGCTTTAATTACCAAGTTTATTCAGGTAGCAGTTCAAATTTGAAACTATACTTCTTAAATGAATAATTAATATATACTTTTTTTTATTATTGAAGTTGTCTAGTCAAAAACACTGTGGTAATTGTGTATTCCTAAGAAGGCTATGAGGCATTTTGAATAATACTTATGTTGTTAAATAAATGAAACAACAAAGCATCAAGTATCAAATTAGTGCTGTGGGTCACATGAATTATTGATAGAAGAAAAGATTATGAATTAGTGGACCAAAATATTGATGGGGAAGTTCACACTTTGGCCTTGAAGAATTAGGAGGAACAGAATAATTCTAAACAGTATGCTGAAATTTCAATTAGAAGGACATTTTATGAAGGCAGAAATGGACAAATAATATTCAGGAAGCATAGAATCAACCAACTCCATTGCCATAGTGGCTCTTAGTATAAGATAACAGTTGGGAATGAAATTTTCTAAATCAATACTGAAAAATGCCTGGATGCATCTGATAAAATTAATTTGGCCTGTGAGGAATTCATTTGCTTAAATTTTGTTTATTTGTTTATTATTGAGCAAATATGTTACAGAAATGTTGGGGAAAGACAAGATGACATTTTGTATCAGATTCTCATTAATATAACAGGTATAGATAGCAAGTGAGGCTTTGTCTCTTTCACAAGTGCAAATGAAGCAATGTTCTGTCAACAAATCAGGGAAAAAGCAGAAACAAAGTAGGACTCAAAAACTTGGGTCCTAGTGACTATTGTGTAGTACTATTAGTACTATATAGTACCTAGTACTATTGGTAAATATGGAAGAATCTTGTGAGTTGGTTTCTTGTTGGAATTAGAATATGGTTTATATATTTATAAATATATTTATACATGTATTTATATTTATATATTTATGTTGACTTTGAAGTCATCCTGTTGAAGATGTTCTACAGGACATCCTATAGAAAATGTGTGGTTTGAAGACGCAAGATTTATTGTTCGTATTCATAAAAAATTAGCCAAGTGTGGGGCGCCTGGGTGGCTCAGTGGGTTAAAGCCTCTGCCTTTGGCTCAGGTCATGATCGAGCCCTGGGGTCGGGGATCAAGCTCTGCATCGGGCTCTCTGCTCGGCGGGGAGCCTGCTTCCCCCTCTCTCTCTGCGGGCCCCTCTGCCTACTTGTGATCTCTCTCTCTGTCAAATAAATAAATAAAATCTTTAAAAAAATATTAACCAAGTGTAAAATGATTTATATGTTCAATCACTATTACTTGCTATCTTGGAGATCCTTCAAGTTTCCAGATATAATTATGGTTTTGAGATTGCTGAAATTGAGTTTCAGTTTTATCTTAAGAAATCTACTTACATCGTTTCTCAATGAGAAAGGTATCAATATCCCAGTGTTATGACAAGAAAGGCTCAAAGAAGGTAGATAACTTCAAGGGCTGAGTTGAGCTGGAGCCTCTTCAGCTGCTACATGTCATAGTAACTGGTTGACAGAACAAGCTAAAGTGAAAGTAACATGCAAGCGTTAGTCACTTAGGGTAAAAATATAAACAAGAGACTAAATTAAAGAAAATGCCAACTCTCCCACTGTTCCATTTTTCTCCATGAAATGGCACCAGTGAAGGGTCAGATGGATCAGCACAGACATGGTGAATTGCTAGCCAAAATGAAGTAATTGCCTCACTCCCAAGAGAAGCTGAACAAAAGGATCCTACAGTTTTATGGACTCGGGTGGAGGAGGGGAGGGATGGGTAAGGGCTAGGAGTGCCAAAGTACTAAATACTGAGTCCAGAGTAGAAAAAAAGTGTCTTCCAGTCCCTGCCCCCACCCTTTTCCCCATAAAGAGGTCTCAGCAAAGGTGCCTGTCAGAGGTGCTTCTGACAGAGGTTCCTGATGGAGGTACCTAATGGTGGTGCTTGGGACTAGTAATATAAATAAAAGCAAGGCCGGCCAAGTTATTGACTGTAACTTTCTATAGAGATGGCAGTGTCCTGGCTATGCTCCAAGTCTGGTATGGGAAAGGCAGCTTTCCCTTGCAAGGTCTGCCAGGCAAAATCTTTGTTACTGCCTCTGGTCAGACCTGAAAGATTACACACAGATTTCTGACCAGGAACCAGACTCCTCAATAATTTGGGCATAAACTGATTCAACCCAAAACTTATACCTTGGCTTGAAAAAAACATCCATTTTCTTCTACTCAAGATTTCTCTCCTCATTAAAAACATTTTTAGTAAGTTACCTATATAATGATTTTCCTATAATCTCTTGTAATTTTACTATTCCTTAGTAATAAAATATATGTTTGGAAATGTTTACTACAACTTGGGATAGAAAACAGAACTGGAGTAGAGATGTAGATGGTAGTCCCATAAGCCACTTGAAAAATGACGAAAGGAGGAAGAAATTCCTTGTGTGACACCTATGTTAGACAGCCATAGGGTTCAGCTGCCTGGATATACCCTAAACGTTACTGATCTCTAGAAACAAAACAAACTTGATTTTACTAATGATTCATTGATATCATGTCTTTCTACTTTGTCTAAAACATATCTATATCTGTATCTATATCTATATCTATATCTATATCTATATCTATATGTTGCCTTAGCTCCCTCACTATAATCCAAGGTCTTTGCTCGTTGGCAGTGCTTCTTAGTTAAAATATTTTGTACCATATAATAACCAAAGTGATATCTTCAGTGGAAGTTCCCAATAAATACTTTTGAGTTGAATATGCTAAGCAATCAATAAGATACAGAGCTTTATTGGTCCTTGAGATCATTGACTTTTTTTTGGTATACTCGAGTAGCAGAATAACATGGCTGTCCATTAGTAGTCTGAATCTTGACATCAGAAATGAGTAAGTGACAAATTGTAATCGAGGGCTTAAGATTGGCACAGCCAACCTGATAGGGAGTTCAAAGGAATAAATTACTAATTAGAAATGAAGGTTTCAGATTGAGATGCATTATAAAATTAAAACTTAAATTTCATTGGGATTTAATGTTACCCTTAATGGACTAAAGTGATTTTCAATGTTCTTTTTGGCATCTCTTTGCACATTAAAAGTAATATGGCTGTCATTCATCTTTAGTTAATCTGAGGAAGTAAAATGATTATACTTTGAAATTATGTTTTAAATAGTAATTTTTCATTAGGCATAATTTAAAAACTGGAGCTGCCAATTGTGTGTTTCCTTTAAGCAGTTTTTATAATTGTGATCATGTTTCTGATTGGAGTGTGACATTTCTACCTTAAGAAAGCCTTTAGACTCATCAGGGCTCATTGATATTTTAAGTTCAATTTGTTGTGTTTTTGCAACAATTTCCCACAACTAAAATATTCTCCATAACTCAAAATATAGAGATTATAGATCTTCAAATCCAGTCAGTAAAATAAAAACATGTTAGGGGAATTAACATTTTTTGAGTGCCTATCACACAATAGATACAGTGCTAAAAAAAGTGTTATATTAAATTGGTTCATTCAATCATGATATTTAAATTCAATAAGGAAAGGTGCTTCCTTTCAATTAATGTATGAGAAACTGAGGCTAAGAGACTGATTTAACCAAAATCATGCAAAGGGAGCCAGAAGTAAAGCCAGAATTAAGAACCAGATTTGGTGCTTGCTTGGCAGTACATAAAACCAAATTAGAATGACACAGAGATTAGCATGTCCCCGGTGCAAGGATGACACACAAATACATGTAGCTTTCCATTAAAAAAAAAAATTTGTTGGCTCCAAAGTCATATCATTTTGTCTATATACGAATGTTTCTATCCATGCCTAATCTTCCTTGTGTATTATATTTGAATCAAAAATGAGTTATTTTGTTATATGTTGCCATCATAAAACTATTCCAGTCTTTATCTGTGTAATAGTATCAGTATAAATTCAGAATTTTTATAATAATAATTTGTATCTCAGATGTGAAATTATGTTTTGTTATCTATAGCATAGAAATTTTATTATTTTAGTCAATTCCATTTTAATACTCCAGAAAAATATTTGATAATGTCCAGTTATCATGTGGAAAATTATCTGATTATACACTATTTATTCCTTAGGTGCTATAGTAATAGATATAAAAATATGATGAATTATGAAAAATTAATTCAATATAATTAACCATTAAGTTTTCTGAGGGTCAATATTTTGCACAGAGGTAGATACCAATATTTTGCACAGAGGAAATGTGATAAAAACACATTTCCTAAAATTATTATGAAATACTGCTATCAAAAACTGATAAACATAGAAAAATGGTCAATTTATTAAGACTATAATTTTCATGTGATTAAAGAGAACTTTTTGAAGGCTATCATTTCCACATGATGGATATTTTATTGTGTTATCCCATTAATGAAAAATACTGCATGCTATTGACAGTCATAGTAGAGTTAGGACTGGTGTTTCCTCACTCGGCTCCAACTGCAGCTGCTGTGATGCGGGCCAAAGAGGCCCCACACAGCTGACATGTTATTCACCACAACACCTGCTTTTCTGCTTTTTCCAGTCTAGACAGCATCAGGCTTGGATTGCAACTAAATTTTGTATACAACAAATATGTCCATAGAACAGAAACTGATACAGATCAGAAGTGAGAATACTTACTTTAATCTTGCAATAACATCAGCCTTTCTTGTTATAGATGTTTAACTTACTGCAGAGTATCAGATGACATTTTGTTTCATAAGCAGTGCAAACTTTTCTATTGTGAAAGGGAGTTCTACTATAAGCACTTTAATGAGCACACAGAAAGTAGTTAACTTACATTGAAGGATGGAAGTTTCTAATGCGCTGTGGTTAAAAAACAACAGACACCTTAAGTATAAAGAACAAACTGATGGTTGCCAGAGATGGGGGCATGGGTGAAACAGGTGACGGACAGGATTTAAGGAGTGTACTTGTGATGAGCACCGGGGGTTGTATGGAAGTGTTGAATCACTATATTGTACACTTGAAACTAATATTATACTGTGTCAACTAACTAGAATTTAAATAAAAATGTGGAAAAAATAAAAAGTATTTTGAAAAAGAAGTAAAGAAAAAAGAGGAAAAAACAATAGACACCTGTTACTATAAATCTGTAGCTCTATTCATAATATAAAGCAACTTTTAATAAGTATCTATATATAAGAATGAAAAAATACATTATAAAATCATCAGATTGGAAGTGCACATAATTTTGTATGCTCTTTAGTTATTCTTTAAATTATTATATCAGAAGATATCCTGAATTTCAATCTTTAAAATGAATTACATTGTTATAGCTATGGATATATATCCATGAAGAGAAAAATGAAAATATCAAAATCAAAGTGCTTATCTCTGGATTTCAGGATTGGAAGTCATTTAGGCCTTCAAAATTTAGCATGTAGCCCTATTAATATACAAAAGTGGGGAGGATCAAATTTCGTGCAGTCAATTATGGAGTAGAGGTCCACACTTCAATTTGGCAGACAGGGGAAACTCAAAATATGAATGGAGTTACTGCTGTTATCCTTTAGTAATTGCTTCAAATGCATTTTCTTAATTAGTAATAGCTATCTTATCTCTTATGAGAAAGCATTTATCTTCTCCACTGTCTTTTCTTATGTAAAATAGTATGTAACCAGTATTGGAAAATTTCACTTTTGTACACCCATCCCTGTAATCTTTCTCATCACTTAAAAATTTCTCTTGCAAATTTGATTGCCTAAGAGCTTATGTGAATTTAATTAAAGAGAAATAATAAATTTGCAATGTATAAGCTAGTCCTTGGGAATTTTACTATGTCAAATATCTCAAATACATTAAATTAAGACTCTCTGAGCAAAGGGTACAAGATATTCTGCAAAGTCTCCTCTTAGAGGTTCTACTTAATGAAGAAAAGCAATAGTCTTCTTTAACAGAAATGAAGAAATATTTACAATTGAGTTGAAATATCATATCATGCCAGAAATCAATCTTTTGGGATATGAAATACATTACCATGATTTTATTGTTTTTCTTTTTTTATTTGATTATTTCTTCTTTTGTAAACCATGTCAGACACACACAAATAAATATACTATTAAAAACTGAACCTAAAACTAATTTAAAGTAAACTCTTACCAAAAATTATATAGGGGCGCTTGGGTAGCTTAGTCGGTTAAGGGTCCAACTCTGGGTTATAGCTCAGGTCATGATCTCATGGGTTGTGGGATTGAGTCCTTGTGGAGCTCACCCTCAGCGGAGAGTTGGCTTAAAAGGTTCTCTCCCTCTCCCACTCCCCCAGCTCATGCTCCTCCCCCAAAATAAATAAATAAATCTTTTTAAAAAGTTACACAGGAAATTGTTCATTGTTAACATAACACTTCACTATATTCTGACAAACAGGGACTTCATTTAACTATATAAAAACTGTAAGTAATCTTGAACAATCATAATATATTTTATAAAGAGTCCAGGTACAATATCTCAGATTTAGATTTTTTAAATACATGATCATTTGGTGGTCATTTATTTAATTTAATTCTGCAGGAATGTAAAAATAAAAATAGAGTAATTGGAATGAATGTATGTTTGTAAATTGTGAGAATTTAAAAATTAAAAAACAAAATAAAACTTCAGCTTTTGGTCATGGTTTTGTCATTTTTGTTAGTACACTTCAGAATGAGGACAATGGTCTTCATTAATATAATTTCTAATTGGATCCAATATCTTATAAAATGAAACATTGGCCAAAAAGTGAGAAAATTCCTATGGTCTAGGTACATTCCAGATGTAACCTAAGGTACAACTCCGTGTATGTGTGTGTATTTACGTATAATTTTAACTGCCACCACCCCTTATGATGCTTGATATTTCTGTGAACATATCAGAAAACTCTAGAAATAAAGCTAGGAATGGAACTGAGGCTTTCTGCCTCAAAAATCTATTCATATGTTTAAAAAAGAGCACTTTAAGTGTTGATCTAAACAGTATTTCTCATGCTGAAGACATGAGTTCCATGTATTTTCACCTGATACCTCACTGAAACTTCATAATTTGGTCCTAACATCAGTGAATACTGCATGGCTCTTTCTTTCCTATCTCTGCTTTTATTTCTTTCCCTTGACTTACTGCACCTTTTAGAAACTCCAGCACAATGTTGAATCAAAGTGATGATAATGGGAATTTTTCTCTTCTTACCAGTCTCAAAAGGAAGCTTTAAGGGTTTGACCCTTAAATATGATGTTTACTCTAGGCATTTTGAATATCTTTTGGCAGATGAAGGTTGTTTATTTTATTCCTAATGTTCTGAAAATGTTACCATTGGTGATTCTAACAAATGTTAAAAAATATTTTCAGCAGTTATTAGGATGGTCTTATGAATTTTCTCTTTTAATCTTTCACTGCAAGTTAATTTTTATATCCACCAACCTTGGTGTCCTGGATAAAGCAGCTTTGGCATGATTTATTGTCATGACCAAGATATCCCTTATCAGATTGAGGTAGTTATCTTCTGCTCTTAGTATTCAGAAAATTTTATCGTTAATGAGAGTTGAAAATTGTCCAGAATTTTTTTCTTCATTTATTAAGGTGATAATGCTGTTCCGATAATTTAGGAGATTCTGTTGTTTATTAAGATTTAAAGTAACTTTTCATTCCTGGAATAACTCTACTTGATCATACTGTATTATCCTTTATGTATTATCATTTACATATGTTGCTGCTTTCAGGTACTAATAAAGATTTTTATGTCTATATTTATGAAAGGCTATAATTTTCTATTCTACTAATGGTTTTGTCATACTGTGATAGCAAGGTTATTCTGAGCTCAAAATATATAATGAGGAGTGCTTTCTTCCTCTATTTACAGAAGAGTTTGTGTAAGATTCATTCATTTCACTAGTGAAAACATCTAAACTCTGAACTTTCTTTGTGAGGAAGATTTTGATAATAAATACAATTTTTGAGAGATATAGAGCTATTCAGATTTTCTATTTCATCTCTTGTTGACTTACCTTGAGCAATTTTTAAGCATTTTGTCTATTATTCTAAATTCCTATTTTTTAATTTATTGGCATAAGAGTGTTATGGAAAACATGACTTTATTATATGGTCACCTTGGTGGCTCAGTCCGTTAAGCATCTGCCTTCAGCTCAGGTCATGATCCCAAAGTCCTGGGATCAAGCCCCAAGTCAAGCTCCCTGCTCAGTGGGGGCTGCTTCCCCATCTCCCTCTATCCCCTACCCCCATGACTGCTCTCTCTCTTTCTTACTCTCTCTCTCAAATAAAGCAATAAAATCTCAAAAAAAAAAGACTTTATTATAGCTTTGAATGTCTTTAGCATCTGTAATAATAGCATCTATTTAATTTGGATGTAAGAGGTGTCTTGGATCAATTTTATTAATCTTTTCAAATACTAAATTTTGCTTTGTTAATTTTGCTGTTTTTATTTTATTGTATTGGTTTCTGCTCTTGTCTTTACTTATTTTCCCTTCTATTTAATATGAGTTTAATTTGCTTATATATTCTATCTTCTTAAGGTGAGATCTTAGCTAATTTAGGCTAAATTTTTCTTACTTTCCTATACACCATTTAAATCTACATGCACCATATTAGCTGCAACCCACACATTTTGAAATCCTATACTTTAATTATCATTTACCTTGAAATATTTTCTAACTTGTGTTTTCTGTGGTATATGTATATTTATATATATAAATATATATAATATGGTATATGTGATTTATATTATATAAATTTATATTTATATTTTATATATAATATTTTATATACTATATAAACATATATATTTATTACTTATGTGTTTATTTTCATTCCTGAGGAGCCTCTTTTAGCATTTTTTATACAGTAAATAAGCTTGCAATTCTCTATTTTGTTTATCTGAATATGTCTCTACTTTTTCATCTAGAAAGGTTATTTTTACCAGATATGTAGTTCTGTGCTCACAATATTATTTTCACTTCCTTTAATAATGTAAAAATGCAATTCTAATGTTTTCTGGCCTCTTTTTCTTATTTTGTGTTCATCTAATGAGAATGAGGTGGTCAATCCCATTATTATTTACTATATGTAGTATGTCAGCCCCCACCCCTCCTGCCTGCTTTTAACATTTCCTCTTTATCTTTTAATTTCACAGTTTGACTATAATGTGCCTGGGTATCATTTTTGCTTGCTTTACATCTATCAAGTTTCAGGGTTTTGTTGTTGTTGTTGTTGTTGTTTTAAAGATTTTATTTATTTATTTGACACAGAGAGAGAGAGATCACAAGTAGGCAGAGAGGCAGGCAGAGAGAGGGGGGGAAGCAGGCTCCCCGCCGAGCAGAGAGCTCGATGCGGGGCTCGATCCCAGGACCCTGAGATCATGACCTGAGCCGAAGGCAGAAGCTTTAACCCACTGAGCCACCCAGGCACCCCTCAAGTTTCAGTTTTGTTTAGTTTCTTGGATTCATAAGTTGATATTGTCTTCCGGATTTGGGGCCAATAAATTTTTTTTCTATTTATATTTCCTCTCTTCTCTCTTGGTATCAAAATTGCATATATTTTATTTTATGTATTTATTTTTTTTAAAGTTTTATTTATTTGGCAGAGATAGAATGAGAGAGAGCACAAACAGGGGGAGCAACAGGCAGCGGGAGAAGCAGGCTCCCAGCTGAGCAAGGAGCCTGATGTGGGACTTAATCCCAGGACACTGGGATCATGACCTGAGCCGAAGGCAGGTGCTTAACTGACTGAGCCACCCAGGTGTCCCTAAAATTGCATATATCTTAACACTGATATTTTTTCCACAGGTCTCTAGAACCCTGTTAAATTTTCTTTAATGCTTTTTTATCTTTATTTTTCTGAGAGCATAATTTCTATTTAAATACATTCAAGTTACTGACACTTCCTTAGGAATTATCAATCTAATGCTAATTCTATTCAGTGATAGTTACTTATTTAATTCTATATGTCGACTTTTTAGCTCTTAATTTTTTTTTATTTGGAGTTTTTATTACACATATGTATATACACACACACATATATATATATGATTTCAGCTGAAATTATTTTTCATGTCATTCCTTATTTTCCTTTGACTCTTTGATCCTATTTATGATATCTTGTGTAAAGTCCTTATTTACTTACTGCATATTTAGGTCATCTAAGTGTCAGTTTTTATTGACAGATTTTTTTTCTCTTGAGTTTGGTCATCTTTTTCTATTTGCCTGTCTGGTTAAGTTTTCATTGGAGAGTGGACAATAAGAAAAATATGTTATGAACACTCTGTATTCTTTTTTTCCTCTGAAGAGGGTTTTTTTTGTTTTGTTTTGTTTTCTCCTAATAGGCAGATTACATGAGTAGTCTAAAATTCCAAACTCTCTTGCCTTAGGCAGTAGTGGAAAGTTCTGCTCAGTTTCCCCTACATAAGCATAGTTCAAAATGGAAGTTATTAAGGGGACTTAGACACAGGAAGAAACAATGGCTTGAGAATGCAACTGAAGTATTAGAAACAGGGGATTTAAAAAAAAATAGATATTGTAGCATTCCAAGTAAATATAAAAAGTCAAAACTAAGGTCGTAGTAGAGTGGAAAGTGTTATGTTGTGTTTGTTTTTTTTTATTTTGCCTGCTTAGCATTTCTTTATCTTCCTAGATAGCCATCTCTCCATGACTCTGTGTTCATGCATTTGGATGAAGTTGACCTCATCCTTAGTTCCAGATGGAGCACACAAAACTCAGTCTATTCATCAAAACATGCAGTTGACATCAATACCAGGTTTTGGATGAGCTGATCAATCTGTTGAACTCTTTTTGTTCTCCTTAGATTTATAAAGACATGCTACAGGGGTCACATCTTGAGAAATTCTGTTGTAGGAGCTATCACGTGGGTAGAGTCAACCTAAAAATGAAAATATCATATTAAAAACCAGAACAGAGGTATTGAAACAACAAAATGCCAGATCTTGATGACATCCATTGATATCCAGGATCCATTTGTATCCAGAGCTAGAATTTCTAGGTGTTAACATTGATATTAACTGAATAGTTGAGAAAATGGAGGAAGGATAGTGCAGTGAAAATGCCTGAAAAACATGGTGATCAAAACAATTAAAAAATAAAGTAGAAATTGTCCCTGATTATATCTACACATTGTCTTAACTAGGGGTTGAATACAACTATAAATAGCAGAAAACTCAAAAACCGGTGTCTTAAATAAGGATGTGTTGTCTTCCTGGGCAGACGGTGAGTTGGTTGGTTGATCAGTTATGGCATCAGGAACCAGGCTTCTCCATTCCTCATTCTGTGCCTTTCTTTGTGAGGGTTATTGAACTTTAGATATCATGTAGGCATTTTAGGTGGATAAACAAAGAAAGTAGAAGAGGAAGTGCTAACAAACTTCTTAATATCTCACTTGGATAACTGAATCTTTTGACTAATTTTTAACTTTTGCTTCTAGATCAGATAATGCCATGATAAAAAAGGGCTTGACAAGAACATTGCATAAGCCAGTAAATTAGGGCTTTTAAACATGCTGGAAATAAAGGAGGGCATTTTAAAATTTTTTATTTTTTTAAGATTTTATTAATTTAGGGGTGCTTGGGTGGCTCAGTTGGTTAAGCAACTGCCTTCAGCTCAGGTCATGATCCCAGGGTCCTGGGATCGAGCTCCTGTGTCAGGCTCCTTACTCAGCAGGGAGCCTGCTTCTCCCTCTCTCTCTCCCTCTGCCAAATAAATAAATAAAATTTAAAAAAAGATTTCATTAATTTATTGTAGAGAGAGAGAGAGAGCACTAGAGAGCGAGAGAGAAAGAGAGAGAGCAAGTGCAAGTGGAGGGCAGAGGGAGAAGCAGGGTCCCCACTGAACAGGGAGCCCAACATCGGACTCTCTCTCAGGACTCTGGGATCAGGACCTGAGCTGAAGGCAGAAACTAGCCAACTGAGCCATCCAGGCACTCCAAAGGAGGACATTTTAGAAAAGGAATGACAAAAGGAAATATGAGATAGTATGGATAAGAAAATTATTTCCTTCGCAGAAATGAAGGGGAGTTTGTTTGTTTGCTTGATTTCCACTAAGAAAGGCAAAAAGGCAAAAGTATATGGAGTGGGTCTTAAAAATTATTTTATGTTAAAAATCACCTCTGGGAGATTTTAATTGTGATGTGCTTTATCCTTTCCAAGATCTAAGGAATAGCTGGGCTGGAAAAAATAATCTATGTTTTTAAACAAGCACTCACTGAGATTCTGATATAAGTGATATGCAGATTACATTAAAAAACAGGAGTATATTTTAAATAAGAGAGGAGAAAAGATACAAGAGCACATACATTTTCTTTGTAAAGTGGATAAAAATTTTCTATGCCAATCACGATAGTTTCATGAGTGAGGCTTGAGGCTTGAAAAAAAAAAAAATTTGTGAACAGTGTGTTAGGAAATTCACACAATGAATATAGCTTTGTTTAGATGGGTAGTGACTTAAATCATTCTGGCCCTGTTTATCCATCCACATGCTACAGTCTAGTGTCCACAACAACAAAAATCAAAATAATTTAGTCTAAGAGTATGGTTGGACTATAATAATGCAAACTTGATTTCTTAAATATCAGGTGACATTTCTTAAAGAAATAAAAACAAATAAGATGATTATAACTTTTAAACTTAAACTTGTTTATGTGCATTCCTAATGTATACTTTGCCCTGCAAACTACATAAATTTTAAACAGTAGTACTCCCTTCACAAGCACATATGCTAAAATTGGAATGATACAGAGAAGATTAGCATGGCTCCTGTGCAAAGATGACGTAGTGAATATGTAGAGATCTCAACATGAACTTCACAAACACAACCTTGGGGTTTATCCCCTGAAGATTAGATTAAAAAATTGAAAGAAGCAACTTATAGAAATATTCAGAAATACCAATCCACATTTATAATATTTATAAAATAAAAAGTGAAAAAGGAAAATATTGCTTTGGAAAGTAGCATTTTGGTGTTTTTTCTTTATTTTAAAATTTTTATTTATTTAGAGAGAGAAAGAACAGGGGAAGGGGCAGAGGGAGAGGGAGAAAATCCCAAGCAGACTCCACTGAGTGCAGAACCTGACATGGGGCTGAATCTCATGACCCTGAGATCAGGACCTGAGCTGAAATCAAGAGTCAGTTGCCCAAATGACTGAGCAACCCTGCTGTCCCAGTAACATTTTTTTCTTAATTATGATTCGGGGACTGAGCTAAGACAATATAGGACATGTGAGGTCCTTCTCTGACCTTAACTAGATGTGTGATCTAGACTGAGATTTGGAGCCTCTTTCTTCTTTGTCAAATGAAGATGATAAACTTTCACACATGAGATTAGGTTTGTAAAGTGTTTAGATTAGTTCTTTCCACCTTTTATAACAATAAAGAAAAAATCTGAAGATACACTTAGTAAAAAAAGAAAAAGAAAGAACAATAGAGAATTTATTGCTCTTTTAAAAGTCAAATTACCAGCATAAGTAAGAATATGATTGCTGAGTAGCAGATAGAATCCAAACAATTTTAAAAGTTGGCTTAATAAAATAATTTTTAAAAAAGAAAGCTAAGTGTGCTACATTTTAAAAAAATATATTGCTATGACAGCCTAGTAAAAAGTTCATATACAAACGATTATGGAAAATGTTGATGATACTGGAAGTATACTGATAGTGTAAATATAGGAGCACTGAAGAATGGAGAATATTTGTACCATTTAGTTATAATGTTTATTTGATCTAATGAGGGTAATTAAATCCCTTTGCCACTTATTCTTAACATTTCTTACTGTGCTGCATGGATTGATATGCTTACAATGAAAAAATTAATAATATTTTATTAGATAACAAAAGTATTGCATAATTCTTTAAATGTTTTTCATGTTTGAAGATTTTGATATTTAAAGAGGCAAAAAAATCAGAATCTTTTTACCCTAAATATAATTATATTTGTTTTTTTGTTTGTTTGTTTGTTTGTATGTAGCATTTGTGTATAAATCTGAAAGAAAGGAGTACAGGGATATCTGATTATTCAAGACACTTCTATTCTTTATTTATTTTACCCAATCACTTCATCTTTGTTGATTGATTACAATTTCTATTATCTCAATGACTCTCTCTAATTGAGGTTCCATAAGAGATAGTGACACCTGATTTTAATCCTATATTTCAGTTGAAATTCTCTTTTACTCTCATATTTTTGAGATTATCGACCATCAGATGATGAAGAGATATTGATGAATATGTAGAGATTATGAATATTTAGATTATGAATACTTAGATTATGAATACTTAGGGAATAAACCTAGCTTAAATATAGTGTATTGTATAATGGATGGAATATAGAAATGATTTGCTAACAGAGTATAGGTAAAAGGTTTATTAATGAGAATAGATTGTTGGAATATAATTATAAACAATGATTGTGATTACTTACAATTTACCAGAAATTACATGTGCATGTATCATGCAACATAATATTTTTATTCTTATTAATCAGTGAAGCTAGTTTAACTTGTGAATGGAACCCGAGCGTACAGAATGGAATATAAATCCTTCCCAGGGTTCTGATTTCAAAATCCTTGCTCCTGTCACTCTGTCAAATGCCTTCTTTACTTCTACTTTAATGAATGCCTATTTTGTGATGGATAGTACACTAGAAGATTTACTGACCTAAACTTATTTAATCAAATAAATTCAGTTTTACTAACCTTAGTTTAAAGGTGAGGAAACTAAGATTCAAGGAGCTCAACTTTCTCAGGATCATATAATTATTAAACATCAGATCATTTGGTTCAGACTAGAACAAGCTTGGGAAGTTTATCAAAATCCATACAGAATAATTAAGCTTTAATGTTTATAGTAATTTTATTAATTTGACTTTTTATAATTCTAAGATAATACTAAGATAAGATAATGTTAAATAAGAATGTCAAAATATCACAGGAAAGATTAGGCTTATCTGATGTAGAAACCGCACTGTGAAGTTCCCCCTTTAAGAAGTTTAATAAATTGCAAGCAAGAGTATTTTAAATAGCATTTATTAAATATAGGCCCATACCATTTTTTTAATTTAAGTACTCAGCTATTTTCTTTCTTTAAACAATTGGGGATATAATATATAAGGATTAAATAATAAAATAAACATAAAAATGATTTGATTAATTAGCCAATGATATATGAAATATAATTGAGCTACAATAAGAGTTCATGTTTTGCATATTTTATGTTTATTTCAATTCAAAGTCTTCACAGAAAATAAATATTTTAGATATGACCTCCAGACTTAATTGTATTTTCTTCATTCTCTATACTTAATATTGTTAGTTCACTGACCAGATATGTTCCAGAAAAGTTACATGTGAAGCAAAATTTGTAATTTATAATTTATTTTATTTATTTATTTATTTTAAAGATTTTATTTATTTATTTGACAGAGAGAGAGATCACAAGTAGGCAGAGAGGCAGGCAGAGAAAGAAGGGAAGCAGGCTCCCTGCTGAGCAGAGAGCCCGATGCGGGACTCCATCCCAGGACCCTGAGATCATGACCTGAGCTGAAGGCAGAGGCTTTAACCCACTGAGCCACCCAGGCGCCCCTGTAATTTATAATTTAAAAGGTGGTGAGGGAATGTGTTCTTTAAAGGAGAGTTCAGATTAATATTTTTGAAATGTAAATAAAACTTTTTGCATATGGAGGCACCTGGGTGGCTCTGTTGGTTAAGCCTCTTTTTTCAGTGCAGGTCATGATCCCAGGGACCTGGGATCTAGGTCCTAGTCCAGTTGGTCTCCCTACTTACTGGGGAGCCTGCTTCTCCCTCTGCCTGCTGCTCCTCCTGCTTGTGCTCTCTTTCTCTCTCTCTCTGTCAAATAAATAAATAAAATCTTAAAAAAAAAACCCACAACTTTTCGCATATGGATTTACCTATATGTTTCCTTAAACTGGATACTATTTAAAGAAGTTGTCAGGGAATTTGTCTTCTGGTCTCCCTGTTTTCCCATTCTGCTCTGTAGTCCTCCTACCCCTGGGTCTTCTTTTTTTATCATCAGCATCATCATCTAGTGAGCACTTATATGATTAGGCCACCATGTTAAGTGTTGGGAGCATTATGTTAGATGCTGCATTAGTGAATCATCACATATTACTTTTGGTTTCCAAGAAATTTCGTGATTATATTTTGAGTTCAATAGATATAATTTCCCTGAGGCTTGGTTAAAAGATTTGTTAGTACCTTAATTAACTCCAAGCTTGTTTGAAATTCAGTACTCAATCTTAAGATATAATTGTTAAACCATTTAATATTAAAATAACAAGATACCAATAATAAATATTTATGTTACAGTTGCGTGTCGCCGACATATTTGTAAGTATATTTTACAAATGGAATCATTCAATCTTGTAACGTGGTTATACTAACATTCCCATTTTGTAGGTAATTCTGAGACAAGAAGAGGTGTGTGACTTGCCTTCATCACATAATTCTTGTTTTTATTATAGATTCTACTTCAGCAACTTTCCCTTCAGTCCGCAGTCCCTAAATCCTGTTAATCAGCTTCTCAGTTCAGAAGCAAGAATTTCCCTGAAGCTTTATAGCCTTATATGCCCTCATGAAAGGAATGCCCTAAAATGATATTGTGTCTTCCCTACTTCCAATCTGCAAGTGAACTACATGACCTTTTATCTTTGTTAAAAGAATCTAGAAAATCATATCACAAATTTATGTTAATATGCCAGTGGGTACGCTAATGAATATCACAATGGTAGAATATAGTAGTGTGGATTTCAAGCACCAAATTCATTCATCCTGATCATACACTAGTTCTGGTGAAGGGCAAAATAGAGAAATCTGACTTTTCTAGCCCTATAAAATTCCACTGATTTTATTTTACTTTAAAATAAATCCTTGTTCTTTTATTACTTTGCCATTGAACTACGTACCATTTATTATCCTGAAAGTAGTAGGTATAAAATATTTTCTTTTAAAAATACAGATACAGTATTTTGATTTAGTAACTTAAAATTACTTTTATGTATATTTTATTGCTTTTCTTTAATTCTAAAGTAACATTAAAGTTGTACTTTATTTTTTGATTTTGTATTTATTTTCTTCTCATGTTTCCCAATTAAGTGAAGTTCTGCGTTAAAAGTTGTTAATTATTCGAAGGCACACAAAGTGAGGAATCTCTTTACTCTCTTGGCTTCCTACACCTCGCTGGTTTTATTTTTACATTTCTGGCTGATCCTCAGTCTTTTTATTTGCCAACTCGTCTTCCACTAACAACCTTTAGACTTTGGCAGTGCCAGCTTTAATCTCCTTCTCTGGTCTCCAGATGAACTCATCCAGCCTAAAGTAAGTGCTGTGACATTCACAAAATTAACTCCAGTATCTCTGGCCTTTGAGGCTTTGAGTTTCAGCATCTCTCGCTGTTTTTTTTTTTTTGGCTTTTCTCAAGGCTGGTTCCTTTTCAAGTATACAGTTGTGTTACTAAGGTATGCCCTATAGAGAGGCCTTGCATGACCATTCCGTCCAAAGTAACTTTTCCAGCTTAATTTTTCTCTATAATTTTGCACTCAGAAATTAGCTTTTTCATGTGTTTACTGTTTCATTCTCCTCACTGTAATTATGCTTCCTGATAGCAGGTGATTTTTTGGTTAGTTGGTTCGCTTTTCTCTACACAGGATCTTGAATACTGTATATTCCCTAGGGGGTGTTTCATAAATATTTACAATGGATAGAAATATCATTTATAAATAAAAACATATATTGCTAATTCTTAGCTAATTTACAGTAGAGGCTAGAGTTACTATAACAGTGTTTCGAGTAAGTTATAAATATTTGTTTGATAAACACCTATGAGATTAAAGAAGAAATTTAAAGAAATAGAAATTGACACCTCTGCTCTGGTGGGGAGCCTGTATCTACCCATCCTCCAAGCTCACCATGTGTCAGCCGAGGCCTCTGTTCTAATCACATCACCAATCATCCTTTCCATCTCCCCAGTGCTGTTTCCCTCACACTGTCACAGGTGTTGCTCCTGAGAACATTCCCGAAGGAGCCTCAGAGTGTATTCTTGGGGAAATCTGATCTAAGACCATTGCTTTTAAAGAAGATATAATCCCTGGGGCGCCTGGATGGTTCAGCTGGTTGAGCATCTGACTCTTGGTTTCTACTCAGGTCATGATCTCCTGGGTTGTGAGATAGAGCTCTGTGTTAGACTCTGCACTCAGTGGGGAATCTGCTTGAAGATTCTCTCCCTCTGCCCCTTCCCCTACTTATGTGCACTCTCTTTCTCAAATAAATAAATAAATCCTTAAAAAAAGATACACTCCCTACCCTCATGTTGATGGAAAGGTACACCATACCACACATTAACTATTGAGACATGTCCAAATGTCCTCAGACTCACGTGGGAGTTGTGGCCTCTGTGCGGGACTGATCAGTGCCTTCACCAACCCTCTACATCCTGTGTTGCTCCCAGGGAGGTGGGAGATCAGGCCACCTCAGCGCTGAGGTGTGGTGGTGAGCTGTGGCTGCCTGCCTCTCTGGCCACTGAAGACAAAGTGCCTTTTCCTCACTCCCGACTTCTCCCTCTCCCCACCTACTAAACCAGGAATGCTTCACCAGTGCTGAGAAGAAATGGAAGATCATTTCCCTTCCTTTTTCCCTGATGGTTAGGAAATCCACACTCAAGCTGAGAATCTAACAATCCCTTGGCTGCTCCTCCCAACGGTAGCTGAGTAGCTGGAACATCCCACCACATCTTATGTTCCTGCCCATTCTTCCACCTGCATCCGGAAACCACTCCTTCATTCTCTATCAGGCCAAGGCCATGGCAAACCCCCTCACAATGTCACTTCTGTTTTTTTGCTTCTTTTATTGTATCCACTGGGCTTCCAACAGCAGGCACCTGCCTATTGGTAATACCTTCTGAAAAAGAATCAAGCTTAGCAGGCAAGGTTGGCTCAAGCTCTGTGCCTTGCTGCTTCCTAGCAATGGGACGTCACCTCTCTGAGCCTCAGTTTTCTCATCTGTTAAATGATAATCATCTCACCCATGGCCCAGGAATTTTGTGAGGTTGTGAAAGGTGATCCGCATCAGTCACCCACCATTGCCGAGCAAGCAATCCCCTCCATTTATATTCGAACCTGCTTTGCCTGCACCAGGATTATGTGCTTATATCCCATTTTCATCAGTCATCCCATCTCATGAGTTTTAAAGACATCCAGGAAAAGGCATTTATCTTCTAATGTTTAAATACCACTTTCCCTGCCCTGGCTTTACAGGTATCTTAGAATGGGCATGGTATCCCCAAGAGTTCTGGATACCCTTCCTCCATTCTCTCTGTCCCCTCTATAGCCTCTGCTCTCATAACTTGACCTGGAGGTGTTTCTGCTAAAAATCTACCATACCTGACCATCATGGCATTTCTGGTCCAATGCATTGTTCTCAGTCAATACTTTGAGTGGCCCCCAGTTCTCACTTGGGACCCATTATGCCACTGATGCCACACATGATACAATTGGTCTGTATTTTCCTTCTAGTCCAACATGTGGTCTTCACTTAGAAGATTAGTTATAATGGCTATCATATGTGCTGTACCAGGCAAGGGCCTTAAGAAAAAAAAAATCTCAGTTTTCTTGATAAAGTATTAATGATTAAATTACAAAAAAACCTTAGGTGATGAATTAAATAACTGGCTGATATAGGATATTATATATATATATATACACACACACATATATATATATATTTTAATCTCTTGATCTCACCTACTCTATCACCTTGGGCAAATTATTCAGATCTTCTGTGTTCATTTATTCCTTGATGGAATAAATATGCTGAATTGAGTTATCTTACAAATAATTTTATATATTTCTTTCATAATCTTAAAATTTAATTATGATGGCTTTTTGGTCTTATGAATGAGAAAAGAGGCTGTAGAAAATAGAAGACAGGCATAGTCAATTTTTTATTATATCTGCACCTAAAATTACCATGCAGAAACTACAGCACATAAAAATCTCTGCAGAGAAAGGTCATCCACAACCAAAATATAAATGAAACAAATTACAGAAGAAATTGATTTAAGTTAGTAATTCCATATAAATATGAAAGCAAGCTGCCTTATCATTTCAAGAATGAAATTTGTGGCAGAGTCCTCGTCTTCAATTTCAACCCCTCTTCATTTGATTTCTAATTTAGGTTTCCACTGCACGAGCAATGTGCTGTCCCTACTGAAATGATCCTCTCCGCTCTCTTGTTTAAAGCAGTCCTGCACTAGATTTGGGAAATCTGGATTGCATTTACTGACCTCAGCCATGCGATCACCTCACATTTCTCAAATTTAGAGCAAAATTGGGCTGAAACAGGTATAGAATCCATTTTCTTCTGAGGTCAATAGCACATGTTGGGAAAGGAAAAGAGATATAAGTGATTTTTGATGTTATACATGATGTACACCTCTAAATCATCTTTATCACTGCTGTCAGCTTAAGCATTCTGTAATAAAACTGTAGTTCTATGATTAGAGCATATGTAAGTCTTACACATCCAACAGAGCACTTGACAAACATACAACATGATCGACCCTAGAAATACAATACAAAAGAAGGAAAGCCAACATTTTTTTTTTAAAGTTATTTATTTATTTATTTGACAGAGAGACAGTTCACAAGTAGGCAGAGAGGCAGGCAGAGAGAGAAGGGGAAGCAGGCTCCCTGCGAAGCAGAGAGCCCGATGTGGGGCTCGATCCCAGACCCTGAGACCATGACCTGAGCTGAAGGCAGAGGCTTTAACCCACTGAGCCACCCAGGCGCCCGACATTCAACATTCTTAAGATCGCATATTGTTATCAAGAAGAGTTTCACCCAGCCAGTGAACTATTTAATTGGTGTAATACTTAGTGGGCCCAAGTTTACCTATTGAAATAAAAATGTTCTGACACATACATGTATTGCTCTGATAACATCAACAAAATGATTATTTCAAAGTATAAACTGCAAGATCTGCATTAATCTGAGAATAGTACATTAGAAAACAGTTTTCCGTGAGTCTAATATTTTTGTATGTCCTGTGAACAGAGGCACTGACGGTTTTTGTTCTGGGCAGTATCTGTAAGGGTATTGGTATAGTATACACTCTTTGAAAACAGAAATATTGTCTCCCTCCAGAGTTCAGGTTTGCTTACTGTCTGCAGCATTGACTCAGGCTGCTCTGCGTTGCTCTGGTAAGGCTGAGAGGGCAAGGGAAACTGATGCAAGTGGGAGGCTCACGCTGCTTGCTGCACCACCCATAAGAAGGACCTTTGTCTCTGACCCAGGAATCTCATGTCTTCTGCCAGCACTCACAAAACTAGAGCAGGCTTACATACTAGTTTGTAAGGAAGAAAAAATATTAGGCCATTCAAGTTCTTGACAGCTCGAACTGATATACTCCTGCAAACTAACCGTGTGACATATCAGGATTGAATTTAATTTTGATAACTATCTTTAAATAAAATATTTGCCATGGAATCCAATGAAATCAATAATTTAAGGTTTAAGAATATTTGTTGGTTGTATAACTGGAATACTACAGCATAATAGGATCTGATAAATCTAAATGGCAACACTTAATGATCTATCACTTAATAAAAATCTAGTCAAAGTTAAAATAAACTCGTTTTCAGCATGAGATATTTTTAAATGTTATTTATAATAAATAATTTTCCAAATAAAAGCCTGGGAAATTTAAAAAAGAGAAATTACTATTTATTTTTTTATTAACACATTAAAATGCCCATTGCACACTTCCTATATGCCAGGCACTGTGGTGGTACATGCTGAAGAAATGTAGTGAACTACATGCTATCTGCCCATGTGGATAAGACTTCATGGATAAGAGATCGATCATTAAAAGTAGCCACACAAAATTTAAAAGCTAATAGCAATTATACTAAAAATTAAGAATAAAAAGCATAGGGGCACCTGGGTGGCTCAGTGGGTTAAAGCCTCTGCCTTCGGCTCAGGTCATGATCTCAGGGTCCTGGGATGGAGCCCTGCATCGGGCTCTCTGCTCAGCAGGGAGCCTGCTTCCCCCTCTCCCTCTGCCTGCCTCTCTGCCTGCTTGTGATCTCTCTCTCTCTCTCTCTGTCAAATAAATAAAAAAAAAATCTTAAAAAAAAGAATAAAAGGAATAGAGTGATATGACAGATTATACAAAGGGGATCTAATTTATGTTATCAAATGAGATTTAATGTAATATCTCAAGGGTATATAGGAAATATTCTGGAAGGTCTATGCCAAGCAATAGATATGAGGACTGCAAGGTGGAAAGGATCCTGGACTTGCCAGAAAGAAACCAAAGAGAGCTCTGTGGATAGAGCCCGATGGCAGGAGACAAGACTGGGGAATAAATCAGATATTCTTTTTCGATATAAAATTTAAAACTCTCGCATGACATTTCCTATTAGTGCACCACATGTCTTTTTTCTTCTACAAATGTTAACATGAGGTGTAAAATATTTTTATTTCTTAACTTAATTTTATTTTTTTAAAGATTTCATTTCATTTATTTATTTGAGAGAGGGAGAGAGAGAGAATGTGCGCCCGCACAAGCAGTGTGAAGCAGTCTGAAGCAGACTCTTCTCTGAGAACACAGCCCGAGGAGGGACTCAATCCCACTCCCAGGAGACCAAGACCTGAGCTGAAACCAGGAGTCTGATGTTTAACCGACTGAGCCACCCAGGTGCTCCTGGATGTAAAATGCTTTTAAAAGAGATGTACTAATTATTTGAGATTCATAGTCTCAAATTAGTTTTTTCTTTTTGATAATTTTAGAAATGTGTAGAAAATTTCCAAATGTGGAAGGACAGCTTTATTTCCAGTTACTCTTTTCTTTCCAATTTTTCTCTAAATGTGAAACTATCATCTGAACAATGAAGCTATCTGAGCCTATGTAGCCCAAAGAAAAGAAACCGTTAGAGAAGCAGTCCCTCTGAACAGAATAAAAAATATACAGCTTCACTTAAAAAAGAACTTCAGAACACATTAATTTTACCTACTGTGTGAAAAATATGCTGATGGTTGATGTGGAATGACTCGTTAGAAATAATTATGAAGTTTTATTCCTTGTTGCTTTAACAACTTTACCTTCCATTTCGAAACCTGCAATGCATGCAAAGTTAGATGTGTCAAAATACCAACTATGAATTCCTTATCATTCAGAGGATTATAGTCTCACATTTTATTGTAATTTACAAAGTGCTTTCCAAAACATCATTTCATTTTCATTTTCTTCTTATATCTGCTTGTAAGATAAAGTGAGCAAATGTTTTCATTCCCATTCTGCGTATTTGGAAAATGAAGATTGGAGAGAAGAAACAACTTTCTCCAGTTTCTTAAAACCAGTCTATGACAAAGCTGGATTTCAAATCCGAGTTTTGATTTTTCAAAAAGTTGATGACTTAAGTAAATAATTAGAATTGAAGTGTTGTTAACAAAAGCAACAACAAGGCTTCTCTAAGAAGCACAGTTTTGGTGGGAAAAGTATGCATGTGTGGATACATAATATCATCCAGCTGAAGAAAGCAGAAAGAATAAGTAGAAAAAAAAATAAACATTTCAAGATGATAAATCATCAAATCCTATAAATTCTGTAAACATCTTTATTCTGCAGGAGCATACATTGAGTTGGAGAGTTGAAAACTTTTTTTAAGGTTAGAAGTAGAATAAAGAACCATCTTTTTCAGGTCCTCAATACCGATTGTATCTTTTCCTTTGTGATTAGTTAAAAGGAAATTATCCTTTCCCACAGGACATCTGAAAAGACAGCTAGGCAGTCTTTGTCTGAGATTCAAAGTGGCTGGTAAAGAGGAGCTACCCAATAAACATTTCTGGAAAAAATAAATTGTCTAAGAGAAGGTATTTAATGCTCTTCATTTTTTAAAGTCTTATTTATTCTTATCTCGGAAACAGCATTAATATAAAAAAAAAGAGTCATTGTTTCGAATAGGATCTATATTTTAGCAGTGGTATGTGCAATTAGTAGAACAATACTTCCTGTTCTTTCCTAACTTATCAGAGACAGCTGTGCAGTAACAGAGGCATCATCGAAGTTCACACAGAAGAAAGATTCAGTAATAAATGTCTCATATACACAGTATTTCTTAACTAATGAAATCATAAGGTCCTTTCCCCAGGTTTTCAAATGATTCAGAAAATGAGACTGCTCAGTTTTGTGCAGCTCTTCATTACTGCCTCACCTACAGTCATCAAGATTGGTATGTTACTTAATAACAACCTGGGGGTTAGTTCACACATAGTGAAACAGAAAGTCTACCCTGACTTTCTTGAATTATAAACTTTATATTGTAAAAGATTTCCAAATAATTTTAGTTTTTCTTTCTTTTTTAAAAATATTTTATTTATGGGGCGCCTGGGTGGCTCAGTGGGTTAAAGCCTCTGCCTTCGGCTCAGGTCATGATCTCAGGGTCCTGGGATCGAGCCCCGCATGGGGCTCTCTGCTCAGCAGGGAGCCTGCTTCCCCCCCTCTCTCTGCCTGCCTCTCTGCCTACTGGTGATCTCTCTGTGTCAAATAAATAAATAAAATCTTTTTAAAAAAGGTTTTATTTATTTATTTGAGAGACAGAGAGGGAGAAAGAGCATGAGCAGGGGGAGAGGCAGAGGGAGAAGCAGGTTCCCTGCTGAGCAGGGAGCCTCTCTCCCATAACACGGGACTCAATCCCAGGACCCTGGGTTCATGACCTGAGCCAAAGGCAGACACTTAACCAACTGACCCACCCAGGCATCCTCCAAATGATTTTAAAAACATTTTTTATTCAAACCTTGAAAACTTTCTTAATGAAATCCGAACATTACTATTTTATATTTAATTAATTTCTTTAATTTTTCATCAATTATTTGGCATACTCAATATTCGTAGATTTTAAATTTAAGCTCTTAACTCATCCTAAGTAATTTTAAAGCTCATGGTATATAATATTCTGCATTTTGGTTGTAATGCAATTTATATTTACAATCTCATTGCTGATATGAAGAAAAATGTTCTCTAGCTATTGAGAAACCCAAGTGACCACTTCATATAAAAATGTCAGTGTGGTAACTCCACTGAAGTGCTATGAACATTATTTCTTAAGAAAACAAAACAAAATTCTAATAATTAAAAAAATAATGCAGAGGAAACTTCAGCCAATGGTAAGAAATTACGCTTAAATAGACATTGCTACATGACACATTATTCCAAAATTTAATGACTTAAAATCACCAATCACCACCATTCAGTATTCCTTGCAAGGTTTTGGGTAGGCTCGGAGGTCCTGCTGATCTAGATTGAACTACACAGGCCTTGGTAAATTATCTCATTCCTAAGTCATAAACTTGTGTGTAAGCTAAGAACTGCTTAGTCTTGAATGGCCTCAGTTAGGATGATTTAGCTTTACTCCATGTGGTCTTTCACTTTCTTGCAGGCTAATCTTGGTTTCTGCTCTTGTTGATGGCAAGAATCCAAGAGAGAGCAGGAGAGGGCATGGAACAGGGCAAGCAGAAATGTACTTCTTCACTGCCTCTGCTTGCGTCACATTTGCTAACATCACTTAGCCAGAGGAAATGACACAGCAAAAGTCACAGTCAGAGGAGAAGACTAGAAAGTTATAGAGCAAAGGACATTGTTTAGAAATGCAATTAATTGAGACCATCAATGAAATCAGTCTACCACAAAAGGGGGTTCTTATGTTAACAGCAGTGTTAAAATGACCCACCTTCTAAGACATGGAATGATTTTCCATTGAAGAGCAAAGACAAATCAATTTTCCATTTTGAGGAAGAGCTGGGTGGGTCTCCAACTAGTAAATTTCATTGAAGGGCAAGAACTTAGTGAACGAAATGGGGGTCATTTGGTTTTTACCATAAAATAATAATTACTGTTGGCAGCAGCTTCTTGATATATAATGGGTTATCTTCATTTAGAGGAAAAATGGGAAACATCCAAGAAGTCATAGAAAAAAACCTGCTTTGAATGACTGACAAGTCTTTACTTCCAAAATAAACTCATTCTTCAATTCTTTTTCAACAAATCTTTATTTAGGGCCTGGAAAGAAAATTATTTTTAATTCAGAGCATTGCAATTAAATAGGCATTTACAAAAGAGAGACATATGTGTCAATAGGACTAAGTACATGGATTCTATGGAGTGCTATGTACAGGTACTAATAATCAGAAATTAAACTTTGCAACATGGATATTTTAGTTTAAACATTTTTATTAAAATATAAAAAAGTGTTACAGACAAGTGCATAACCCATAAATTTACAGCTTGATGAGTTTTCACAAATTGAAATTAACAATGTCCCTAGCTCCAGGATATTTTTGAATTTATTTTTCTGTATGTTATCTTCTCTCTTCCCCTTATTGGTGAATGATTAGGATGGAAAGTGTGTGTAGTGCGAAACATGTGGTTTGCAGTAGACTAGACAGCTGACCATTTGTTTTCCTAATTTGGCATTTTTCTTGAGAAAATTGATGTACTAGTTATTGATGCATTTTTTCTCCTCTCTAATCACCCTTAAATGACAGTTCTGCAATAATATATGTGTAAACATTTCTCCGGTGGCAGATGGCATGCTTTCTTAGTAGAGAAAACTAGAAGAACACTGGAGTAGGAAGGTTTCTCTTCCCAGTTCTGGTGTGTATTTCTTGGCAGACTCCTGTACTATGTGCAAATTTCTTAGTGCTTAGGCTTCATGTAACTCCTGGCTTAGTCCCTTGGCTCTAAAAGTTGTGATTTATAGCAGCTCATGGTAGTTCCCATGAGCAGATATCTCTAACAACACCTTAAGTGGCTTTTCAGTAGGGGGTTCCAACAGGGTACCTCTTATGAATATTTTCTCCTGTAGAAGCTTTACAGCCTCAGTGAATTTTTCTACTCTTTAATGAGCCATAGACATTCCCATCCTCTACAAAGAGGTCTAGGTGTCAACAATGCAGAAGAGGAGTCTCTTCCTTAGGCTTACTATCTCGTCTCTTGGAGCAATGGCCGCTCCTATATCTGCTATTCCCATATTGTATAGAGTACCCTTTATAGTAGACAATCACCCATTACTCTAATTCACCATTACAGTTAGGAATTTCTAATTGACATTTCCATCCTCAAATTATTGTGTGGTTTCTGCCTCTTGATTGGTTTTTGAATCACGTGCTCGCTTTCTCCTGGTTCCCAGAGTTCTTCTGATTCAAGACTGATGATTCATGGAAATAATGCTAAGTGGATTTTTGTATAAAATTATTTGGTGATTTAATCCAAGAAATTTAAAATATCTATCAGTGAACATTAAACGTAATTTAACTGAATATTAAAATCAACCCAAAAAGATATTGGGAAGGTAATTATCAAAATTGTATTGAAAATAAGAAGTGAATGCTATTGAAAATGATTGGAAATGAATATTACTTAGGTCCAAATACCAAAAGATTATTAGTTTTATAATTTAAATAGCATCATTTTCTGTTAAGATTGTATGTGCTTTTTATTTATATATGCTCATACAATTAATTGATTGATATTTGCAATGTTATGGATGACTCAGTGGTCCAACTTTCCTTGGTCAGGCAAAGAGAACTTCTTTCATTTTTTGTTGGCGAATCCATATTGTTACTTCACTTCTCTGAATTTTCTTAACCTCTCTGGTAGATCATTCACTCCTCTACAATATACATAATTTTTTTTTCACCAGATAGTTGATACTTTTACTCTGGTTATACCTGGTCTCAAAAATTTCGGAGGGTTTCCATTTCTTAAAGATGATTATATACATTTTTTTTCTGACAACTTTTAACATTTCTCCTTATCTTTGGCCTTCAGCAGTATCAATATATTTCTAGGTTTTTTTAAAATCTGTTATTTTTGGAAAATTCCTGACTATTCATTTGCAAGCTTTTTTTCTTTCCATTCTCCTTCCTTTTTTTTTTTTTCATCTAGGATTCCCATTATATATATTTTATTTTTTTAAATTTAATTTTTTCAGTGTTCCAAGATTCATTGTTTATGCACCACACCCGTTACTCACATTTTAGACTGATATTGGCCTATATCTCTTGGATGCTTAGTTCTCTCTCTCTCTCCTTTTTATTTCACTAATTTCCTGTGTATGTTTCCATTTGAGTAATGTCTATTGACCTATATTCAAGTTCACTGAGTCCTTCTTTGGATGTGCCAGGCATACTGATGAGCCTGTCAAAAACACTCTTCATTTCTGTTGTTATGTGTGTGTTTAAATTTATTTCCAGCATGTCCTTTGACACTTTCTTATTACTTCTATTTCTCTGCTGAAATTACCCATCTATTCACGAATGTCTTCAAGTTTTTCCACTAGAGGCTGTGACATATTAATCATAGTTATTTTATCCCCTATCTGATTTTCCTGACAATAGATTTATATTTGAGATTAGTTCTATTGATTATTTTATCTCTCAACAGCAGATTATTTTTCCTTTCAATTTTGTGTGCCTCATAATTTTTAGTTGAAATCCACATAGTTCTGTGTGGGGTGGTAGACACCAAGGTAAATAATATTTATGCCTGGAAATATGCATGACTCTTTCTCTGCTAGGCCTTCATTGAGGAGTTGAGCCCCATTTCAGTTTTGTTGGTTGCTATGATTACCCTCAATGCACCACCAGCTTCAAGTCCCTCTAGTGGCACTTTTTGGTTAAGGTGGGAGCTAGACTGATTATCTGAGAAAATTCTTGATTGTGTTCCTTCCATCATCAGTTTTAGACTTTTCCTGTGACCTTGTGACTCAGAGAAGCTGTCTCTCCATTCTCTTGTCCCTCCATTAGTGGTATTCAGTTATTGTGTTATTGCTTATTTCCTAGTTCTTGCTCTAGCCTAGGTGGTGAGGAGCAAAAAAGAATTCGATATTTTTTTCTCATTCAACCTTAGCTTTAGGCTGTTCATGTGTCTCTGAGTCTTTTGAGTGGAGTTTTCTCAGTGATCCTGCCTGTCCCCAGTGGTAAGGAATCTTTAATTTTCTGGAAGTGGGAGGATTTCTTGCCTTTCTCCCTGTCCCTACTAGTAAGTTTTCACTCACTGAGAATGACAGGATTTGCTGCCTTTCTTCAGAAGTTTAAAACTTTATCCCACTGGGGAGAAGACTCCAGGCAAGAATTGTTGATTTTTTTCCTCAGCAGCAGAACTACATTATGTTATACAACTTAGAACTACACTTTGAGGGATGCTTTCCCTGATCTCTATTGCACCCCAGTCTTTTTCATGAGCAAATAGTGAGGTCCACGGAGAAGAGGCTGCAAGTGTTTGTGCTTCCAAGGGTCTATACACACCATTGTGTATGTTCAGCTTTAGAAATCCATTAAAAATCACTTTTTTTTTTTTTAACACTTATCTGTATGGAAGCCTTGTTTTCTTCCAGTGCTGAGGTCTAGGTGGGTGAATGCTTGTGCCTTGTCTCTTTCTGGAGGCTCACTCCAGCTTAATCAGATTTTACCCTTGTCAGTTACCTTTGAAGTCAGCACTCTGATGGGTTCAAGAACACAGGAGGATTTTACAGATTGCCCAGCTTCTTATTGTTAGGATAGATGTGACACTCTTTCCATTTCTCTATTCTAAGATGGAGCCAGCCCTTTATAATATACATTATTAATTTGTTAATTATATCAAAGTCACCAGGATTCCAAGTGCCTTTGGGTATTATGTTTTTAATATTTTTGATGAAACCAAATAAAGATTGGTTCTCTTTCAGAACATGCCAGCATATAGTTTAGCATCTAAATGTTTATTTTTTCCATTAAAATTTTAAGAAGTAAAATTCCAGTCTATTTAGAGTGGATAAGAAAGAGACTTGGAACTTTCTATGTGTACTTAGGGGAAGCTATATATTTTGAAGTACATGATTTAAGGTCTAGTAGAATTTTTTATTGAATTGGTTGTTTTATATTTCAATACTACACATACCCAAGGGTTTATACAACTTAAAGTAAAATAACGCACTGGTAATTAGAGATTCAATAACCATTTAAAAAATACAGCATTCACAACAGATTTGAAGCCCCTCACTTATAGGCTCCTCCCTATAATAGGCTTTTCCCTATTATAGTCTCCTTTTTCTGTAGATATAACTCTTACCATGAGTTATATGTTAAGTAGTTCTTTGCTGTTTTTTTTAAATTTTTTTTACCATAAATGTATATAATATATATACCTAAAATATAGTTTATTTGTGCATGCTTGAATTTTATATAAACTGAATCATATTGTATTTTATATATATATATACACACACACACACACACACACACACACACACACACACACATAGTTGCCATTGTGTTTGGGGATTCATCCATATTTATGCTTATATCCATAAAGCATGGACTTTCCCTTTTTTTTTTTCCAAAGATTTTTTATTTATTTCTTTGACATAGCGAAACACAGCTAGAGAGGGAACACAAGCAGTGGGAGAGGGAGAGGGAGAAGCAGGCTCCCTGCTGAGCAGGGAGCCCAATGCAGGGCTTGATCCTGGGACCCCTGGATCATGACCTGAGTAGAAGGCAGATGCTTAACGACTGAGCCACCCAGGCGCCCCTCCCTTTTTTTTTTAAGATTTTTTTTTTTTTTTTTTTTTTTGAGAGAGAGAGATAGTACAACTGGGAGAAAGGAGAGGGACAAGTAGACTCTGCACTGGAACCTGATGCAGAGCTCAGTGCAGGGCTCCATCTCAGGATCCTGAGATCATGACCTAAGCCGAAATCAAGTCATCGGCTTAACTGACTGAACCACCCGGGTGCCCCTCTAAAGCATGGACTTACAGAACTTGGACTCTAGAGCTAGGTAGCCTAGTTTTGAATACTGTATCATTAAGAAAATAGTCTTCATAGATAAGTTACTTCATCTTTTTGACTTCTGTTTCTTTGTGTGTAAAACATAGTATTGCCAAAATATAAAGAATTAATAGAATCAAGGGTGGTTCAGTGTTACATGACCTTGAAGTTTTAAAGCACCTACATTTTGAAGGTGCTGTATTGAAGAATTGAATACAAATTATAAATAGCAATTAAATACAAACTTGGATATTTATCACAATAAGAAATCACAGAAAATTCAATATATTTGTAAATTTTACAGAAACACATAACAATATAAAAACATTGTAGGGCTGCTTTCAGATCCTTGGAAAGGGCTTAATAAACGAGGGGCTCTGAAACTTAATCTTTATTAGCTTCATGGCAAATCTGACTCCATATGTATGTAAAATCCTTTGAACAGTAGTTCTATGAAAATGATAGATGTTTTTAATTTATCTTATTACTTACTATTATATCAACGGAAAATTTTTGGAGATCTCTTTCTTTTTTTTATTGAAGAATGAATGACATGCTTTGGACATAAAACATAGTGATTCAATATTTGTATACATTACAAAAGCATGACTACAACAAGGGCTAGCTCCCAGCTATCACCAGATGAAGTTATTGTAATATTATTAACATATATCCTATGTTGTGAATTATGTCCTCTTGTTTTATTTATTTTATAACTGAAGTTTGTGTCACTTAATCTCCTTCACCTCTTTCACCTGTCTCCCATCTCCCTCACCTCTGCCAACCATCAGTTTGCAATCATTACCTGAGTCTGTTTCTGTTTTGCCTTATTTGTTCATTTGTTTTTTTAGATCCCACATATAAGTAGAGTTATATGGTGTTTGTCTATCTCTCTCTGACTCATTTCACTTAGCATAATGCCCTCTAGCTTCATCCATATTATTACAAATGACAAGATTTCATTTGTTTTTTATGTCTGAGTAATATTCCATTGTATATACATACCACATCTTCTTTATCCATTTCTCTATTAATGGACATTTAGGTTGCTTACATATCTTGGCAATCATAAATATGCTGCGATAAACATAGGGGTGCATATATCTTTTCAAATTAGTGCAGGATTATTTCCTTCAGTGAAATAAAATATGATTAATTATTCACATATACATCAAATAATACTGTTACACATGGTTTTCATAATTTTGGTTTTGGTTTTCTCACCAAAGAATGCAGTTGCTTGACTTTTTATTTGCTTATCAACTTGAAATAATAATTTCAGTCCACATTAGGTTACTTATTTTCTAGTGTATCTTTTTAAATTAACACATGAAATGGCTGACTTTAGGAAAAAAAAGGATTCGAAAATAATGTATTTAACAAATTAAATTTATATTATTGAATTTTACATTTCACTTTTGTATTTATTGATGATATATTAATATCCAAAAGGCTAGTGAGAAACTTCCATAGTTCTTAGAAAAATCACATAAATCATGAGATAATAATATTTAGTTAATTTCAATATGTAGATGTTTGCTTAAATTACTTTTATTGCTATTTTATGAAAATACATTTTATACACATGAAAAGCTAGGAAAATAGCTTGCACGAGATTACAAAGTAAAAACACACTAATATAATCAGCATTACAAATTACTAGAATGTGAGTATATATCAAAGCAATGGATATTACATAGAAAATCTCATTTAAAGTATAGTAACACCGGTACCATGCAAATTAGAACTATGGAGAATATAATATGAAATAGGAAAGTAAGTTTTAAATTTCAAATTTAACATTTTTTAATGGATAGAATTTTCTTTCATATTGGAACAAATGCTTGTGGTTAAATACAGGTCTGAATTTCAGTTGCTATGCTCTGGTATAATTATCCCTGATGTGTGCTGCCCTGCATATTGAGGGTGATCAATGCTTGTCATTTATAGATTGTTAAATCTTTTAATTTTTACTCTTATGTAATTGATTATAGGCAATATAATAGTCATAATTTTTTTTTAAATTTTAGAAATGTGCTACAGATTTTCTTTTTAACCACAGTTCTCTTCTTTTCTACTTTGAAAAGAATATAATCAATTCAACAAAATAAATGATTTCTTTTTTTTCTATTGACTTTCCAGACATCATGAGGCAACTTTTTAATTGTGTAGAGGCTCATAAAGATTTAATCACTGAAGAATTATTTATAGAGTGTCTATTGGCAGCAAGATTATAAAGGTGTAATGGGGGCCCAGAATAAGTGCAAGATTTGTCCCTGAATACAAAGACTGTCTATTTTAAGACCATAATTCTCAACCATGGCTGAGTATCAAAATTGCACATTTGATTTAATCTATTTAAGGTTAGAAAAATACTGAGAAAATGAAAGATTTAAAGATCAGAAGTGCTAAATCAGGATGGAGGTAAAGAGCAGGATTGATGTATCAGTATCATCATTTATATATATGTATATATACTTATATATATTCTCAAAATTTATATTAAAAAGAACTCAAAGGTAATTTTGAGATTTGGCTAAAAGAATCTGGAAAGAGGAAAATGTGTTAAGAATTACACAAAAATGAGAGTAGTTCAATTCTGCAGTAGTTTCATTCTGCACTAGAACCCTCACTTCAGTGGTGTCTTAGCCCACTGGGCTACCATAAGAAAATTGTACAGACTGGGTAGCATAAACAATAGAAATTTGTTTCTCACACTTCTGGAGCTGAGAAATCAAAGAGCAAAGCACTACCATATTAATGTACTAGTGAGAAACCTCTTCCTGGTTCATAGCCAGTGGCTTCTCCTTTTGTCTTGAAATGGTGGAAAGGGTGAGGGATCTATGTTAGATGCCTTTTAAAAGAACACTAATCCCATTCATGAAGGTTCCACTCTCATGATTTAATCACCTCACAAAGGCCCAATCTCCTTATACCATATTGGGCATATTAGGATTCCACTACATGGATTGAGAAGGGGACACAAATATTCAGACCATAGGAGTTGGTAACCCCATACTTAACATCAGGATATTTCAGTTTTCTTATATATAAAATGGGACTAACAATAGTGCATTTGAAAGAGATTGTATAAAGGATGAAATTTGGTAATTTGTATAATTATTTAGCATAGCACTTGACATATTTTAAGGGGTCAATAAATATTTATTGGGTTTGATGTTAATGTAGTGAAAAGATCCATGCCTTACTCGAAGTGATGAGAGAATATTAAAGTCTTGTTTATACAGAAAAGCTGTCTGAACGGTCATTATAAAGTTGTATACTGAAAGAAATTGAGACTAGAAGATTTTGCTTCCATTTAAATGAAAGAGGGAAAAAAACATAAACAAAGATATACAAACTAGAAGGGGTCACACATATGCTAATTTAGAAAATATTCTAAGTTAAAGCAATTTCATGTTGCAGAATAACACATTAGCAATAAGATACTTTGAGTAAACATCCTCAAAGTTATATTCTCTGGTAATTTTAATACAATTAGGAGAAAGAATCTTGATTATAGTAGACCGGGAAGAGTCCTGCTTTCTAGATACCTATGTAGAATAAACCACGGAAAAGTTTATTTCAGATGTTATAGAAATTTTAAAAAGTATTTTTTGAAAATATACTTTAAAAGACCTATTTACAGTTTGACATGCATGAATATAAAAATAATTGCAGAAAAATATACTTTGGGTTTTTACAATTACTTCCAATTATTCTTGTCCAGTGAAGGGATTCATTTCTATTCTGATTTGGTCTCCAAGATTTGTTCTGCTTGTGATGTTTCTTTCTTATATGTGCTTGCTTCCCTGCCTGCTTGTCTACCTTATGCACACTGGATATCTTACTATCATATCTTAGATTATCAGTCATTACTTTTGGGTCATAATCTTTTGCAAAATATTTTGTAACTCTAATCATTATTAGTTGATTTCTACAGAAGTTTGGCTTTTCCACATTTTATCCTGCTGCATGTCAACTGTCTGCTTCAGTGTTAACCAGAATCACAGCTTCAGTCTTTATATTTGGCATTTTCATTCTCTAGCCAAAGTGCGCTGCCCTAAGAGCGAGCAGTGTTTTTAATGGCAGCCTGCTGTGACGCAGGGAGTTTTATCACATATGTGTATCACACAGTGACTCCCTTGTTGAGGTTCAAGTTCTAAATCCTAGCCTATTGTGCAGGTCATGAGGCTTTCCCTGTAGCTTTGTGAAAGCTCCCCCTGGCAGCTGTACAAATGTGATATGATTAATCTCATATGATGTCGAAGAATTTTATTTTATCTGACAGTTATTAAAGAAATATTATTCTTCAGCTAAATGACTTGATGGGCCAGAGCCTACATTATGTTTCTTCCTTCTTTCCTGCCACTCCTCATCACCCTCCCCCTTTCTCTTCCTTCCTGCCCACCTCCTCTTTATTCTCATTCTTATTCTTCTCTCCTCCTCTCACTCCCACTTTCTGTCTCCTTCCTTCTGTCTCTTCCTGTCTTGACTCAGAATGCATTTTCCTTATTTTTGAACCCAGGTTCAATAGCGTCATAGTAATTTTCTTGATTGCAATCAATCTGTATGAGTATGTTAGAGGGAAGCTATTTTTGAAAGAAATGTGCATGGTATGAATATAGGTAAAGTCAGAAACATGCGAGGTATATTTTTTGAGGACTGCTATGTGAATATTGGTAAGTCACAAGGTACTATGATATTTTAAAGATACAAGGATAATTCTTTCTTCTTCTTTCTTTCTTCTTTCTTTCTTTCTTTCTTTCTTTCTTTCTTTCTTTCTTTCTTTCTTTCTTTCTTTCTTTCTTTCTTCCTTCCTTCCTTCCTTCCTTCCTTCCTTCCTTCCTTCCTTCCTTCCTTCCTTCCTTTCTTCCTTCCTTTCTTTCTCTCTTTCTTTTCTTTCTTTCTTTCTGTTATGTTTAGTTAGCCAACATACAGTATATCATTAGTTTTTGATGTAGTGTTCAATGATTCATTGTGCATAACACTCAGTGCTCATCACAGTTACAAATGAGGAAGGGGGTTTCCTGACCAAACAGCTGATACAATTAGTTATAGTTTAGAAAAAAAGTAAAGATGAATGCTCAGTTCTTTAAAAGATAAAAAGGAAATGTTAGAAGATCAAAATGTAGTTTTATAAACAAGGAAATGAGAAAGAAAAGTTTGGAAATATTTATATTAAGTCAGAATGAAAAAAGCCTTTCTAATCATAAAGTTGATATAAGGAATGAAACAATCTTCAAACCAAATTATTCTACACAAAAAATAAAGAATGCATTAAAATTTAGGAAATGAACATAAAAAATAGCAAACTCCAAAGTTAAAAGTTGGAAGAAACAATAAACAAGCAATTCTTTTTTTTTTTTAAGATTATTTATTTATTTTAGAGAGAGTAAGCACACAAGCAAGAGTTGGGACAGAAGGAGAAAGAGAGAGAGAATCTCAAGCAGACTCCCCCGCTGATCATGTGGCGCTAGATCTCAAGACCCTGAGATCATGACCTGAGTCTAAAGTAAGAGTTGGCCTCTTAACTGACTGAGCCACCCAGATGCCCCACCAAACAATTCTTAAAGAGTAAATCTTAATAGTTACCACATATATAAAAACCTTTTACTAGCATTTGTAGTAGAAGATGTTGAAAATTTGCCAATTACATCTTGAGAAGAGTGAGTACAACAGCACCCTTACAGTCATCTTCATTTTCTGCTGCTGAGAAAGGGAAGAGACATGGCTATTGACTTATTTTATTTTATTTATTTATTTTTTAAAGATTTTATTTATTTATTTGAGAGAGAGAGAGAAAATATGAGTGGGGGAGGAGCAGAGGGAGAAGCAGATTCCCCAGTGAGCAGGGAACCCAACTCGGGGCTAGATCCCAGGACCCTGTGACCATGACCCAAGCCAAAAGCAGATGCTTAACCAACTGAGCCATCCAGGCACCCCATGGTTGTTGACTTATTTTAAATGTTGTTATCTTTTGACTTAAGCCTCTGATCTTCAGCTTTCCTTCTTTCTTTTCCATATGTGCTTTCACTATATTTCTAGCCTTTTTTCTATAGACTTAGCAGTGTAATTGACTTCCTTTGTTTTGGGCATTTTATCTTGACTTTCTTCTTTGTTTCTCTTTTCCTGTCCTTATTCCTACTTGAATCTGTGATTGACAAGGAAGGCAGCATATTGTAGGGGTTTAAAGCACAGCCTCCGGAGTAAGCCTACCTGGTTTCAAATCCTAGTTCTACTAATTAGGGTCTAAGAGAAACCAAGGAGATTACTTAACATCTTAGTATCTGATGTTGTAACGCGAGAGGAATTTAGTAGCTTCGCTTTAGTAGATTAGTAGGTTTGTTGTATGGATCAAATATGTCGATATTTTTGAATTAATTAGAGCAGTATCTGAAATATAATTACTATATAAATAATGATTAAAATGCACTTATTTTTATATTTTGCATATAGATAACCTGTGGTTCATTTTCTTTCTTTTAATGCTTACAATGTTTTGTAATGCAAAAGTGTTTATTCTTTACAAAAGCATATTTGGGTCATTTTTTCTTTCTTGATTTCTAAATTTTTATATGAAATTAAATTTCTATTGGCCAAAGTGATATATGGTTTTATTTTAACACATATCCATTATATGTTAAAATATATATATAATATCTAAATATTCCATATATAACTTATTTCAGTAATGGCTTTATTGAAATATAATCTTCATAAAATTAACCCCTTTAAAAATATCTAGTTCAGTGGGTTTTAGTATTTTCTGAAATTTGTGCAGCCATGATGGCTATCAAAGTTTAGAATATTTTCATCACTCCAAAAAGGACACCATATTTATTAGCATTCATTTCCTATTACTCCATCCCCTCAGCTCCTGGTAACCGTTAATCTATTTTCTATTTCTATGGATTTGGCCATTCTGGACATTCCATATAAATAGACTCATACAATTTGTGCCTTTTTGAGTTTGGTTTCTTTGATTTAGCACAATGTTTTCAACATTCATTCATTCTGTAGTATATCTCATGACTTTATTTCTTTGTATTGACAAATAATATTCTATTATATATAGACATATCACTTTATGTTTATCCATTCATCAATTGATGGGTATTTGAATTGTTTTCACTTTTTGGTTAATATGAGTCATGCTACTATGAACATTCATGTACAATTTGTATATAGATTTTTTTTATTGTTGTTCTTTTGGGTATATGCCTAGGAATCAAATTGTTAGACATATGAGACTCTGTTTAAGGAAGTTTAATTCTTAACTCTGTTCAAGTTTTTAAGTTTTTGAGAAACTGCCAAAATTGTTATTCCAAGTAGGTATTCCATTTAATATTCTCATCAGCAATGTTTGAAGGTTCCAACTTTCCCACATCCTCTTCAACAATTGTTACTGTCTTTTTCATTTTAGCCACCTTAGTAGATGTGAAATGGTATTTCATAGTGGTCTTTATTTGCCTTTCCCTAATGACTAATGATGATAATTATCCTTATATGTGCCTATTGCCCATATGTAATTCTTTTTTGATAGATATCTATTCAAATTCTTTGATCATTGTTTTAATGAATTGTTTGTCCTTTTATTATTCAATTGTAATATACATATATATATATATATATTTTTTTTTTTTTTTTTCTGGATGCAAGCCCTTATAAGGTAAATGATTTGTAAATATTTTCCCCCATTCTGTTGGATATCTTTTCACTTTCTTGATAGTATCCTTTGGGAAGCACAGGTTTTTAATTTTGATGAAGTAGAGTCTATCTATTTTTCTTTAGTTTCCTATATTTAGTTACTGAAATCTTTGCTCAGTTTAGTGATGAGCTAATGATTGAACAGATATTTAATTAAATATGTTGAATCAATTAGTCTTCCAGACTTGGCCAAGGTGCTCTCTTTCTGTTTTGTATTATGCACTTAATGATCCCATAGGCAGTTACAAGTCTGCCTTAGCCTTCACTTTCTGTCTGTGCGGGGCCTCAAACCCAATCAGAGATGAGAGATTAGGGATTCTCTTGCTAATTCTAAAATGTAAAAAAAAAAAAAAATACACTTCTTTTGGGCATGCACACAGTCTTGCACATTTTTATGGCCTTCTAGATTCCCAGAAATACGTAGATCTTTTCATATGCCCTTATTGCCATCCCATTTCCATGTTTCCTTTTAAGTTTTTGATTGTTGGTTGGTTTGGTTTGGTGCACCTATTGTTATCTCCAATCAGTATCTCCATCATAATAACCTGTAATGTTAAACAATCACTGTTGTTTCTTTTCAATAAAGGCCTTCAGACTGTTTACACAGACTGAACTTAAAGTCTTGCTCAAATAAAAAGAAGTCACAAAAATGGAAGTTTTAGGGGGCTGCTAGATAGGTCAAATGGTGACAGTTCTCCGGGGATGGGAACTTGGAGGAGCTCCAAGCCTTTTCTTCCCCCTCTAGTGTGTGCTAGGATGATGGTTTTCACAGCGGGCAGAATTACAAAGCTGATGGTTCAAGGCATCCAAGCAGCTGTGGAGAGAGGGATGCCACAAATCTCTCTATTCTTACTGAGATTCAGCAATTTTTTGGAGTAAATGCTCTATAGATTATTGCAAACCCTTTTTATCTATTTCCAGAGTTCTGAAAAGTTGATTTTGACAATTGTTGCTGTGTATTCATTGTCTTTATGGAAGAAAAGATTTTCTAGTCTTTGCTGTTCCAGAGGTGTTTCTCAGTTTGATTTTGATAGATTTTTTTCTTCTTTTTTCTAAAATGGTCATATATTTGTCTCCATAGATTTGAAATAGTATGACTATTTTGTGCTAATATATAGATTGTTCCCGGAATTTAAAAAATCTTAGTCTATCAATTTGATTTTATCATTTTTTCAGGGTAAATATATAATTAAAGGGTATAAAAATTAATAGAAAATTATTAGTGTAAAGAATATAATTAGGAGGGGCACTTGGGTGGCTCAGTGGGTTAAAGCCTCTGCCTTCGGCTCAGGTCATGATCTCAGGGTCCTAAGATCAAGCCCCGCTTCGGGCTCTCTGCTTGCCGAGCAAGATATCTTATTGTCTCTCTCAAGATATCTTATTGTATTGTATTCATGCTACTTCTTGTAATGATGTGAGGTGATAAAATACCTCCACGATGAGATGAAGCAAGGTGAATGATGTAGATATTGTGATTTAGTGTGAAGCTACTATTGACCTCCCGATGATACATTAGAAGTATAATCATCTACTTCCAAACTGCGGTTGACTATGGCTAACTGAAGCTGGGGAAAACAGAACCATGGATAAGGGGAGATCGCTTAACCTAAATTACAAAAAAATATGTGGAAATTGAGTTACTTTATATATAAACTCATATAATTCAAATAAATACTTAAAAAGCTGTATGTATGAGTGAAATTATACTTTTTTAAACAAAACATGTCTTGAGAATATTGTAATTATAGGTCTTCTAACTCTGTAAGTCTAACAATGATTATTTGATAATTTAAAAACAATATTTTAGTCTATTTACTTTGCTCCTGAATACACTATAAAAAAAAAGTGAATTGTTAAAATACATTTTAAATACAAAGATCTCATTTTATTTCATTTTATTTTATTTTATTTCTACAGGACTTTGGAGATGATGGGTCCTTGTATATTACTAAGGTTACCACAACTCACATGGGCAATTACACCTGCTATGCAGATGGCTATGAACAAGTCTTTCAAACTCACATCTTCCAAGTAAATGGTAAGAAAATATGGTGTTGATATCATTGCTTTATGCTTCACTATATATTCAAAGAATATTGCAGTTGATTAGGAAGGCAAGGTTTCAATTTTTTTAAAAGTTTGGCAAAGCCTCAGGTTTTTTTTTGTTGTTGTTTTGAGACTTACTGTTAATGTATAACTTTTTTCAATTTATAAAACAGGTGGTTGAGTGAAAAAATACTGTAAATTTTACCACTTTTCTCATCGTGAAATAGTACAGAGTAACTCATTCTAATTGGAAAATTAAAGCATAAGAAATTTAAATTACTTTGTGAAATTTAAATATCAACAATTAGGCAACCATATAAATTTTAGAAACTGAAAAAATTAAGCATCTTGAAATTTTAATCAGATTATCTGGTCAATCTTATTAATGATATTAAAAAACTGTTATTTATGTATAGCAAATATTGTGCTCTTCATCGTTAATTTAATGGCTGTGAATATTGGCCATATAGGCTGATATTCTTTTTTTCTTAAGATTTTTAATTTATTTGGGGCACCTGGGTGGCTCAGTGGGTTAAAGCCTCTGCCTTCAGCTCAGGTCATGATCTCAGAGTCCTGGGATGGAGCCCCGCATCGGGCTCTCTGCTCAGTGGGGAGCCTGCTTCTCCCTCTCTCTCTGCCTGCCTCTCTGTCTACTTGTGATCTGTCTCTCTCTGTCAAATAAATAAATAAATAAATAATTTTAAAAAAGATTTTTAATTTATTTTATTTTATTAATTTAATTTGATTTTATTTATTTATTCATTTTAGAGAGAGAGAGCATGTGGTTGGCGGAGGGGGGGTGCAGAGGGAAGGAGAGGGAGAAGCCGACTCCTGGTGAGCAAGGAGCTGGACTTGGGCTTAATCCCAGGACCTGGAGATCATAACATGAGTTAAAAGCAGATGCTTAACCAGCTAAGCCACCCAGGCACCCCTGATACTATTCTTATAATCAGAGGGTTTTTTTCTTTTCCTGATTTAATTCAAATTTTAGCTATTTAGTTCAATTGATGACATAGGATTATATGTATGATACATTAATTCATACTGATTCACTTCCATATTGATATATGTCTGTGTGTATGCATATGTATATGTATATATGTGTCTGTGTGTATATATATATACACATATATAACTTTATGATTTACTAAAGGAAGCAGAAACTTACTTGGCTTGCCATAGAAACAGCAAGATGGCTAGTGTGGTTTGTATGAATTAAGAGGGGACTGACAGATATGAGCTTGGTGAGGTAGCCCGGGGTCAGATCACGTGAATCCCTGGGGACCTAATTAAATATTTGGATTCCCACTCTAAGTGTAATGTGGGAAGGCATCAAAGTATTTAGTGTATTAAGTGGCATATTCTGATTTGTTTTAAAATGACTGGAAGCATTGTTATCTGTTAAAAATGTTTTAATAGTCTAGGAAAGAGATAACAGTGGCTTAAAATATAGTGTTAATGATGAAGAGTAAAGAGTGGTTAAATTTAGAGTATTTATTGAAAGTAGATCTGATAATATTACTGAGGCATGTAAATATAAGAGAGAATTAAAAAAATAAACCCATGATTTTTGAAACATTTAGATATATCCTTGTGACATTAACTGAATATAGAAGAAGCGCATTTGGAGACTGAGATTAATATATATACATATATATATATTTGGACAAGTTAACTTCAATATAATTTCTAGATGGAAATCAAATATGCAATTTAGTATGGAAGTCTGGAAATCAGAGGAGAGCGACAGCCTAAAGTTGTACATTTTGATAATATCAATGTGCATAAACTGTATTTAAAGCCATAAGTTTGAACTTAAAGAGGTCACCTTACGAATGAGTATAAATATTCATATTGAGGATTGAGCCTTGGAGCTGAGGTTAACAAGTGGAGAAAAGAAGACTTAGAATGAGCACCTTGTGATGGAAAGTGTGTCCTGAGAAATCAATTAAAAAAGGTTGAGGGGCTCCTGGGTGGCTCAGTGGGTTAAAGCCTCTGCCTTCGGCTCAGGTCATGATCTCAGGGTCCTGGGATCAATCCCCATATCAGGCTCTCTGCTCAGCAGGGAGCCTGCTTCCCCCTCTCTCTCTGCTGCCTCTCTGCCTACTTGTGACCTCCCTCTCACTCTGTCAAGTAAATAAATAAAATCTTAAAAAAAATAAATGTTGAAAAAAGGTGGAGAAGATTGGAGAGTTTATGGTTTAACTGTTGGGGGCACTCAACAGAAGCAGATCTAGGCCTTGGTTTCTAATGCAAAACCAGTTGTAACTACCATGGGTCAAGGCTTGGAAGCGAACTTTCAAGGAGGCCAGTGAAGAGAGCATAGAAGGTACAAAGGAAGTGATGTACGCTATTCCCAGTTGTCTCAGATATTTGGAGTTGGACTTTGGATACAGCAACTGTACCTGAGGATACACACAATCTTGGCAGGACAGAACAAGTCTGTATGGGGGGATGTTCTCTATCTAGATGCAGCATCCTGGGGAAATGATTGTTGTTGCAAATCTGGTTCTTACCTCCCTCTTTGTTGTGATTGTTTACAGACTATTGGCTCTTTCACAAGACTAATGCTCTGAGCTATTTATTTGTTTTGTGAGAGATTCTCCAGTTTTGTTTTGGTTAACAATTAGTTCTGTTTTTCATATTCCCTCCCAGTTCTAGTTCTCTTAGTCTAAGGACCAGCTGGTTGAGTTCTTAGTAGTTTGTAGAGCAGTGCATGGCTCATGTTCTAGCAGCATCAAAATCACATGAAAAAATTATCAAAAACATAGAACCCTGGACTCCACTAACACTTTCTGGAAATTGATTTGAAGTCTGCACTTTGGCAAGCTTCCCAGGTAATTGTGATGCTTGGTAAAGCATGAGAATCATTTCAAATAACTGTTCTTTAGGAGTTTCTATTCCCCATTCATGTCTGAAGCAGGCTTCTTGCATAACTTACTCATTTTCAGGCTCCAGCTGGGAAGCCCAGTAAGAAGGCTTTGAGCCAAACTGCAGGCTTTCATATTGCAAGATGTGCCCTGAACAGCACTGGAAAAATGCAGCTTCCCTATTTCATCCCCTCCTTGTGAATGAACTGCTTCCTCTCTGATCTCAAGGTTTTTCTGAAGATGGAATGTGGGAATGTGGAAACCATGAGATCTCAGCAACAGAGCTATGACCATCCGTCTCAGCATTATGAATTAATTTAGAGGACTTCAATATAAGCATTGACTGCCGCTGAGATCTGATGCTTTCCCTCTTCTTGAAACAGATCCCTGAACCTGGGAGAAAAATCTTTCTCTTTCTATTACCTCCTACTATGTTTAATCTGCTCCAAAATCCTTCATATAAATGTTTTTATTAAGACATGGGGTTTGCAAAGAGGGAAAATGATAATATTACTGCTGAACATTGGTTGAGACTGAACAGAGTTCTAGAACTGCAGTAGCTAGAGAATGATGTGGAGTTAAAGCAGGGGGATTTTATAAAAATTGCAGATATGATACTCTTTTATGCTGATGTGAAAAGAGGAAATGAAGATCATTTAAGAGGAAAAAAAGGGAAAATTGCAGTAGTCAAGTTTGTAAAAAGTTGATGTAATTAGTACACACATGGAAGGATTGGTCTTTGGAAGATGAATAGTTAATCTGTTGAAACAGGGAGCAAGACAGACTGTTTGGGGACAGATGCTCAGGGTGGGAGCATGAGGAAATGATCCTCTTTGCATTGCTTGGATTTCTTCAGTGCAGTCAGTAATACCAACTATTGAAAGTGAGGGGTTTGTAAGAACTTGTTTGAGCAGAGGAAGAGAGATAAAATAATTATCTTGCAGATCAGGAAGGTGATAGAAATAGCAGCTGGTAGTTGGTATGTCAGGCAGATCTTTGGGTGTCCTCGAGGTGATAAATATTTGTATGTTTTCCTTCAGTTGTGGTTAGCTGTGCATTTGCAACCATAGAAAGAAGAGATTTGTGTTTAACCAGCATTTTATTTTGTCAGGTGAGTAAGTGGGAGAGAGACAAGCATGAGGAAAATAAACAAGTTTACAAGAGAATGGTTATAATGACAGACCACAGAAGTGGTAAGGTAAGGAAAGGGGTAGGTAAGGGAAGCAGTGAGACCATGAGAAATGTGAAATGAAGTAAAATAGCGACTGATGTCTCCAAGTTGATCAAGTACTATTAGAGCGGGGTACTAGAGAGAGTGAAATGCAGTACCTTCACTCAAAGCATTTTCTTAAGGCATCTGGCAATTTCTCTTTATCAGAAACACTTTTAATTAGGTCAAGTTTATGCAAAAGAATGTATGAACCACTAAGGTTTGATAGGTGTTCAGGGAGCCAGCTGTTCTAAATCTAACTTGCCAGTTCTAGTCTTTGCTGAAAAGGAGAAATGAAGTGAAAAATAACGTTAATTCATCAACATCAACCACAGTAGATCAAAACCTTGTTCTGTTGCATCTTTATCAAGGAGGGAAAATGATATGTGCATTTCAAGGATCATCTTTAATATTTAAACTTATTTGAAGAAGCCAGAAAGCAAGTAGAAAATGTGTTGTATGTATATCAGTAAGAGATTACCTTTGGGCATGATAACAGAGACTCCAAGTAACAAGGGCTTAAAGAAGATGCTGCTGTGTTTTCTTAGGCATAAAAGAAGCCCAGATAAGGTACTTCAGAAGGCAACTCCACCATGTCGTCATTATCCTTTGCTTTCCCTACGTGGTTAGAACGTGGTTTCCATTCTCTGTGTCATCCCATGTTTTCCAAATGGCAGTGGAAATTCCAATCATCATGTTCACATTTCAACAAAGAAAAAGGAAGAAAGGAAGGAAAAATAACACCTGTCACCTGAGGGAGCACTTTTGAAATAACTTTAATGGAAGTACCAACAGTAACTTCTCTAAATGCAGAGATTAAAGTATATTTCTTTGGCCTTGTTGTTTTGCCATCCACAACAATTAAGGGTTCAATTACTTACAAGAAGGAATAAATATTGGGTAGGTAAGTGGCCATCTTTGTTACAAAAATGTCTGATGTACCAAAACATTTTGCAAAACAGTAGTAGAACAATGACACTTTGTAAAATTACTTAGAAATGGTAGGATTAGCTGTAAAGCAGCAGCTGAACAAGTGATTTGCTAAACAAGCGATTTCTCCTTTTTTGTGTTTTCCTTTCCTTTGGTTTTATGGTGTCTTATATTTGCAATAATAACTTTAAATGTATATTTTATGTATAAATAGGTAGAATAAACTTGAGATCACTCAGAATATTGTTATACTCTAAAAACAGAAGAATAGTTAGGAATGAGCTGTGACACTGGAAAAATACAACGGAAATGCCAGAAAATGCAAATCAGGTTAGCCAAATGGCACATTTATAGACTGAAGAAATCTCTAAACTGATTTGACTCATTTTCTATTCTTCATCCACTTTTCAGAAAAGATTAAAAAGGCCTTTAGAAAATTAAGTTTTCATAGAAAACTTAACATATTTATCTGAACAATTTTTCAATTAGTAATAAAAATAAAGTATATCATCGATTACCATAAAAAGCTTTGAATGTACCACAAGTCACTGGAATTTGTGAAAGTGTTTTTGAAGTGCAAAGTCTATTTAAATATCCCAGGGTGCAAGCCAAATAAGTCTATCAATAGCTCTGTTTCTTTTCAAACAATGCAAAATTAGATTATTGAAATATGAGAGTGCTTCTGTGTCCTTGTCAGAAGAAACATTATGTATAAATCAAAGGAGCTTGACTCTGCCAGTGGAATTCATTTCATGCTTTTCCTTTTCTTTTTACATAAAGCAAATCATCTTTAGATCTTCAGCTTATGATACAGAATGTTTGAAATTTTAAAAGTCATCCAGTGTTTACACTACCCTCTGGGCAGAAATCTTGTCCATACTCACAATAGACCCATAATGTATGCTGTAATTCTCTTTCGTTCATATTGTTTAAGACCTCACACATAATATGAAGTGGATTTTTTTTTCCTGCTCATGTCAGAAATGTGTGCACAAAACTGCTGATTTTATAAGACATCTATATAGAAACCCCATTTTTCTCCTTCAAAGTTTGAAAACATCCAAAAGAAGACACTAGAGAGCGATGTATAGGTATGGAAACATCGTCTTCTTTACTGACAAAGCTGTTTAGAGAAAGTGGCTTAAGTCTGGGCAACAATGGCCTGCTTTGTCTTGCATTATAGACTTGAACTTCCTTCTCCAGTCACAGGCAGCCTTCCCTGCCAAGCTTTCTGTATAGCCAAAGTGCAGATGGGAATAAAACCTTGCTGCAAGCAGTAAGATCCAGAAAGCAGGTGGTGAGAGGCCTACCTCCCACTTCTCACTCTTCCTCCCTCGATGTGTAGGGAAAAGATGAGAGAAAGAAAAGCCTTGAAGGTTACTCTGGCTCAGAGATTCTCTGAGGTTTTTGGGCAAACAGCATCAGCAACTGGTTTCCAAGGCAAATTCTCAGACTGCACCCACAACTACTGAATCAGAAACTGCATGAAGTAGAGTGATCCGTGTTTTAACAAACTGTCCTCATGATTCTGACCATGTTTCAGAATCACTGCTCTAGAAATGTTATTCCCTAGAGACCTGAGAAGTGGGAGTATGTGTTCCTTCCTCATACGCTCCCCCTTCCTTCTCTTAATTTTGAGTTGAAATTAAGCTCACAGTGATCTTTGGAAGTGGCTGTGTCTTAAGGAGTGGGCACCTGGGTGGCTCAGTGGGTTAAGCCTCTGCCTTCGGCTCAGGTCATGATCTCAGGGTCCTGGGATGGAGCCCCAAATTGGGCTCTCTGCTCAGTAGGGAGCCTGCTTCCCCTTCTCTCTCTGCCTGCCTCTCTGCCTACTTCTGATCTCTGTCAAATAAATAAATAAAATCTTTAAGAAAAAAAAAAAGGGTGGGATCAGCCATGCATCAAATCAGTCATCCCTCTCATGAGGCCTGGCAGCAGACGGTGCTGGTTTTGATGTCTTGCCCAAAAGCCCACCTAGGCCTCCTCAACTGTGGTGGACATCCGCTGATGGCTTGATGCTACAGGAACCTGTCCCAAACCACTCTTTTTAAGAATATTATTTGACACAGGAAGCTTTATCAGCTGGACTTAAGACAGCCTAAATGTGCCAGGGATTTAATGTCTCACAGACCGTCCTTAACCAGTTAGGGACACAAGTGGAAAGTAAGAATCGCTGTTTCGCACTCACTCAGAGAGAAGATTCTAAGGTACATTCCATATGATTCTTCCTTCCTTCTTTCTCTCTCTCTTCTTTCCCTTTCTTTCTTTCTCTCTCTCTTTCTCTTCCTTCTTTCTTCTTTCCTTCCTTTCTTTCTTCTTTCCCCTTCCTTCCTTCCTTCCTTCCTT
>CM052899.1:56166559-56253760 GCA_028534135.1 Potos flavus
TCTTTCTCCTTTCCTTCCTCCCTCCCTTCCTTCCTTCCTTCCTTCCTTCCTTCCTTCCTTCCTCCATCCTTCCTTCCTTCCTTCCTTCCTTCCTTCCTTCCTTCCTTCCTTCCTTCCTTCCTCCATCCCTCCCTCCTTCCCTCCCTTCCTTCTTTTCTTTCTTTCTTTGCTATTTTTCTTTTGTCCATCTTACTTTCCTGGCCTCTAACTTGTGCTTCCTGGGATCACATCCCAAATCAGCAACATGAACCTAAGTTCTTTTCGCAGAGCTGCTTTTGGGAACACTCACATTTAAGAATGTCCTTAGCCTAATAATAATTGTTGCCCTTTGGTAGCTCTCCCTGCAAACTACTGGTAGGCACCATATGTTTGCTTCCGGGAGGCTTTGAAATATGATTGAACATTATATGAATTCATGAACTCCAGAGTCTGAAAATTCTGTCTCTATTATTCCCCATGCTAAATTATGTCCAGTTACACTGTTCAATAGAGCTCTTCAGAGCTTCTGTAATTATATTAAATCTTGACATCAAGACACTACAATTATGTAATAGCAAGAGCATATAGATGCTCAAACTTTAATATGTAATCTAATTATTAAATTCCCACTGAGAAATAAAACTTCAAAGATTAAAGTTTCAAAGAAATTAGTTCAAAGTAATTAATATACAAAATTAAAGTACTCTGTCCTTGCAATATAAAATCTAAAGAAAGTTCAAATGTTTTAATTACAAGTAAATTTCAAGAATCAAATTTTTCCACTAGTTCTTATTTTATTTCCTTTTAGCGAGAGAGGTCCTTGAAAAGTTTATGGCTTTGGTATAACTTAAACATCTTTATCTTGGGATAATTCTCATTAGATTTAAGTGTACCATCTTGCTATTTGTTTTCAAATGGTCACATCTAAACTTTATTATTTCCTTGTATTTTGCCTTCTGTTGGCTGCATAACTTAGAATTCTATTTTATTTTCAAGATTGGGTTGTTAGCTATATTTCTTGGCTTAATTTTTTTTAAGTGTAGCTGTAAGCTATATTTACAATATGCAACTTTAATCTATTACCATGTATCTTCAAATAATATTTTATTACTTCACATTTATTTATTTATTTATTTTAAGATTTCATTTATTTGACAGAAAGAGATCACAAGTAGGCAGAGAGGCAGGCAGAGAGAGAGGGGGAAGCAGGCTCCCCGCTAAGCAGAGAGCCCGATGTGGGGCTCGATTCCAGGACCCTGAGACGAAGGCAGAGGCCTTAACCACTGAGCCATCCAGGTGCCCCTTACTTCACATTTAAAAGAAGAATCTTGAAACAGAAATCTTAGGTCTCTCCCTTTCTATCCTTTATGATAATACTGTCAAATATTTTATTTCTATGTATGTTACGAACTCTACAACACATTGTTTTTTTTCTGCTTTTAGTAAGTAAATATCCTGGGGCACCTGGGTGGCTCAATTGATCAAGTGTCTGACTCTTGATTACAGCTCAAGTCATGAGCTCAGGGTTGTGGGTTGGAGTCCTGGGTGGGGCTCTGCACTCAGCAGAAGTCTGCTTGAGATTCTCCCTCTCTTTCTGCCCCTCCCCCCACTCACCCGTGCACAATCTCCCTCTAAAATAATAAATACATAAATCTCTAAAAGAATAAGTAAATATCCTTCAAAGATATTATTTTTTAAAAACAAGAAACAAACCTTTACTGTTCTGATCCTCCTCATTCATTTTTGTAAATCCAAATTTCTCATATTTTCTTTTAGCCTAATAAACATCTTTTAACAATTTTATCAGCCTTTGTGTAAAGATATTTTTTCCCCTTCATTTAAGGATATTTCTGCTGGAGATTGAAATTTAGGTAGATAGTTTCTGTTTTCTGTTTTTCTTTCAACATTTCATAGAATGCTGTTGTATTATATTCTGGCTTGTAGGCTTCAATGCTTTATAAAAGAAAAGTCAGTTATATTTCTTATTTTTTTTTTTTAAATTTTCCTCTGAAAGCTTTTTAAGGTTTTCATTTTCACTCGGTTTCTGTAATTTAATTATTAATATGCTTTGGTTCTGTTTTTTTTACTTGTATTAATCCTGTAGGGATTACTGAACTTCTTGGACTTTGAGATATCTATTTTTCAACAAATTTGGAAAAAAAATTGGCCATTTTTAAGTGGATTTCCACTCTCTCCATTAGGAATTCAAGTACAAATATGCATGACTGCTTGACATTTTTTCATAGGCCACTAAATTCTGTTTTATTTGTTTCCCTCTTCATGCTTTGTCTTCACTATACTTCAATTTGATAGTTTCTATTGCTCTGACTTCAAAGTCACAAATCTGTTTTTTTGCATGTTTAATTTGCCATTAAACCCAACCAAAGTATTTTTAAAGATATATATCAGATATTGTATGTTTTGATTTTAGATTTTGATTGTTTTTTATAACCTCCATTTTCTCCTTAATTGTGTTCATGTTTCCCCTTAAATATTTGAATCTATCTATACCAGGTGTCTTGAAGATAATTTCATGGTCTCTGAAATTTTATCTTTCTCTATTGATCAATATTTTTCTTGCATATGAGTCACATTTTCCTTCTTCTCACATCTGTCTTCTGTTGTTGTTGTTGTTGTTTGTTTTTATCTTAGATGATGGAAATTGGTGAGAGAGATTTGTGGGATTCCTTTTGGAGTTGTTGCTTTGGCATTAACTTACCTACATATCTCTTAGACCTTTATTGAGACTTTCTTTTTAACTTGATTTGAGTATTTCTAGAGTAAATTTTACACTAGGGTTTGCTTCACTATTTTCCTAAGGTATAGTGTTTCTGGGGTCTCTATGAGGTGTTTAATTAAATTCCTTTAATCTGTTTTTTCTATTAGGTCTCTCTAGTTGGGAGTCTGATTAATGTAACTCTTATGTCACCTATCCTTGAGTAAGCTCTTAGAGCTTTTAAATTTATAGCTCCCTAGTAGTAGTTCTTTCTATAGTCATTGACCTTTGCCTGACTTTGTGGCATTTCATCTTATGGTTTGAGCCAAAGCCCCAACAGACACCTGATTCGGATTCCTGTAACTCTCTATCTCTACATATTTCTGTCCTTTCTGGTACTCTCCCTACAAATTCCAGGTCTCAAGGTCTCCTGAATTCCAATCTCTTTTATTTCAGCAAGACCCTTCAATTCCTCTGCCTCACATCAACAGAAACTAAATGTCTCTAGGCACAAAGCTGAGGCAATTATAAACTCAACCCATTTTCTTCTTTTTTCTTTTTTTTCAGGGATAATGATCTTCTGCTGATGGTTTTGCAACATTTGATAACGGTTGTTTCATATTGGTTCTATTTATCTATAGTGGAGGTTTATCTGCTCTACATTTTCTATCATGACCTTATATCTCATAGGAACCATTTTTTTTCTTTCTCCAAATTTTTATTTAAAATGCAGTTAGTTAACATACGTTGTAATATTAGCGTCAGGTGTAGAATTTAGTGATTCATCGCTTACATACAACAGCCAGTGCTCATCATAACAAGTTCCCTCCTTAATACCCATTACCTATTTAACCCATCCCTCCACCCACCTCCCCTTTGGTAACCATCAGTTTGTTCTCTATTGTTAAGAGTCTGTTTTATGCTTTACCTCTCTCTCTTTTTTCTTCCCATGTTCATTTGTTTTGTTTATTAAACTCCACATGAGTGAAATCATGTGGTATTTGTCTTTCTCTAACAGACTTATTTTGCTTAGCATAATACACTCTAGCTCCATCCATGTTGTTGCAAATGGCAAGATTTCATTCTTTTTTATGGCTGAGTAATATTTCACTGTGTGTGTGTGTGTGTGTGTGTGTGTGTATGTATATATATATATATATATATATATATATATATATATATATATATACGACTTCTTCATCCATCATCAGTCGATAGACATTTGGACTCTTTCTATAATATGGCTATTGTTGATAATGTCGTTATAAATATTGGGGTGCATGTGCCCTTTTGAATCTGTAATTTTGTATCTCTTTTTTTTTTTTTTTTGGCTTCAACAATAAACATTTATTTGTCATGGTTCTGGAGCCTGGGGAGTTCAGGAACAAGCTGCTGTCAGATTTGGTGTCTGGTGAGGGCTTGCTTTCTGGTTCACAGATAGCCATCTTCTTGCTGTGTCCTCATGGGGTGGAAAGGTGGAGGGACCTCTCTGGGCCTCATTTTTAAGAGCACTGATCTCATTCAGAGAGTAGACCCCTCGGGACTTAATCATTTCTTAAAAGTCCTACCTATAAATACCATCACACTTGGGAGCTAAGTTTTAACATATAAATTTGGGGTGGGGGGGACATAAGCATTAGTCTGTAGCACTGAGTCTAGAGCTATAAATAGTTTGAAAAACCTGATAATAGTAAACTTCTATTTTTTGTGGTTTTTAACCATAAGGACCTTAATACAAGAAGACAAATAGCCAACAGTAAGCTTGGTATTGTGGCCCTTTTTTATTATGGGCACATTATTCACTAAAATGGGAGCATGTTAACAAGACTCTTGCTCACAACTGCAAACACCTATGTGGTTGTATTTTTGTATCCTTTGGGTAAATACCTGGTAGTGCAATTGCTGTGTCATAGGGTAGTTCTATTTTTAACTTTTTGAGGAAGCTCCATACCAGTTTGCATTCCTACCAACAGGGTAAGGGGGTTCACAGGAATCATTTTTTAAAAGACTGAGAGGTTTTATTAGTTAAAGTCAAGCTTTCTCATGATCCTTATTTATAAAGCTTCTGAAAGTTAGTCGACATGGCTGATGTTGACAGCATCAATGCTATATGAAATAAATTTAGAAATTTTGAGTAATACTTGTTTTGTTCTCAATGTCCAGTATTTAATTCTGCCAAAAATAAAGCAGGTACTCAGTAGTATATGAAGGGAGGAGAATGAACAACAACAGCAACAGCAAAAGGTTTTGTTTTGACTGTGGTGAAATATGAGTCTTTCTATATCAATTTCTCAAGGCTAAAGAAATTATGCTTAATTGATCATAACTACCCCAACATAGGTTAATTTTGTGATTATGTGTGAAGATGAGATTGTTATCTACCAAATAATCTTCTAATAGTTTTAGAGGCCCAGTTTTAGCCAGTTTCATGGCTACCCACCTAAAACTACCTTTCCCAGATCTCTTTGAAGCTAAGTATTGTCCTGTGACAAGGTTTTTGCCAATGAGTATGCTAATAACTAATGTATTTAATGTCTGGAATTTATCTATTTATTTATTTATGATTTTATTTATTTGAGAGAGAGAGAGTGGACAAGCAGGGTGAGTGGCAGGCAGAGAGAGAAGCAGGCTCCCCATTGACCAGGGAGCGCAATGTGGGACTCGACCCCAGGACCCTGGGATCATGACCTGAGTCGAAGGCAGGCACTTAACCAACTGAACCACCAAGGTGCCCCTAATGTCTCGATTTTAACATAAAAGGGAATTTATGTGCTTTCCTTTCTCTTTTTCTCTGTTTCTGTTTATTGGAATACGGATCTGATAGTGGTAGCTGAGGAGATATGTTCAATTTAGAGAAAGGAAGTTATGTTTTAAAGTTAGTGGAAGGAAAAGAAGTTTCCTGGGCCTGAAAGGCTTAATAATGTCTTCACAAAAGAATTCATATCCTAATCCCTGGAACTTGTGAATGTTACCTTATACGGCTTTTGAGGAGACTTACATATGTGGTTAAGGAGCTTGAGTTGGAAATATTATCTAGGTGGGTTCTAAATATAAGCGGCCGCGCACAAATGAGGCAAGAAAGTCAAAGAAGGAAATGGGACCTATGATAACAGAAGGAAGTGGTTGGAGTGATTTGATAAAGGGATCATAGTCCAAGAAATGCAGGTGGTCTCAAGAACCCAGAAATAACAAGGAGACAGATTTCCCCCTAAGACTCCAAAATGAACCCACCATGCCAGCACCTTGACTTTAGTTCACTAAAATTGTTTTTGGATTTTTGGCCTCTAGAAATCTAAGAGAATATATTTTTGCTGCTTTAAGCCACTAAATCTGTGGTAATTATTTCAGCAACACTGGGTTCTGTAACAAGATCAAGTTACCAAATTAGCCTTTCACCATCTACAAGGCTCATATTTGGTTTAAGTCACTGTCTTTGGGTCTCTTTGTTATAACAACTTAACCACATCCACACTATCAAGCTACCGTACCATTTTATGACTACATTATCAGAAGTTATATCTTATTTAAGCCATGACTGTATTATGACTCTGTTACATCAGTTCAACCAGCATCTTATCTTTATTTATCCGGTTTATTGTCATTTCTCCTACAGTCCAGCTGCAGATTGGTAGAGGGGCTCTCTTTGATGCATTCAGTGATTCAGGATCCTTCTGTCTGTAGGCCACAGTATTATGTAAGACGATGCTACTGCATGGCCTTGTTTACAGCCTGGGAGCTGTTATCCATCAATGAAATAAAGTATAGAAATTATTAGTAAACTCAAAAAAATTTTGATAGTAATTGCATATTTCTACACCATCTAGGTAAAGGATCCTTACTATCTGGTAACTACAGTGTTTAAAGGAAAAAAAGATCTCCCAATGACAGTTTGAGAATCAGTTCCCTAAAGCCTTGGAATCCTCCAGTAGAGCCTCTGTTTTTTTTTTTGTTGTTGTTGTTGTTTGTTTGTTTATTTGTTTGGCAGATGACAGAAGAGACAACACTTGAAGGATTGTGTAGGAAGCTTATAGGGTAGGCCTTGTAGCAGGTAGCCCTTTTGCCTACTAACTAGGATTCACAATTAGTACATTCTGTTGTAAGGGAGTTTGAGAAAGAGAAGCTGGCTCTGGGCTCAGAATGAAACGGGAATACTTTTAGTGGGCATCCAGCCTGATTTTGCCATGAGGACACAGTGCTCGTAAGCTTTCTGGGAGAAAGACCAAATGGTGTAGAGTGCCACCTCTTTAAGAAAACATTTAAGACAATCGTATTGTCTCTGGGGAATAGGCATTTTTGGAACCAGTGCTGCATGGAATTACTTGCATTTGTGAAAGCGGGTCCACAAGGATTTCACCAAGGCCCCACATTGCTTCAGCTGACATATAGCCTTTAGCTGATTCTGAAACTAAGATTGAGATTAATGTTTCTGAAAGCTATGCCTTCAGGGGACTACTGCCGACCTTAACTTCACCATAAGCTCTACATTGTGTCATTTCCTCAGTTTAGAAGGATTGCAGACCTTGTGTATAGTATTTATCTCTATTACATTTTTCCCTGCTCTATTGCTCTCTTTCTCTTTAGTTGTTCTATTATTTATTTCAAGAGTATTCACCAACTTCATTATCATCTTAATTTGGACTCTTTCCTTTTTTCCTTCGGCAGAGCAGTATACTAGAAATAAGTGTCTTCCTTCTTTTTTATTGCTCTCTGCTTTCAGCCCCAAACATTTTTTTCTCGTGTATTTCTCTATATGTTGTCCTGTGGGATCTGTCACAGGGAGAAATTTGAAAATATTGCATCTGGATCTGCCAAAAACATTCACGGTCCAGACAAATATTTTCCCCCTTCTCCTTCTTGATTCGAGTAATCCCACCCAGAGTTTCTTCTTCCATTAGAACAATATCTAACCTATGTCCAGACATGATCTATCATTATCTTGCCTAGATTCCTTTTAGCATGTTTCCTTTTTGCTCTGTCTTCTCTCAGAGTCTTTGTTTCATAGATTTCCTGGTCCTGTGCCCTAGTTGCAGAGGATAGCTCCACAGCCACCTGCAGTAACTGTCATTTTGAAATACATCCAGTGATGCTATGAGAATCTTTTGCTGCTCTTCTGTCTTTCTAATATTTTTTCCCACAATTGGTGTAAACACTTGAAAGACATCTGTGAAATATTATTCTCATTTTTGCATATTTCCATTTTAATATGATCATTCCTATTTTTATATATCCCTAACTTCACCTTTATGAGGTCACCTCATGTCCTTACTGTGCTTAAAATCCTATCGTGGCCCCCAATGTCACTCAGATTAAAAGCCAGTCTTTTGAATGCCCTTCGAAACACTAAATGTTCTGATTTTTGTGGCATCTTCCTATCCTGCTACTCTTCCTTTTGCAAACTTCACTCCAGCTGCATTTAATGCTCTTTTTGTCTTTAAATATAACAAGCATTTGCAGTTGGCTATTCCCTCTGCCTGAAGATACTTTCCAGATCCCCACCAGGTGCAGTTCCAGCCTCCTTCAACTCTTTGGTTAAATGTTCCTTTTTTAATGAAACCTACGCAGACTACACACTTTAAAATTATAACTAGTCCCACCCTCCCAGTTGCAGTCACTCTCAACTTTATTTATCGATAGTGCTATTATCTTCTAATAACTTCATACATCCTAACATATTATTTATGCTGGTTTTTTTCTCTTATAGTTTAATATCTTTAAAATAGGTATATGTTCTACAATCTAGGGTTATAAGAAGCAATGTATCTATTAAACTGGAAGCAATTTTTTCTTTGTTATTAACATATAAGTTATAGCATCTTAGATTTAAATAAGGCAAATTACTTATTTAATATGTTCATAGTTTATTTTTGGTCTTCCTTCACTGGAAGAGATTCCTTCTCTGTCTGTATGTCTGTCTATCTGCTTTTTGGTACCCAGAACGGAACCATTTGCTGGATAAATACATACGAATGATAAATAAATGTTCCCCTTTAGTTCCTGGTTCAAGATCCCTTCGAGGAATCATTCTAGTCTGCTCTGTCAGATTTTTCCATTCTGAGATGGAAAGGGGAGGGGAGAAGGTCTACCTATGGTTTTAGTAAATAGACAACTAAAACATTTCCTCGTTTGTTTTTTTTTTAAGATTTTATTTATTTATTTGACAGCGAGAGATCACAAGAAGGCAGAGAGGCAGGCAGAAAGAGGGGGAAGCAGGCTCCCTGCTGAACAGAGAGCCCAATGCGGGGCTCGATCCCAAGACTCTGAGATCATGACCCAAGCCGAAGGCAGAGGCTTTAACCCACTGAGCCACCCAGGCGCCCCTTCTAGGTTTTTAATGATACCCTTTTTAAGAGCTGGCTATTCGTGACATGTGCGCATGCATGTGTATGTATGTGTGTGTGTGCACTGGACTTCAAGATCTAATTTTCCTTTTCATATCAGTCTGCTCTGTCCTCTAAGATGTCCTCCTAAGTAAATCTCTCTTTTCCAGTTTAATCAGTCTTTCTTCCTTTCTTTTGTTTTCATTTTCTGCTACTCATGTCCTGATAAAAAATGAAAGGATATTTTTAAATGACTTCAGTTCCTCCTTGACATCCTGAGCAAACTGAATTCTTAGATAGTGGGGGTATGGAAGTTTAATTACCAGTTTAAGTTTTTAGTTCGCAGTATTTTCACTGGCAGTTGTTTCTCTATCCAGCCCTTGAGATTTATTTCTCTAGAATAAAGATAAGATACTTTTTTATTTTGCATTTGTATACTAAAAAAATATATCATCTTTCTCTGGGTCAAGACGCACTGTAGATCTCTGAAATCTAAAACCGTGATCAGAGTTTATATAATTAAGGAAACCAGAGTACTTGTGACCACTAGCAGTGGGCTGGTGCTTAAGTCTTTGAAAAAGCTCCCCTTTTTGTAACAAAAAGGTAGTTAATGGAATTTGGGTAGTCAGTTTAGTATTGCCACTAATAATATAAAGGAGTAACCTGTACTTAGGGCTTTGTAACACTAATGGAAATTAGCTGCCTGTGCATTAGGGAAAAATCCACAAAAACACTTCCTACAGACATGGTTGAGAAACACAGCAAAAGCCACTTACTGATACATAAAAAAGACTTACCTTTACTTTGGCTTTGATTAAAATACCAGACCAAAGTGCACCTGTGTAATTCCAAATTGAATTATGACAGCCTATACACACAGGGTGACCTGCTTCTTAAGGTCTGTATTTGTTAGACACAGTTCTGCCTGCATAAACACAGCTATTCATTTATGGGAAAAAAGTCACCCAATGGGATCAAATCTAATTAGCTGGTATTTATTGAAGCTTAAGGCCTAAAGCAGCTTTCTAAGTCTGCAGCATATAGAACCTACTTTTCTACTCTCACTCTCTCTATATAAAATCACCCGCAACGCATGTACTATCTGAGTTAAGTTACCCACCAGAGCCATTTCAAAAGCTGTGATTCCTCCTAGTGTTATTATGTCAACCAAACTTTGCTCTACAAATTTGTCAAAGTTTCCTAAAGCATCGGATGTTGAGCATTTAGGAGATGGTAAATAACCCCAGTTTCTTCCCCTTCCGATCTTATCTTTAGAAGCAATTGAGAGAAAGATAGTGTGTTATATAAAGGTCAGAATATCATTGTGGCAAAGCTGCTTAGAGAATGCGTTTGAGATCTATGACAATTGTTTAATTTCCATAATTTAATACGCCCAATAACTCATGAGCTTTGCTATAGACCTCAGCACAGGGAAACAAAGCCAATACCTGATTTTTCCCAGAGCAGAACACCACACATTCTCTTTACAGACCAACCCCAAATATGAGAAGGAAGAACTGAACCAGCTCAGTCTTTCTTAAAGTATGCCAAGCAGACACTTCCCCGTCCTCCTACTCGTGGACTTCCAAAGGTCTGGGGAGAGATAAGATCATCTCCATGAATCAAAGAGTTACTTGGAGTCTTTTGTTAATAGAAGCAAATCTCTCAGGTAGATGACTCATTCTCAGATACTATCGTTTTATATTCACCCATGATTGACTCAGACCTAAATTTATTCGCCCAGAATTCTTTTAGGGTATAAGCGAATGTATTTATGGACTTTTATGGGTGAGTGAATGTACTAAATCTTATTTTTAAATGTTACAAAATTATCTTTCTTCATAAAATTATAATATGATTATATTGACAGGCACATTTAGATTAGCATGACCTAGTTTACTGGGCTGGTTTATACCTGTCCGTAGAAGTGATATTTCGTAGATGATTTCTGTGTATACAAGTACTAGGTAATGTTACAAAACACTCATGAGGTGGCCAGCACTTAAAGAACAGTATAATGACTAATTAATGTAATGACACTTGTATAACAAGAGAGTCGAAAGAAGGTTAATGTGATAATGAGGCTTATTTGATCTTAAAGATTTAGCATGAAGGAACTCTCAAGATAGCTTAATTAGATTTTAAGCACCTTTTACAATTTGCATGTGTACTTGTTAATCCATATGTTCTAAAAATAAATTTTACTTCATTTAAATTAATGAATTTGTCCATTCTTTTCCCTTGTGCTGTTTTACTGTTATTGGTGATGGTGTTTTCCTGAATTTTTCATTTGATATATGTATTATTTACAATTATTTCTTCCATATTATGCTTAAATTGCAGTTCAATTCAAAATAGTAAGATGTTTTAAATTATGAAACAACAGTTTAGTATAATACAGGCAGTTACGATCAGTCATGACTGGACCCATTTAACTCCTTTGTATGTCACTTAGTATACTATATCACATGTACAATATATCAGTAAATGTGATTTCATTATTTGATACCTGTGTCATTTTTAAACTTGGCCAAATGAAAAGAACATTTTAGAAATTAATTTAACAATGAAACAGGGATCATTCATAGTGGTAATTCTGTTAACTGTAGACCATTTCTGATGCTTTGGGAAAGTATAGAATTATATTTTCACCTTCCATATTTAGGTTTTGATGAATTCTCCGAATTAATACCTCTTTATTCTTTTCTTATAAGTGATGGTTGTAGTTTGTTTACATGATTTTTTACTACCTAGTCCTTTTTGCTTTTTTCAATGCAGTTTACTCTCGTAGCACATTACTTCTTGAAGTCTTCAAGGTTTGAGTACGGGCATGGGTGGGCCTTCCGTTTTCTCTGACCTCAGTCAGATCCATTTGGTAAGGCTCAATTCGTGTTCCATGTTCATGTGCAGGTGGCCATGAGCATTGCAGCTGGCAGTAATTTCTTCTACCTTAGACATCCTGCATTGCTGCATATATATATTTTTTTCATTAGAAGTAATTAAGTTGATTTTCATAGCATCTTTCTTTAGGGACTTGATGTATATGGAGCTTTGCAGTTAGGTATCCAAAGAAGGGCCATGTTTCATAAATTCTTTGCTTTTTTTATAGGCTGAATTTTGGACTTTGCATATAGCACACAGTAAGCAGTTCTACATTGATCTATTTTGCTCGTTTAACTGGAAACTTTTTGTTTAATACTAAGTTTAATACTAAAAAATAATCAACTAAAAGGCTGAGGGCTGATAAAAATTGGCCACTCTACATATACCATGGTATTTGTATCTCCATATACAGTTGACCCTTGAATAATGTGGAGGTTAGGGGTGCCAACACCCTTACAGTTGAAAATCTATGTATAACTTTTGACTCCTGAAAAACTTAACTACCAATAGACTACCACTGGCTATAAACCTTACTGATAACATAAGCCATTAGTTAACACATATTTTGCATGTTATATGTTTATATACTGCATTCTTACAATAAAGTAGGCTAGAGAAAAGAAAATTTTATTAAGAAAACCATAAGGAAGAGAAAATACATTTACAGTACTGTACTGTATTTACCAGAAAAAATTTGCATATAAGGGGACCTGTGCAATTCAAACCTGTGATGTTCAAGGATCAACTACATAGTAGTCTCATAATGATGAAACCAGTGTTTGGATTAAACTCACAGTAGATAAGGTCATTAATTAAATGTGGTGGTATAAGCAAGGACATAGCTCCTACTCATGTAGGCTTTTTGAAATTTGGGTGTCAGAGAAATCCAAAAAGTTTGTGTAAGGTACAAAGAAGAACTTTTCCAAAATGGGCCATGGACACATCCTAGCTTGAGTATATTTTCTCTTAGTAGCAAGATGGCCACTCACATAGATTAATAATTTTAGATGAGAACCAAAGAGAAAGATGTGGTCATGCAATAGCAATTTTTTCCTCAGAAATCTACATATGTATTTATTGTAATATATTTATGGAGATTATATTAAGCACAAGGAGGTTTCAATTTAGTTGAGATGATGAAGCAAGCATACCTCTAGAAGTTTAATTCCATAAAGACTCTGTATTTATCAAGCGCTAAAAGATGTTACTTGCTAGTTATGATGAATATGATGATGGTGATACACAAGCCAAAAGAAAATGAGAAGACAGTATGGATTGGAAGACTCTGATTATTTTACTGTCCATAAGGCAGTCTGAGAAGTTCTCTTTTGTTTCTGACTCCACATTTCCAGCTAACACAAATTAGTTTAAGTAGCTTTGCCAGAGGTTAAGTAAAGAGATTGCTATACACTAGCATCTAGAATAGTGACTTGAAAGGCTTCATGACAAAATACAGATAATTTTGTCTGTCATATAGTTGCATAAGAGATTAACAATAGAAAATAGATCATTTGTGACTATCAGCAGGGCTCTATCACCATTAATAGATAATATATGCCATCAAATTTTAAAAGTTTCCTCTAAAGTACTTCTTAAGACCACTGATTATTTTAAAGTAGAAGCAATAATAAGCAAAACACCCAATGATAGTACTACTCCCAACAACTACAACAGTCCCTTTTCTCACAAATGCTAACTAAGTCAGAATGTCTTAAAAATAAAAATAAAAGATTTCTTAGAAAGTATCTGGGGAATTTTATGGATGATAACAAGCATTTTACAGTAATTATCATGGTTTTAAAAACTGTATTACTTTTGGAAGTGAATATTTTAAAGCAACACATCAATTGTGTCAATGTAATAATAATTGTTTACTGAAAGTAAGCCTCTAGAAGGAAGAAAACACATTTAATCAACTGATAGATTTTAGCAAATATTTTAAGGTATAGTGCAGCAAAAAAAAAAAAAAAAAATGTGGTAAATAGTAGTGCCATCTATTGATAAAACTGAAAACTACAGTTTCTTTTTAAGGAAAACTAAGACTTAATTTAAAGGAATATGTTTCCGAAAAAATTATTCTTTATTGTTGTGATTATTTTAAATTATTATTGTATCACATCAAGTACTGGACTTGTGTGTAAAAATAATACTTGTGTGAGTGTATGTGTATATGTATGTATTCATGTGTATATGATTAAAATGTTACACTTTCCGTAAATAAATATTGGTTATTGATTTAAGTTTAGTTAGGCTGTTATCCAAATGAATAATAATAAATTTAATCACTGAAGAAAATTAACTTTAATATTATATATTTTTTTCTGTTAAAAAATTAAGCAATAGGGATGCCTGGGTGGCTCAGTTGGTTAAGCGGCTGCCTTCGGCTCAGGTCATGATCCCAGGACCCTGGGATCGAGTCCCACATTGGGTTTCTTGCTCGGCAGGGAGCCTGCTTCTCCCTCTGCCTGCCTCTCTGCCTGCTTGTGCTCTCTCTCTGACAAATAAATTAAAAAAAAAAAAAATTAAGCAATAAATACCTATATGGTGAGTGATGAATCATTGTTTCTTTTTTATTTATTCTTCTTTAATATGCAGAAAATACTTTAACACATAAAAATTTGAATATTTACCTTTTAGTATGCTACTATGACCATTTTAATATTTCTTTTTCTTTTAAATTTTGGTTTGATTATATATAATAACAGACTACTAGTTAAAAAACTCTTAGATTAGCTAGTCTCAATAATTCTAAATTATACTTTCGATTTTTCCAATTTGCTACAGTACACCTGGATAGAACAGTCTATGTCCTTTCTGACCCAACTATCAAAGGTGATACAGAATAGTTTAGGAGAGTTAGATTTTTTAAAAATATATACTAATTAAGGGACAATACTACAGAGAGGAAAGGAGGAGAAGGCAGTGGTAATATCCATTGACCTCTAGGGTTTGATTGGATTATATGTTGCGGTGACACGTGCCAGAACATTAACAGGTATGGCAGAGAAAGTGATGGATTGACAAGAGCAGAAACAATAAAAACAAACATAGCCTTAATAGGGAGGAACTAAAATGGAGGCTGAGGTGAAACCAGGGCCAACTTTGGCTTGCTATTGTGGTGATAGAATATAAAGCTGTTAGCAAGCTCCTGTTCATTCATTCACACATATGTAATTTATCTATTTTTATAACTGTAGGTTAGATCTATTATATACCATGCTGAATGCTGAGGACCCAATAGTGATTTAATGATAATTATATTCTTTGAAGAATTTTCTGTCATTCTCGATGCTATTTCAACTTGTCATTATATACAAGCACCTGGGTGGCTCAGTTGGTTAAGCAACTGCCTTCGGCTCAGGTTATGATCCCAGGGTCAGGGGATGGAGCCGGATGTCAGACTGCCTTCTCAGTGGGGAGCTTGCTTCTCCCGCTACCCCTCCCCCACTCGTTCTCTCTCTCTCTCTCTCTCTCTCTCTCTCCCCCTCCTCAGTCTCACTCTCTCTCAAGTAAATAAATAATTTTTTTAAATAAAACTTTTTAAAAAATTAAAAAAAATAAATACGAGCTGCCTTCTCCTCAAGAATTTGCTTTATAGTATGTCATTATTGACATATTATAAAAAAATAGAGAAATATATGATGAGCAAAATATGAATGGAACTACAAAGCTACAACAACCAAGATGTGTGGTACTGACATTGGATAGATACACAGGTCAATGAAGAAGAACTGGGGGGATTGAAGAAAGAAAAATAGATGTATATTGGGGGAGAGCAAGGAAGAATACAAACCTTTCAGCATGAACTGTAATTCACAAGATCAGCCTGATAGCCACATCAGTTCTCACTGCCTCCAACCTCAGTGAGGTGAGTGTATGAGATTCTCATCTCTTTTGAACAGAACCAAATGCACACCAAGCCCAAAATTTAAAGCTGAAGGGAAGGGGAACAGTTGCGGGCCTGACTGCTGCCCTTCATCACCAACATCTGAGTCCCAGATAAGCAACCTTGTGTGGGAGCTGTAAGATCACATAATGGCCCTTTCCCAACATTCAGAATGGCTTTTGGTTTACTTCTGCCCACCAAACCTTAGGCAAAATTAAACTAACTCTTATAAAAAGAAAAACCAAAAAAACCCAAAAACCAAAAAACAAACTCTTATCACCTACCCTAACTGAAAAAATACAAGAAAGGGAATTCTTGGATATGTAGTTCACCCAAGCTACATTGAGACACTTAAGCCACCAATTTAATTTAATTTAATTTTATTTTATTTTTTAATTTATTTTATTTTTTTCTTCACACAGATAGTAATGTACTGTACGTACTGTTCTCCTTTTCATTTTTTCTTTTGTTTAAGCTATAACTTTTTAAAAGATTTTATTTATTTATTTGAGAAAGTGAGAGACAGAGAGAGAGAGAGAGATAGCACAATCAGGGGGAATGGGAAAGAGAGAAGCAGGAACAGGCTTCCCGCTGAGCAAAGCCCGATGTGGGGCTCCATCCCAGGATGCTAGGATCACAACTTGAGCCAAAGGCAGACGCTTAACCCGACTGAGCCACCCAGAAACCCCCTAAGCTATAATTCTTATATCATAAAATTCACACTTTTAAAGTGCACAATTTAGGGGCGCCTGGATGGCTCAGTAGGTTAAAGCCTTTGCCTTCAGCTCAGGTCATGATCTCAGGGTCCTGGGATCGAGCCCTGCATCGGGCTCTCTGCTCAGCAGGGAGCCTGCTTCCCCCTCTCTCTCTGCCTGCCTCTCTGCCTACTTGTGATCTTTCTCTATCTCTGTCAAATAAATACATAAAATATTTAAAAAAATAAAAAATGAAATGCACAATTTAGTGTTGGTTTTTTAAAAAATATATTCCTAGAGCTGTTCAACCATCGCCCCTATCTAATTCCAGAACATTTTCACCATCACAAAAAGTAACCCTGTACCAATTAGTGGCCATTTGGCATTCACCCTCAATCCTCTAGCCCCAGGCCACCGCTAATCTGCTTTCTATTTCTATAGATTTGCCTATTGTGGTACTTTAAAACTATCTTCCCTCCTGCACTGTCTGTCTTGTGGAATTCAGACTCCAGAATCAGACAGGAAGACAACAGCCTGAGAGGCTGTTTACTCAGTTCATACAATTGAATTGTGTTAGGTCAAACTCCTCTAACAAAACAAATCCAAACATATATATATATATATATATATATATATATATATATATAAAGATATGTATATAATTATATGTATGTAAGTAGCTATGCATATATAGTTGGATGTAGGTAGCTATGCATATATGGTTGGATAATATATTGTCTATAGTATTTATGACAGCATATAATATACATTATCATAATATTATATAAATGTAGTATCTCTGTCAAAATGCATGAAAAACTGGTAACTTTTGTTAGTTGCTTCCAGAGAGAGGAGAACTAGATAACTGGGAGGTAGAAAAGGGAGGGAGACTTTTCGCAGTATATTCTTTGTGTCTTCTGAATTTTCAATCATGTGAATGTATTGTCTATTTAAAAAATAATGAAGTGGAAGTTCTGCCCTGGAGGAAGTGGCAGGGAGACCCACCCAGGGGCAGGGAGACCTACCCTCACCCACGTGCTGTGACTGGAAGCCTAATAAAAATAAGGAAGAAGAGTTCCACTGAGCAACACGCCCACCATGTCCTCTGACACAAAGGTGGCCACCAGACATGTACCTTAGGCATGCCTTTTAACTGACTCAAACCCGCATAGCCGAGAATATTCTTTACTTCCCACAGGGACTGCTTCTCACATTTGGAGAGTGCCCCCATAACTGCCTCTTCTGTGATTTTTTTATTCAATAAACATTTGGTGACCCCCTCAAAAATAATGAAGTTAAGAATGAAAGAATAAGTTAAATTTTACAGCTAAAACATGAACAGAAAAATGGAGAGGAGACTGAAGAAAGAGAAAAAGGAAAATAAGGAAAAGGAGTTGGAATATAAAAGGGAGGAGAAAGAAAAGGAGGAGAAAGTGGTGAGACAGAAAGCAGGAGAAAACAGAAAGGAGATACAAGAAGAGAAATAGGAAGAGGAATAGAATAGGAGCAGGAAGAGAAAGAACAGCACGTAATAATTTGGAAACATTAATACAGGTGTTTCAGAAAGGATTGGCAAGATATAAAATTTGAAAGGCAAGTTCAGACTAGATAATGAAGGACATTTTGTGTCATGTAGTTTTCATGTTATTCTGAAAAAAAGGGGGTAATGTAATAAAGGATTTTGAGTAGATTAGATGCAACATCATACTTTCAATTTAAACATAATTTTAGGCTGTGATGCGGAGAATGGATTTGTGCAGGCATGTAGGAAAGAAGACTACTTAATAGATTTTACATTAACAAAGGCTAGAAATAGTGAAGCTGCTAAGCAGGGTAGGAAAGGGGATGAAATTGAGAGAAAATTAGGGGTAAATATGTTGTGGTAAATAATTATATAGTGGATTGGTTGGGAAGGTTACCAATAAATGAGAGGAGCAAATCACAGATGACTCCCATTTTTTAAATTGGCTGGATATGTGGTGGCAGCATTATTTGCAAATAAACTTATAAGAAACATGCCATTTCTGAGTTGAACATGACGTTAGCTTGAGACATAACCACCATTAGTTATTGATGACAGCAGCCACCACTAGGAGTATGGAAATCTCCCCCTCCTCCCGCAACCCACACACTCCTGCCTGTCAGGTACAGATCAGTACTGAGATATTTCAAAGTGCAGTATTAGGGAACCAAAGCTGTGAGAATGCAGATAGTATGGAGAAACCAGGAACAAAGCATTGCCTGGGAAAGTTAGAATGCCATTATAATGGTTGCAATGGGATGACTAATTTTCTTTGAGTTACTCAGGGTGGACTTTTCTTCACTACTGAAATAAATCGTGTTTTATTGAAAATAGTCCAATAACATTTTCATTAAACTTTTTATTTTGAGATAATTGTAGATTCTTACGAAGTTTTAAGAAAACGATGCAAAAACATCCTTTAATCCCTTTCCCCATGTTCTCCCACTGGTAACATCTTGCCAAACTATAGTAGAGCATAAGAACTAGGATACTGATATTGATACAGTCAAGATACAGCACAATTCTATCACCACAAGGATCCCTGATGTTGCCCTTTTATAAATACACTTACTTCTCTCCTGTCCACACTCCCTCATTAACCACTGGCAATCACTAATCTGTTCTCCCTTTCTATAATAAGTTATTTTGAGAATGTTGTATAAATGGAATAATACCATATATGTCCTTTGGGATTGGCTTTTTTTCCCCATTGAGCACAATTTTCTGGAGATTCATCTATGTTGTTGTATGTATCAATAGTTTGTTCTTTTTTTAAAAATAATATTCCATGGTATGGATATATTAGAGTTTGTTTATCCATTTACCTGTTGAAAGATATTTAGGCTGATTCCAGTTATTTTCTATTACAAATAACACTGCAAAAAGTATTCATATAGAGGATTTTATATGAACATGAATTTTCATTTCTCTGGGATAAATACTCAGGAATTTAATTGCTAAGTCATATGGTAGTTTCATGATTAGATTATTTTTTTTTTCCTTTTAGAAACCAATAGAGTGCTTGTACCATTGGGCATTATCACTAGCAATGCATGAAGGATTAAGTTTTATTGTATCCTGGCCAACATTTGGCATTATCACTGTTTTTATTTCAGTCATTCTGATATGTGTAGTGAAATCTTATTGCCATATTAATTTGCATTTATGTAATGGCTAATGAAACCAAACATCTTTTCATGTGATTGCTTGCCATCTGTATAACATCTCCAATAAAATGTCCTCATATATCCTTTAACCATTTTCTAATTGAATTACTTGTTGTTGTTTTTTTTTACTGTTGAGTTTTGATGATTCTTTAGATATTCTTTTGTTGTATATCTGGCTTATAAATATTTTGTCCCAAGCTATAGCTTGTCTTTTAATCCATTTCATAGGTTTTTTTTTTTTTTTTCCTAGAGCAAAAGTTTTAAATTTTGGTGAGGTCCATTCATCTTTTTTTTTTTTTTTTTTTAATGAATAGTGCTTTTATGTCAAATCTAAGAATTCTTTGCTGATTCCTAGGTAGTGAAGAATTTTTCCTATGCATTTTTTGAAAGTTTTATAGTTTTGTATTCTGCAGTTTAAAATACATTTTTAGTTAATTTTTGTATAAGATGTGAGATGTGAATCAATGATAATGCCATGACAGAAGGATAATACATTAACACTAGCAAAAGAGAAAATACTATGGGTATGACCTTACAGGTAGCAGGCAATGGAAGAGATGACATCAGTCTGTCAAACTGGACCATCTCTGCTATAGTCACATATCTGCTTCTTTCTCAGACAACTCGTAGATCTCTAAATTCTAATCCCTAAATAGGCCAGAAAAATAAAAGTATTCCTCTTTCCATGATGTGTTTGAGTTGGCATTTTTGCTGGTCCTGTTTTACTTTTTCCAGGTTTGAGAGTGGATGTGAGGAGCAAAAGGAAGAGAAGAAAAAAAATTCTAAAACTCTATTTTAGATAGAGGTGATCTTACATCCTGTGTTAGGAGTAGCTGTTATTTAATTCTTAGATATAACTTGACAAATAAGATTTTCATATGTCAGTTAAAGATGGGAATTTCACGAAAGAATGGAAGAAGAAGGAATACAAAGGAACTTTATAAAAAAAAACAAAAAAAACAAAGGAACTTTATCAGTACAGGATAGGTAAGAAAAAGTCAGGAAAAAAGGGGAAACAGCAACAGTGTATAATGCAAGTATAAAATTCAATGGAAAATTAAAACAAATATCATGTGTATTACAATTGATATATGTGGTTTGAACTTCTGCTTCAAATTGAATGTTTGGGTAAAAAAAAAAATCAACTATGTGATAGTTGCAAGAAACACCTAAGAAGAAATAATGAAACCATACTGATGATAAAGTGATTAGTTAATACATGTGTAAAAAATAAATTAAATTAAATCAATGGTAATGTACCTATATTTACTAAAGTTTTATTTATGCTAAACTCATTGGCTAGAATAAAGAAAAATATTTTTCCATATTAAAAAAAATACAAAGGAACATTTAAGAGTTAAAAACTTCCATGTGCCAAATATATACATTAAAATTGCATCGAGCAAAATATAAAAATCAAAGGACTATTTGATAAAGGTATAGGGATAGTGAGGATTTTAATGTATAGTTAAAAGGAATTAAAAAAAGAATTTGACAGATTAACTGAATAAAATCTAAGTGAAAGTAAACAAAATTATAGTAACTCAATGAGTATGTCTGAGATATACATCTTGTGTTTAGATTATAGGTAGAAAGATGGAGGGCTGGATGGATGTAGCATTAGTGATGATATATATATATTTTTCTCATATATATTCATATCATAGATATATATAATGCTGAAAAGTACCTGAAATGTAACTGAAAAAATTAATATACTGTGATGTACTAAATTAGATACGAAAAGAATCAGCCTATACTTTACAATGCTTACTTTTAAAATGCCAACTAATAAAATGGGTATTTCCTTTAACATCTAAACAAGCCAGGGCTATTATCTGTTTTTTCAGGGCTATCATCCATTATCCATCTCCACTATCATTCAAATTGTTTCAGAGTTTAAACATATAAATATTACAAGATAGACAATTTTTTAAAAGATTTTATTTATTTATTTGACAGAGAGAGACACAGTGAGAGAGGAAACACAAGCAGGGGGAGTGGGAGAGGGAGAAGCAGGCTCCCTGCTCAGCAGGGCTCGATCCCAGGACCCCAGGAACATGACCTGAGCTAAAGGCAGACTCTTAACGACTGAGCCACCCAGGTGCCCCAAGATAGACAATTTTTACATATATCTGCAGATGATTTGAAGGCTTACCTCTGAAACCCAAGAGATCAAATTCTAAAAGCTTTCTTACTAAAAGAAAATTAGGGTTCATAGGCACTTAACTACTTATGAATTTATATAAAGACATTTTGCATTAACAGCAATAAGCAGAAGATGTTAAAAATTTTAGTAGAAAAGATTTAGACTCCATTAAACGACTTCAAAAATAATGTAAACAAATGGAACAATATACCATATTCTTATATTGGGAGATATTCAATATTAAAATAATTGCATAACTTCTTTAATTATAAGTTCAATTCAATTTCAATGAGAATTCCAAAAATCTGTTTTCCTTCCTTTTCTCTGTTTCTTTTCTTTCTTCTTTCCTTCCTCTCTACATCTCTTTTTTTTTTTTCTTTCTGCTCCTCCTACTTCTTCTCCCGCCCCCTTCTTCTAATAAAAGAAGAAATGTGGGAAAAAAACTGATAAAATGGACACTAGTGTGGATGAATTTGTTGTAAGGGATAGTAAAACAATTTAAATGTACACTAACCAAAGAATATAGTACTGATTCATGATATGGATAAAATATCAAAAAAGAGATGCAGTCAGTAAATATGTTGAATAATTTTAAGCATGAAAATATATGTGTGTATATATGATATGTAAAATAAAAATAAACACATAAAATGTATGATGAAAATATACACTTTGATTGAAAAATTATACACAGTGTGATGAAGAAAGGATACCCAATTATTGAGAATATATTGTTTCATTCATTATATCAAAAATAACGCCACTGAAAGAAAATTGTTTCTTCACACATTACATAAAAAATTTTTAAAATTTACCCAGAAACTGGATCATAAACTGTTTGTAATCTAATTAGAAATATAGTTGTGTTAAAAATAAAAATAAATTCAGGGTGTTAAATATTAAGGAAAATATTTATTTAACTGAGGATGGCAGTGTGTGTATATTTTTCTGCAAAGAAATCCAATAGTAATAAAAGAGATGTTTCATAGGCCACTGTAAATAAAAATACTCTGTACTGTAATTATTCAAAATCCACTAGATAAAACATTTACAACACAAATAAGGGATAAAGGATTATTATACATTTCTCTAGTTGAATAAATATTCTTATATATTAACAAGAAAAAAATAGATAAAAGCTATGAACAGGCCATTCATGGAAGGATTCAAAATGACTAATGAGTACAGAAAAACATATTCAAGTAGCAAACAATGAAATTCAATTTATTTAAAATGAGGAACGATTTGCCAAATTTAAATGATTAATAATATCCATTTCAGGTGAATTTGTGGAAAATGGACCCTCCCATACAGTGGTTAGTATTGGGAGAAGGGATTTCTACAAAATGTTAGCATAATATTCTAACATTCAATTTTAAATGCATGTACTTTTCTTTTCTTTTTTTTTTTTTTGTATTTATTTATTTGACAGAAAGAGATCACAAGCAGAGAGGCAGGCAGAGAGAGAGGGGGAAGCAGGCTCCCTGCTGAGCAGAGAGCCTGATGTGGGGCTCGATCCCAGGACCCTGAGATCATGACCCGAGCCGAAGGCAGAGCCCAACCAGGCGCCCCGAAATGCACGTACTTTTCAATGTGGCAATTCTTCTTTGATTCAGCCAATCTGAAAAATTGAAAGCAAGAGTAGTATGTAGGTACAAGAATGATTTTTATGCACAATTGTGTATAATACTGTGAAATTTGACCAGAATCATCATTAAATTGATGAACACACTATCATATACCCTTACTGCAAAAATTATTACTCTATTAAAACAATAAATTTATTTGCATATATTGTCACCAAATATGTCTAAGATATTTAAAATGAAAAAAAATCCAAAGTAAGATAAAAAGAATAAGCTCGTATTTGAGAAATAAATGTGTGCATGTATGCTGTGTAAAGATAGAGGCGAAACTTAAAGTACATTGAAAGATTAAAACTGGTCATTTCAAAAATCTGTGGTGAGAGAGGCAATTAATATTTTATATGCCTCCTCTGTACAATGTGTTTTCATAATAAATATGCAGTATATTAAGATATCAATAACAAAAGACATTAAAGAGAAACAAATTGGAGCCAACATGAGTGAGTAATTTCTATTTTACAACATTTTAGATGGCTTTTCTATGTACAGAATCTCTTTTTCTTTCAAAAATCCTTGAGATAATTAATACTAATATGCTAATTTTATGACTGACAAAAACAAGATTCGGGAACCTTAAGAAGTTTCTAACTACAGGTGCTGTACATGCTGAACATGGGCCTCAAACTCTGATCGGTCTGGCTTCATGTGGTTCATGGATTTAGCAGACAAAACAGGGATAGATTCTAATAATAGATCCTGTGTAAGATGAAATTATTAGGTTTTGACTGGAGAGAAAAAACCCATGTCACTGCCCATTAAGTAAGGGGATATTCTAAAAATTATTAAATGCATTAAGTCTAACATAGCATTGTTCTCCCCTGTGGAGAAGTAGCAAATTTATATGTATGTCATGAAAGTCTTTCTCTTTTACAAATGAAAAAACTTAAAATAAAAATCCTAGTCAATTTAAAAATGAAAAATTTAAGTACTTGTTTTTATAAGACATAGTCATATATTTTCTTTTTGTTTAATAAGGATTACACTTTGTGTGGTTTTTGCGTAGTTTTTAAGGCTACGGTTTTGTTTGTAGTTTTGTAACAAAGATTTGTTTTGACAGTTGTTCAGTAAAATATAGGTAAAATAATGTTTGCTTAAAACAAAGCTTACTGCTATTTGCAGTGACAAGTGTGGAACTAGAGCGTATAATGCTAAGTGAAGTAAGTCAAATACCATATGCTTTCGCTCATATATAAAATTTAAGAAACAACTGATGAACATAGGGCAAAGGAAGGAAAATAGAATAGGATAAGAACAGAGAGGGAGACAAACCATAAGAGACTCTTAACTCTAGGAAACAAACTGAGAGGTGCTAGAGGGGAGGTGGGTAAGGGAATGCGGTAATTGGGTGATGGCATTAAGGAGGGCGCTTGTTGGGATGAGCACTGGGTGTTATATACAACTGGATGAATCACTAAATTCTACCCCCAAATTAATAATACACTGTATGTTAACTACCTTGAATTTAAATAAAAACTAACAAACAACAACAACAACAAAACAAAGCTTATCGCTGCTTTATTCAAGAGTGCCTTTTTCAGGGCGCCTGGGTGGCTCAGTCGGTTAAGCGATTGCCTTCGTCTCAGGTCATGATCCTGGAGTCCCGGGATCGAGTCCCACATCGGGCTCCCTGCTCAGCGGGGAGTCTGCTTCTCCCTCTGACCTTCCCCCTTCTCATGCTCTCTCTCTCTCATTCTCTCTCTCTTAAAAAAAAAAAAAAAAGAGTGCCTTTTTCAGGTGAACTATGTGTACATTTTTAGTAAACTAATATGGTTTAGAATTACATGACTATCTCTAATTATGGTAGGTTGCATTTATAATTCTTATCAAAATGGTCATTCTGAAATTAGGAAGTTATATTTAAAATCCTCAGTGTGTTAGCACTATTATAATTGTAGATTAATTTAACTCTCTAAACCTACAGATTTTTTTTTGCCTTTTACATAAAGTAGTTTGCAATAAAAAGAATCCCTGAGGAAAATTATTTAATATTTGTAATTATCATCATCTACCCCATTGAAAAGATCTTCACCAACATTTGCATCAACAATAGTATCATAAATTCATTTCTCTCCATTTCTTTCTATCTGCAAGGCATTTTATATTTTAAAATGCCATCACATTATTTCGTCATAACACTTATTTTTCAAATGAAGAAATGAGTGCTGAAAGAGTTAGAAGAAGTCTCCCCAAATCATTCAATTCCAAGTTGTGACCTAAGATCTACCTCTTGGGCAGAGTAATCCTGCTTGATACAAAATGTTTTATATTTCATGGTCTTACATGTTTTGAAAGTTCTTCCATTTCTTATGCAAATGGTGGGAAAAGATAAGTCTAGCTAGAATAATAGCTTTAAGGAAAGTTATGATTTTTTGCCACACATTTTAGTATTACATTCAAAGACATATTTTTTTCTGTATCTTTTTAGGTTCTAACTAATGCAATTGTTTTTCTTACTCTCCAGTCACAAAAACTGCCTTTTTATAGGGTATGTGTCTACTGACTAGTTATATGGCCAATGAGGTACAGATGTGATTGAGGAAGAGCTTAGAAGATTCACTTGACCTATTTAGAATTCTTTTAGAGGCAGCTTTGAATAAATCTAGTTATATATTATATTTACATGGGGCTTACATATACATCTTAAACATTAAACAAGTTTGCAAAATGTGTCTTGCTTCTGTTTCCCTTTCTCTAGTTCTGGCAGATATGGCTTATCAATTATAGCTATTCTATCCCATTGAATCCATACGTGGGTTTAAGCCACTTCCAATTTAGATCTCTAAAAAGTCCATTTCTACTAATCAATTGGTATTGACTAATTAAATTGCATACACTTGTCATTTCTACTACTAAGTCTCAGTCATTCTGCATGTAATAGCAAAAATATGATTTCTGGAAAGTAAAGTGTGTGAGTTAAAACACCTAATATTTCGACTTGCCATATATTGTTTCTTTTAATCAATTTAATTCTAGGAAGGGTTTCAAACTTTATAAATGGGGAATCTGAGACCTAGAGGAATTAGATATTTTGTCCCTTAGAGCATAGAGTTTTAGAAATACATTCAGATTCTCAGGTGTGTATGTAGAATGGTTACTATAATGTATCTACCAAACACTTCCTGCCTCAAATAATTAATTTGAGATCTTCTGAAAATTTGTTTAAATTAAATATATATTAAAAAAATAAAAAAAATAAAAATATATTAAATAAAAGTAAATAAAGTCTAAGAAAAAAACAGTAACCATCATGCACCAGACATTAAATTATTTTTTCATTATTTCTTTTTTTGTAGATTTAGAAAAACAACATTCTATATTATTACCTTAAATGCTTTGGCTAGATTTTATTTCAGAGAGCATTTCTATAAATGATGGCTTTTGACATTTTTTTAAAATTGGGGATTAAAAGGGCCACTAACTTTAAGGATTAGTAGAATAGATCGAAATTCATTAAGCTAGAATAGACTGCTGTCCCTTTCAAAATAGCTTAAAAAGTTGTGATCTGTTAAAATACTGTAGAATAAATAGGAAGATCCAGTAGAAAAATCACAAAAGTTTATGACCATAAGTATGTTCTTGTTAATTTATATTTTGCCTCCAACATTCGTTGCATCTTCTACATTTTTATGAAGGCTGCAATAATGTGATCAGTGAGTTTTGTAATATTGACAAGAGGCAGTGTGAAAGTCATGAATATAAAAAGACTGCTTTGGGACAAAGTTAAAGAGAAATTGATGGCTTTAATAATGTCAGAGACAAAAGGCATTGGACAAGCTCAGTAGCGTTTAAAATATTTATTAAACTCTGTCTGTAATTTTTCATAGGAAAGTTGCTTTAATGACAAAAGAAGTCGTAATGCAAACAGAACAATCCAGATGCCACTGTGAGTCAGCACTACTTCAGAGACATTTATATTCTTACCCTCAAGCTTTCTTAGAACCTTCTCTAACAGTTGCAGCTGTGTGAATAATTTGTGGAAGAGCAGTGATAGAATCCTTCAAAAGAATACAAGATAATGGTGTGGAGAAGAAAAATATCCAATGTTTAGTTGCTTACATACCAGTGACCTGACAATTCATCTTAAATTCATTTTTGTTTTCAGTTAGATTGCAGTCACTGTATTGGGTCAGTGATCTCTGCTTCCTGACTCAAAAATCAGGTTTCCAAAGTACCCAGGTTATGCTGTTTTTATATATTCTGTAACAGTGCAGCGATTTCTAAAGAAAGATCACAGAATGAAAGTGAAAGGATGAAAAAAGCAGGGCTTAGTATTATGGATATCTATTTTTTCATAAGATCATTTCTAATACTGGATTAGAAAGAGATTAGATTGTATTAGGTACTTCCTACTGTTGAGAAAACACTTATTTATTTTAATACAATGAAGTGATTATAGACCTTTAAGAAATATATCCACCAATCTCAGTACCAAGTTTTATATGTATTAATATTATTCAATACTTTATGGTTTTGAGCTGATAAATCTTCACAACTGATTCCATAGAGACCCCAAAGTTTCCAGGAAGAAAGACCTAGCAAAATATACTAGTTATATTGTATTTTCTTTAGCTGAACTTCTTTTTTGATTCTAAACTTAATATTTAGTATCAGAACCCCATTTTCATTTTAATTGCTATAACTAGTTAAAAAGTATTAACCTTAAGTATGTTTTCTTAGAGCAACTAGTCCTCCATATACGGTATCTGATTATTTATACTTTTTGCTCTAAGAACCATTCGGTAAATTAAATAGTTTTATTATATCAGTTCAATACAGTCACATGATGATATTTATCTTAACTGGTTTATGGAAAGAAGCAGTTCAGTTTCCTTGAAAAGTTGCAACCATTTGAGGTGAATTCTTAATACCTCTCCAAATTACTATAAATGCACTGATAATTATTTGACCTTCACATTTTAAAATATAATTTTCAAGGACCTCAAATATACCTTATATATAACTGCTAAACACCTAATTCAGATTTTATATTTAGATTCCAAGTGGACAAAGTCCAGTTGTTATGTGTATGGGAACATTTATTTTATGACTGGTACAAGATAAGACAATTTAGGCCAAGAATCCATTTTTTCCGGTGTTCATTTGACTAATTTCAAAACCTGAACTCATTACTCACTCAACAGGTTAATGTATGAAACAGAGCATGTAAGAGATGGAGAGAGAAAGTCATCTACCACAACTTGCTACACTCAGAAGTTGCTCAATAAATATGACTATATTATCCTAAAATTCAGAATAAACAGATCATATCTTATGTGTTTCTTAAATTTTATTCATAAATAAAATTCACATATTTACATCCTCTTATATCTCTTCCATTTTAAGTGATAGAAACTTATATGGTTATATTTTATAGAATGATATTGAACAATATGTAATAATCTCTACTTAATATAGATATCATTTGACTTTATTAGATAATATATATCAAATAAAGTGCTTCCTGAGTAATTTTGGTGAGACATTGAATATCTTTAGGATATTTTCAGTACATAGACACTTACATTTAAATATTACTTTTTGCTAGAGATATTGGGAGCCTTATTTAAAGATTTTCATGGTAGCACACACAGATTGGATTCTAAATCCAATGTGAAAACGCTTTGGTCGTCTTCATCAGTTTCTTTATTCATGCAATACCAACAGCAAGGAAAGACAAGTTCATAGAGTGCACCTCCTAAATAAAATGACTGTAACAAATGGCTTGAAATGTTCTCTGGAGGATTATTGACTTTTTAATTCAGACTGCCGTCAATCCTCATTTATATTTCATAATATGTATCCCAGGAAAAATAACCTACTTTTAAACGTGTAGCTTGTCACCGAGGTTAAATAGTTGTTATGCCAATCACTTATCCTTCAATCCTGTGTAAGTTAAGAGATATTTTTCAGACCATCATTTGATACCAATATACTAAGCATATTATATGACTATTATTATTTTTTCAAAATATGATAGTATCTATTTGGGTATAAAAGTTCAATATGGCAAAAATTATTCTTTATTGTTTTCCTTTCAGTTCACATGCAAATGTATCAATAAAGTAGAAACAACTAGGAACGCAGGGAGAAATTGAATATCTTATTTGAAAAGTTGTCCTTAGGGGAGTATCAGTGACAGTATAGGTGACCCATATAATATCTACATTTTTAATTATGAATGATGTAGAAACTATTGTTATCATTGAGTTGATTGATGTGCTTCATTTCAAACTAATTTTCAATATACTTAGGTCATCTCAATTTTTTGCTATTCCAAAGAATGTTGCAAGAAACATCGGTCCTTGCTTTAGCTATAAGTTTTGTTGCAAGATACACTTTCTTCTATTAAATGTTTATTGAGAGAGTAGTTTTCCATTTTGGCACTCTATGTAAGTCTTTTTAAAAAACTCATCTCCTAACTCCTGAGTTGTTAAGAGATTAGAGATTAGGTCTGAGTATTTGAAAAAAGTCTCTTTACTCCAGACCTTACGGTAATGTGGTTTGGCTGGAAGTATATTATTGTATCTCTTTAAAAAGTTATTTACTTGAACCTCCAATATAATAAAATGATACAAAAAATACTCTGTGCTTTTAGATGTATACCAAAAGCCTAAATATGTGTTCTATGTTACCAAGAAAGTATGTGCAGAAATTTTATGAGGACTATTTTTGAAAATATATTTGATATTTCAAAATACACCATTTAAGTAGTCATCAAGGTTGAAAAAATCAGAGACTGGTTTTACTCCTATTATTGTTGTGGATGTTTGCGTGTATTGCGTTTGTTTTGACTTATATTTAGGAGAGGGTGAAAGAATGCAGCAGAAATCTGGTGCTCAGAACTTTGGAAGTTTATTACTTTTCTGTTCCAGAAACTATTAAAGGCAATTCACAAATAAAGACCCAGCTATGATTTGAAAGGATTATTGGGCATTTCTGAGGACCCCTTCCTTCCCTTTGTCTCCATGTTAGAGCTGATATGAGTCCAGTTTAAGATCTCTAGCGTATAGCCAAAATTAAGGGGCCAGTAGGATGATACACCTATCTGTAGTCCTGATTGTGGCTTCGACTGGTCTCTTGGTTTGAATTGCTTTTATAACTTCAGTAAATCTAGAAGGCTAACGTTTATTCATCAGTCAATCTAACTTGTATATACAGTGGCTCCTCTAGTCACTAGAAAGAACAGTGGTGAAATTAACTTTGGGCTAGAGTTGAGAGCCTAAAGAGAGTCTCAGTCTGGTCATTGACCTTGCATCTTTGACAGGCATTCCATTGGGTGAAAAGTAAAAGAAATCAGGCAGTTCAAAGTATATTAGTTAACGAAAGAGCAGGATGGTCCAGGTGAACATTTCTGTCCATTGTCTTTTGCTAAGATAGCTCCAGCAGAAAATTCTTGCACTGAGAACCAGGATGTTTCTCCTTATTTACCAAGTCATATTCTTACTAAGGCAAATGCAGAGTACATATGTTTTCATGGTCTTTCTAAATAACAAATGCTAAAGTGTGAGCGTGAATAAAATATATGTGTAGTATGTCTGTAATACGCATTTATGGAACACTTCTTGCTCTACAGTGCTTTTGTCAGTCAACTAGGTAAGGGGATATAATGATTAAATAAGGCAAAACCTCTCTACCAAGAAACTTACTATATATATTAGCAAACAATAAATTATCCTAAAACTTAGTGGCTTAAAACAACAAACTTTTTTATCTTATGAGATAATAACAGGAAAATAGAGATATGAGATAATAAGTAGAGAAATGAGACAACTAAAGAATTTGAGAAGAGCTCAGCCAGATGGTCCCCTATTAGACCTTTCTGAGGTTGCAGTTTCTTTGGAAACTGTATATTTAGGTACTTTGCCCATTTTTTAATTGCTTTTTTCTATTAAAGTGTATGAGTTCATTGTATATTTTAGATATTAACCACTTATCAGATAATCTGGTTTACAAATAGTGTCTCCCATTCTGTAGGTTTCCTTTTCATTATGTTGACAGTTTCCTTTGCTATGGAGAAGGAGTGGTTTGCCTTTTGTTGTTGGGTTATAATAGCTCATTATATATTCCGGTTACTAGTATGTTATCAGATATAATTTACAAATATTGTTTTGCTCTGTGAGTTATATTTATACTTTCTTGATAGTGTGTGTCCTTTGATGCACTCAAAATTTTAATTTTAATGAGGTTCAATTTATTGATTTTTCTTTTGTTGCTTGAGTTTAGGAGTGATATCTAAGAAAACATAGTAAAACACAAGTTCAGGAAGATTTACCCTTATGTTTTCTTCTAAGTGCATTATTATTTTAGCTCCTACATTTAGGTCTTTTATTAATTTTGAGTTAATTTTATATAAGTTGTGAGGTAGGAGTTCAAGTTCATTCTTTTGTATATGGATGTTGTTTCAGCATCAGTTTTTATTTTTTTAAAGATTTTATTTATTTATCTGACAGAGAGAGAGATCACAAGTAGGCAGAGAGGCAGGCAGAGAGAGAGGGGGAAGCAGGCTCCCTGCTGAGCAGAGAGCCTGATGTGGGGCTCGATCCCAGGACCCTGAGATCTGACCTGAGCTGAAGGCAGAGGCTTTAACCCACTGAGCCACCCAGGTGCCCCTCAGCATCAGTTCTTGAAAAGACTATTTCTTGGCATTTATGTTAAAATCAATTAATTACAGATTAATAGGTTTATTTCTGTATTCCCAACTCTTTCATAGATTTAAATTTTTTCGTTATGCCAGTATCCCATTGTTTTGATTACTATATATATACTATACATATACTTTATAGTATATTTGGAAATTGAGAAGTATGAGACCTACAGTGTTAATATTTTTCAAGGTTGTTTTGGTTATTTCGGGGGTCCCTTGTGATTCTATAGAAAACAGGATTAGCGCTTCCATTTCTGAAAAAAGAAAAAAATGCAATTGGAATTTTGATAAGGATTACATTGTATTTATAGATCAATTTTTTTTTTGGAGTATTGTCATCTTACTGACAATTCTTACCAGTCTTACTATCCTACTAATTAATTATTTCAATTCATAGACACATGACTTTTCATTTATTTAGTTTTTTTTTTAATTCTTTCAACTCATTTTGCAGTGTTCAGTGTGAAAGTCTTGCACTTCCTTGGTGAAATTTATTTCTAAATATTTTATTTTTTGGATGCTTCTGTAAATCTAATTGTTATCCAGATTCTTTAAATATACTATGGTAAGGAAAAGATTTTCATTCTTTCTCATTTTTATATTCTTTTACTTATTTATATAATTACATTCTTTAAGTCGTAAATATTTCTTTATAATTGCTAATTATTTTAATGATCAAATTTTCTCATATTTGACAAATAAGCGTCCCTTTAATTTGGCTTCTGTATTTTTTTGATGCTTCTATCATACTTTGAAAAGTTCTTTTATTACCAAAACAGGACATCCCAGGCTCAACTTGTATTTTTCCTGGCACAGTCTCAGAATAACTTTTATATAAGGAAAACTGGTACATTTTTGCAGATGATGATATTTGGAAACTAAGATCTATAGAAATATATGCCATTAAAATATATAATTAACAATTTTCTCATACTGCAATTTTTGGAAAATCAAAGAATATGGCTTACTAATTCAATTTTTTTCCCGTTTCTTCTTGTAGTCCCTCCGGTAATTCGAGTGTATCCAGAAAGTCAGGCTCGAGAACCTGGGGTTACTGCAAGTCTCAGGTGCCATGCAGAAGGGATACCAAACCCTCAGCTTGGCTGGCTCAAGAATGGAATTGATATTACACCTAAGCTGTCCAAGCAACTCACACTTCAAGGTACTTTTTATTTGTACTTTTTCCTCTTAAATGACCATGTAGAAATTTTATAATAAAATTTATAACAGAGTTTATATGATTTGAAAAAAAAGCTAGTTGATGGCAGCCAAATGTCATATATATAAAAAAAAAATTGTTCTTAAGACATAATATTTGAAATAGAGTCCATTAGTATTTTTAGTGTTTTAAATAATAATCTTGTCATAATAATTAATTACGTCATTATTTTCACAATAAGTAAAATATTACATTATGTATCTTTTATGAATTATAGCAGATATGCTGAACAGAATAGGTGGATTTCTTCATAGAAAAACATAGAATTTTCAAGGGGTCATTTAAATGTTAAATCATACTTTAAAAATGAATCATAGAGAGTGTCAATAGTATAGAAATTCCTTAGTGAATATTTTGTAGCATACTTTGCAAATGAAGAAAGAAAAAATGTTACCAAATATGTTTCATACTTACATTGTTTGAAAGGAATGAATGTTATTATTGAATTTTAATATATAAAATATTCTGTTTTAATAGTCTAATATATAATATAATTAATCAATTATTATACAGATTATAATAATAATGAATATGTGATAAGTAGAAAACAAAAAATCTTTTTAATGCCAAATAATCTAAATAATGCAAAAGCAGTTGCATATATATTAGTTATACTAGTAAGTTTAAAAATGGATAAATCGTATTTCCACCGTCAAGAGTAGAACATGACAAGTCATTTTACTGGAGTATCTGTTGTATGACATTATATTCTTTATTGCATCTTTCAAATTCCTTCAATTCATAGTGCAAGTGAATGTATTTTCATTTTTGCGTTATTTGTATAACCATAGACTTCACTTCTTATTCCACTTTAACAGTGACTGTTTCAATATATGTTTTTGAATAAATCTTTTTGAAATATTTACTAATTTATTTTTGCAAGTCAGAAATGACATATGAAAGTAATTGTCACCTTTAAACACTAGATCCTATAAATCTCTATATTAATAGAAGTAAACTCAACAAATTTACATGTTTACATCTACTGATGACATCTTTAGTGTCTATAATCTTTGAAAAGGATTGATCTGATTACAGAAATTAAAGTGAAGAAAGTTCTAATTAGTTTCTGATTTTGTCATCTCTTGCCCACTTAATAGCAGTAAACCATATTAGATGAGCATATTATATCTTTTTTTCTAGGAATACACAGAAAGGCACATTTAGGGGGTTGGTTACACTCCAGCTTCAATAGTGAAAGAGTGGGGGCCCTTGTAAGGTAACTATTATCATTTTTTAAAAATGAGAAAATCACTGAAGTTTTGAGAGAATGTGACAAATGAAAAGTGAGTAGGGAGCCCAACCTAAGAGATAGATCTGGGTGCACAGGCATGTGAAATTCCTGTGGCTTTCTATACGATTACATGTTACCAAATACTACAGTTGTTTAATTATCCATTTATTCAACAAATGCTTAGTTTTATTAAATGTAAGATCCAAATCTAGGCATGGACTGAATATGTCAATGGATGGGATGATATGTTAATGAGAGGAAGTAAAATCCTAGAAAAGCAGAAATGTTTAATTGGAAGTTTATAAATAACACAAGGAGATCATGATAAATAACACAAGGAGAATAAAAATCAGCAAAATGCAAGAGAAAAAGGTGATCCTACATAAGAAAGGAAAGCAAAGTATGGGAAACAGTTCAACAATATCAAATGCTTAGAAAGATCAGGGAAAGTCACTGAAATGTATTCATGGGTCAGGTGATTAGTTTGACCTTTTGACATTTAGGAAAACAGTATTCACAGGTATCAGTTTTCCTAGGTTTGAAATGAGGAGGTAAGAAAGTATAAAAATCTCTCCAGATTTTGAAAGGAGGACCAAAGAAAAGGTAGTTGCTATTGATGTAAAGATTAGGACTCATGATGATATCTTTTTCTTCTTAGTGCATCAATTTGAAGAAATACTAGGAAAGAAAAAGATGTGCAGATAATGGAGGTGGGGAAGGATGACCAAATAATTGTAGAAATCAGAAAGAAAAGGAGATTTTCCTTGGAAAGAAACAGAGAGCTTCTTTTGGGAAATAAATATATGTGAAAATGTAGATGGAAATAGGAAGTTGGCTTTACTTGTTTTCCCAGCTTTGACTGAAATATAATTGACAGCATTGTGTAAGTTTAAGGTATAAAATGCGATGATTTAATAAGGATAAATACTGTAAAATGATTTGGGGTTACTTGCTAATTACATGTATGTACTTCATGATTTAAAAACAAGGTCACTTGCTTAGGGTGAGAAGTTAGTATTAGGATGTGAAATATCTTGTGAGAGGGAGGGGAGGGATGAATTTGGAGGAAATCGGAGGGGTGAAGAACCATGAGAGACTGTGAACTCAGAACGAGGGACTGAGAGTTTTGGAGGGGAGGGGGTGGGGGGATGGGCGAGCCTGGTGGTGGGTATTGAGGAGGGCACGTATTGCATGGAGCACTGGGTGTGGTACATAAACAATGAATCTTGTAACACTGAAAAAATAAAATAAAAGTATCTGGGGAAAAAAAAAAAAAGGATGTGAAATATCAAACAGAGTAAAGATTCAAAATAAAAACAGAGCAGGAGATGAAAGGCATGTACCTGTCAAGGTCAAGTGAATACCAAGTATCATTGAACATCCTGCAAACTGAAAACTGTGAATTTAAAAATTTGTAAATTTGCTTGTGCAGTTGTCTCTTAATATACTCAGAAAACTAGATGCAGAGACACTAAGTGCAGAGATATGTCAGCTTGTTCTAGTTTTGGCAGTTGGTAAGGCATATGTGTCAGAATGATAAATGGATGAGGGAATTGCTAGTTCTGGCAATAGAATAGAAAACATCTAGCAATGGTAGATTATGTAGTGAAGGAGGAAGAGAGTTGGAGCATGTAGGTTATGGGGCATACAACAATATCGAGAAGAGAACATTTGAAGAAGGAATAGATTGACTGATATTTCAAAAAATCTGGAGAATTTAAGTTGTTAAGTGTGTGGTTCTTGAAAGAAAGTGTGTTCTTTGGAGAGAGCCATATTTCATGCAAAACAAGAAGCCGATGCAGGCTTAAATACACTGTTCACTTCTTTTAGAGTAAAGGTCTGCAAACTAAGGCCTACAGGCCAAATCTGGGAAGCTGCCTATTTTGTAAATAAAGCCACTTGGGTGGCTTTGTTTTTGTTTTTGTTTTTAGAACACAGCCACACTCATGTTTTAAAATATTGTTCATGGCTGCTTTCATGTTGCTATGACAGAGGGGAGTAGTAGCGTTAAAGATACTTTATGGCCCACAAAGCATATTTACCCAGCCTTTAATAGGAAAACAAAACAAAACAAAACAAAACACCCACAACCCCAAAAACAAAAAAAGCTCTTTTTCCCATTGGTTTTCTATCTTCTTTCCCCAAACAGGGATATGGATTATTTTATCACTTATCTGTCTTAAATAGTCATATTACTTTTTGTCACACATGATGCATGGTGTTCTTGTGATTGGATAATATGAAAGAAATACACACAGAAACAAAGACAGAATGAAAATAAAGTAAAAGAGAAAAAAAAAACCTAAACAGATGAGCACAACAAACACTGAATTTCAGAATCTAATAGGTGTCCAGCCCTTATGTTTTGAATTGAGTGATTTCCATAAGATCATTCTATCAGTCTCTGATTCTGCTTCTGAAAATTATGAATTATTTAAGACAATTAAGAAATAAAATATGTAAAAGCACCTTGTATATTTCCAACATAGTTGGTAGTCAATTATGCCTTGGTTTCCACATTGGGGAATCAGGGTTTAGCTTAAGAAATTATTTTACTAAGAGTTATATTCATCATAGCATTCTTCATAATAATGAAAAAATAGCAACAATGTAAATCTTAATCAGGGGATTTACTATTTTAAAGTTAAAACTACTAAAGTAGATCCACCTAATTAATTACTATGTTGCCATTAAGACTACGTATTTTTTAAATAACATATGTGTCTTGAATAAAAAACTGGAAAATAAAAAAAAAGAAATTATTTCACCAAGATTGAAAAATTGAGCTAATCAGTCCCTTAATCCTTTGGTTGTATACTGATTATATCAATTTCTGACTGTATATCAGTATATCAATACTGACTATATCATTATAATATTGTTAATGGATATTTCTGGCAAAAGACTGAAATCTTGCAGACAAATCACGTGTTATTATCTTTCCGTTTTCCTTACTTAATACTTTCCTTACCTTATAATTCCAGATATATAATACAGTCTCAATAATGTACCTGATAAGTGGCAATTGTACTATATTTCATGATGTAGCTCACTGAATTTCTTTATAAAAGTCTTTTTATCCAAATTCTCCTGTATATGAACCATATTGCTATTATTTTTAAATTTTGTAAAGTGAATTCTGAATACTAAAAATATATAAATGGAATTATAGTTATCAATATGAAATACATATGAAATGTGGGAAATAGGAAATAAAGATAAAATATGAAGCTTGTGTATTTGACATAGAGTTTTGGGCTCTCTGTAATAGAATGACAACACAGTTTATGAAACACTTGAATGATTTTGGAATAATTTAGCATGCCTCCAAAGCATGGAAGTAGGAAGGAAAACAGTTTAATTAGGACAAGCTAAGAGAACTGCTTGACTGTGTAATCGGAAAGCACTGTACCAAAACTGAAATTGTAGTTTACAAGTTGCATTTGCTTCTGTTTTCAGCAAATGGCAGTGAGGTTCATATAAGCAATGTGCGCTATGAAGATACAGGAGCATACACTTGTATCGCAAAGAATGAAGCAGGAGTGGATGAAGACATCTCTTCTCTTTTTGTGGAAGATTCTGCTAGAAAGACCTGTATGTATTGAACACTTACACCCACAGTGCATCTATGCTCACACATTGTACTTGACTTTACAATTAGGTTTTTTTCGAAAAGCCAAAGGACTAGAAAACTCAGCAAAATGAAGAATGCATTTAAAAAAAAATTCATGCATAGGAAAGATAAGAATCTTAAAATATTAACCAGATTTAAGAATTAAGCAACTTTGTGAAATTTGTAATACAGCACTAGAATGATTTTGTTTCCTTTCCAAGTATGCCTACTATGTTTCAGTTCCTGTCTTCGCATTCACACTTATAGGAATTTAAATTCCCTGCAAAATCCCTCTCTCAAACAACATGGGGATTTCAAGGTCCCAAGATACAGCAAAGAGGGATCCTATAGGTTTAATAAATTTATATCTTTCCTTTTCTCTCAGTTGCCTTGCAGGCAGTGGCTCATGAGCTGTAGAGCAGGGCTTCTGTGCAGTAAGCCCTGTGCTTACTGCCACCGTAAGACACTTACCGTAAGGCACTCACCGTAAGACAGCAATCCCGGGGCTGTTTTCTCCATTTAGGGCTAGAAATCCTTTGCCATTGCTCTACATGCTTCCCAGCTGTATCATGTAATAAGAAAAAATATGTATCATTCTTTTTAAAAAAATTATTACCTAGTGAAAGAAGTAAGGATAGGGTAGGGATACTGCAGATGGATTTTTAGTTACAACTGAGTTGCTTAGAACTCAAAGTCCTCTTATAGCATGTATCACATGAGCTCTCTGTGGACATCCCACAGACACTTTCTTCTCTCAGTCTGCATATGCCACAGTATGGCTGTTCTAGGATTGGATCTGGATGTACTTGGAATGACTATTGTTCTTGCTCCTCAGTCTGATTTGTTATATCCATTTACAAGTCTTATTAATCTAATTTGTTGCAAGGGCCCTGATATTTGGAGGGCTCTCTATTTGGCATGCTTATTTCTCTGAACTAAGTTTTCGAACAAGGGTGAAGCATTGTCTTAGAACCTTATTTCTCTTTAAATCAATGAGTACATGTGGTATTAGTGGATCTAATGGGGAAGAAGGATCTTATCTAAGTTCTGACTACCAATATATCTTTGTCTATATTTGGTCTGGCTAGGACAATGATCGTTACAAGCAAATATTTAAAAAGAAAATTCTTAAGGTAGAAAAACAGAAAAGAAAGATGGATTTAATAACCTGGATAAGGTCCACCATAATTTGTCTACTCCTTTTATATATTTCTGCTAAATACCAATTTGCAATTCACTTTCCATTAAAAATAATTTTAGGTGACAAGTAATTGGATACTTTGGCTTTTTTTGTCCTTTATGATGATATTTGTGACACAGATTTTTATTTCAACTTTCTGTTCTGATTTTCTTTTAATGTTGGTCAAGTACTTTTCAATATATTTCCCTAGTTACAGGATTAAAATACTTAGCCAAAGTTCCTTTAATGAGTGAATCACTTAGTATTTACCAGCATGTAAATTTGAGGACAATTTTAGAGGAAGATTTAATATAATTCTATTCATAAACTTAGTCATATGAATGTTTAATTATAAACAGTTTCTGAAATCATGTTTTTATTTTATTTTACTTATTACTTTAAGCTCTTAGGTCAAAATAATACATTTTTAATAATTTTTGAGATTATATGTTAGCATACTATTAAAATCAGAAATAATATTTTTTATAAGTTTTTAGCAATGCAGGCCTTACTACATCTGTATTTATAGAACTTTCAAAGTCATCTTATAAGAAATAATACAAGTGAAAGAGCGTTTTGTTCCTAAGTCTGGATATAAATTATTTATAGATGTTCCTTATGTGTTTAAATTATGTAACATTTTCAAGGATAAAGGGACAAAACTAGAGGGTGCTTGGGTGGTTCAGTCAGTTAAGTGTCTGCCTTCAGCTCAGGTCATGATCCCAGGCTCCTGGGATCGAGTCCCGCATTGGGCTCCCTGCTCAGCGGGAGGCCCCTTCTCCCTCTGCTTCTCCCACTGCCCCCTGCTCATTCTCTCTCTCTCTCAAATAAATAAAATTTTTAAAAAAAATGAGAGAGAAAACTAACAGATTTCATTTTTAACTTAATTAATTATTTTGGTAAGAGCACAGAAGAAATTCTACCCTTAAGTTTTTAAGTGCATGACATTTTATTGTTAACTATAGGCACTAGGTTGTATAAAAGATCTCCGGAACTTGTTCATCTTGTATAACTGCGACTTTATACCCATTGAACAGCTCTTCATTTTTCCTTCCTCCACATCACCTCACAACCACCATTCTATTTTGTTTCTATGATATTGACTTTTTTAGATAACTCATGTAAGTGCAATTTTATAGTCTTTGTGTTTCTGGGACTGGCTTGCTTCAATTAGCATAATGTCTTTCAGGTCCACTCATGTCACAAATGGTAGAATTTCCTTCTTTTTAAGGTGAAATAATATTCCATTGTATGTATACACAATGTTTTCTTTATTCATTCATTCGTGAATACGTATTTGAGTTGTTTCCATATTTTGGCTTGTGAATGTTGCTGCAATGAATGTGTGAGTGCAGATATCTCTTTGATCATGATTTCAGTTTTTTTGGATATATTCCCAGAAACTGGGTTACCGGATTGTATTATAGTTCCATTTTTGTTTTTTGAGGTACCTCTATGTTTTTCATAATGACTGCACCATTTTTCATTACTGCCAACAGGGCACAAATGTTCCAATATCTCCACATCCTTGCCAATACTTTTATCTTTTGTTATAATAGTAACCATCCCAACAAGTGTGAGATAATATCTCATTGCAGTTTTGATTTGCATTTCTGTTGCTTAGTGATGTAGAACACCTTTCATATACCTACTGGCCATTTGTATATCTTCCTTTGGAGAAATGTCTACTCAAGTCCTTTGCCCATTTTTTTTAAATTAGGTTGTTCTTTTTATAATTTAGTTATTGAAATTCCTTACATATATTTGAAATTAAACAGTTATCAGACACATGAGTTGAAAATATTTTCTCCCATTCCATTGGTTGACTTTTCACTCTCTTGATTGTTTCCTTTGCTCTGCAGAAACTTTTTAGTTTGATATAGTCCAACTTGCCTATTTTTGCTTTTGTTCTCTGTGCTTTTGATAAAATTATAGACCAATATCTCTGGTGAACATGGGTACAGAACTCCTCAACAAAATATTGGCAAACTGACTCTAACAGCACACTAACAAGATCATACACCATGATCATGTGGGATTCATCCCTGGAATACAAGATGGTTAAACTATACAGATCAATAAATGTGATTTGCACATTAAAAAAAAAGAATGAAGAGTAAAAAACCACTTGATTATCCAATAGATGAAGAAAAAGTATTTGACACACACTTTCATGATAAAAATGCTCAACAAACTACACCTGGGAAGAATGTACCCCAACATAATAAAGATCATATATAGCAAGCCCACAGCTAACGTCACACTCAATGGTAAAAAATGGAAATCCTTCCTTCTCAGATCAGGAACAAGACAAAGATGCCCAGTCTCACCATTTCAATTCAACATATCCTTGAAAGCCCTAGCCATAACAATTACACAAGAAAATTTTTTTAAAAAGGGCATGCAAATCAGAAAGGAAGAAGTAAAGTAGTCTGTTTTGTGGATGACATGAATGTATAAATAAAAAGACCTACAAAGTTTCCACAAACAGTTAGAGGTAATAAACATTCAGTAAAGTTTCAATGTACCAAATCAACATATAAAAATCTGTTGTGCTTCTGTAAATTAAAATGAGATAATTGGGGCACCTGGGTGGCTCAGTGGGTTAAAGCCTCTGCCTTCGGCTCAGGTCATGATCTCAGGATCCTGGGATTGAGCCCCGCATCAGGCTATCTGCTCAGCCGGGAGCCTGCTTCCTCCCCTCTCTCTGCCTGCCTCTCTGCCTACTTGTGATCTCTCTCTCTGTCAAATAAATAAATAAATAAAAAACCTTTAAAATGAGGTATCTGGAAGGCATCCCATTTATAATAGCATCAAAAAGAATATCCCATTTATAAACAATCCCATTTATAATAACATCAAAAAGAATAAAGTACTTAGGAATAAACTTAACCAAGGAGGTGAAAGACTTATACACTGAAAACTATAAAATGTAAATGAAAGAAATTAAAGATATGAATAAATGGAAAGACATTTCATGCTCATGGTTTAGAGGAACAAGTATTGTTAAAAATGCTCATACTATCCATAGCAATCTATGATTCAATGCTATTTCCACCAAAATAAAACACAATGAAAATAGAAATTTTTTGGATTTTTTGAAAATTTCTATTTCTATGGAAATAGGAAAAAATCCTAGAATTCATATAGAACAATAAAAGATCCAGAAAACTCAAAGTGGTCTTGAGAAAGAACAAATTTGGAGGCATCATACTTCCTGATTTCAAGTAATATATATAAAGCTATAGTAAATAAAGGAATATGGTACTTGTATAAAGACAGATATATGGACAAATGGAATGGAACAGAGAGCCCAGAAATAAATCCATGAATGTACAGATAACTGATCTTCAACAAGAGCATCAGAATATACATTGGAGAAAGGACAGTCTTTTCAAAAAATAGTTCTGGGAAACTGAATATCCACACGTAAAATTGGACCCTGATCTTACACCATACATAAAAATCAATTCAAAATGGATTAAAGACTTAAACATAAGACCTGAAAATACAAAACTCTTATGTGAAAACAAACAGCAATGTTTCATGACATTGATCTTGACAATGAAATTAATGGATTTTAGCTGTAACCCCAAAGTCTCAAACATTGCTACTTCATGTTTATATTCTACTCTTTCAAAGGCATGCAAATCCAGTTTCTTTGGCATAACAAATTCACCTCTCTTTTAAATAAACATCTTTAATTTTTTTAAGTTTGTTTTCCATAAACTTGCTACACTGGTTATTGAGAACATATCATATATATGTTCTCTTATATATCATTGTTGATATGAACACACCCACTTTGGAATTATATGCACTATTAAAATCTGAATAATACTAAATGAGTAAACTTAGCAGCATATTAGGAGCTACAGAAATGAAGAAATTGAAATATAAGAACGTTTATGTTGTAGCAGACAGCTTGGGATGTTTCCTAGTACTCAATAAACTGTGAGGATATTGTATAACAAAAAAACAAAATCAAGTGGAGATCACATTAGAGAAAGCTATGGCCTTTTGTAACTTACTTCTTAAGGATTTCTCTGGGTTCTCTTCTAGTAATTCCATGGACAAAACGAATATTGGTTATACAAAGTGCATTTGGATAGGTAGATATTTTCAAAAAAGCCGAAGGAAACAGTCCCAGAGCCATCAGTGATGACTTTACTCTTCTTATTTGCACATATTAAAAAATTACTGACTTGTCTACATTCACGAAAAATAAATTCACAGGTCTTTTTTCCTTTTAGTAGTGATGGAATACAACATGTATCCAAAAAAGCAGATTGCTATTGCAGAAGAGCACGAACTTTGGCATTAGGCATGAGTTAGAGTCATTGTTCTACTACATAATAGTTCTATGATTTGGAGCTATTACATAACCTCTTTGAACTCTAATTTCTTTATCTGTAAAGATCTGGAACGAATATTAACTCACTAAAGGATTTCTTTTTTTTTTTTTTAAGATTTTATTTTTATTTATTTGACAGAGAGAGAGATCTCTCTGTCTCTCTAGAGACAGAGTAGGCAGAGAGGCAGGCAGAGAGAGAGGGGGAAGCAGGCTCCCTGCTGAGCAGAGAGCCCAATGTGGGGCTCGATCCCAGGACCCTGAGATCATGACCTGCACTGAAAACAGAGGCTTAACCCACTGAGCCACCCAGGCGCCCCTCACTGAGGGATTTCTGTGTAGATATTATAAAGCACTCTCCATAGTGCTAGACATAAAGTAGCTCCTCCTCCACTTTATGCTTATTTTCTGAAAGTAATTATTTATTCCTTGCTAGAAACATTGACAGAAGTTATTTTTTAAAAACTCTGGAGAATCTAGTAATTGTTAGAAATTAGAGTTTCTAAAGTGAATGATACATAGAGACAAATAGAGATCGATACAGATATTAAGATAGATGTAGAGATAAGAGGTAGAGAGAGAAGTATATATGGACATATATATAATTACATACCCAAATATAAAAATCATTATTTCATTTTACGTTTAAACAACTTGACTCAAGTGATTCGAAAATACATTTTTTTCCTTTAATGTGGCTACTAAGATATTTTAAATAATATCTTGTCACCAGAGTCCACTTTTGTCACAGAATGAAAGCAAAAGCTACACTTTACTTCCCTTTACATCAGACAATTTATATTCCTATTACATTTCTAAAATTCTTCTGTAATGTGTTCTTCCATTTTCTTTTTTGAAAGATGCAGAGAAGAGAGATATTGAATTCCATATAGACAGCAATAAACGTGGGGAAAGACTGACAACTTTTGGACTAAATGACACAACACAGTCTTACTTTGTTTAGCTACAGCTTCAGAGCAATCATCTGTTATTTTCTACATAATAGAGCAGTCACAGTAGTATCAATCACATTTTTTTTCTTATACTACATTTCCCAGCAGGATGGTATCGTTGAGTGAACAATTCATGCAAAGCATCATATGGCTAAGTAGTTTGTGTTTTGCTTGTAACCTAATTTTTGGATTGGAAAACCTTGAGTTACAGTGTCCAACTTTGTCAACAAACCTCATGAAGTTTTCTCATGTGACAAATTGAACTACAAAAAAGTGCTTCAGAGTAATCTCATCTACAGGTACATTAGGGATATGGTTTGAGAACTAAGATTTAGTGGAGTGATATACAGGGAGGATTTAAATGTAAAGAAGAGTAGAGATGGGCCATAGGGGATTGTAACAGGGAGTAGGAGATGATATGAAATATATGAGAGGGTTTTAGGCAGAGGTAAATGTTATTCATTTGAAAACGGCTTGCAAGTGGCATAAGCACTTGATACATTTCCATTCCCAAGGGGAGTTCAATTCCCAGATGATAATAATTCATCTTCAGGATTAAGGTAAATGAAAAGCAGTGTGAATGTAGGCTGCTCTTGAAAGCTTTTAAGCTACTGGCTGCATTAAGCACTGAGCACAGATTATATCACACCTTGCTAGGATTTTAGTAAAGAATATGATTAATCTATCTTCTCATAAATAATAGAATAGAATGTCTGAATATATTATAATAGTATATACAACTTTACTTTTTATCATTGTCACAGTCAGCATTATATTTGGAAATATGGAGCCTTTACAACCATCCTTATTTTAGAATTAACTTCAGTAAATTAATATTGGTTGACAATTATGAAATAAATTAATTGTAGATTATCTACAAATTATAGATATTATCTATAAATTATATCTATAAATTATAAGATTCTCTAAAACAATATTTTAAATATGTTAAGCTAGGCAACAAGATTACTTGGATGAACAAATTATATAAATATATAATGCTAATGTAAATTAATAATATTACAAAATACAATGGCTGTAATTAACAATACAAATTATATTATTGTAATTAACAATACAAATAATAGTTAACTTTAGAAATATGGTAAAATGTAGCCATTTGTACCTAAATATTTCAAAAGATAATGTAAATGCTTAAGATGTGTTTGCCTGTTTTGGAAGTGGAGGAAAGGGACTTTGAGGACTTGTTTGGAGGTTCTTATAGGGGAGTGCAGCTCCTCCTATACCCTTGACCAAAGAGTAGTCCTCCTCTATTAATAAGTTTGTTCTTTTCCACTGAGTGTGCAGCTTAGAAAGGAAGCACATATAGCAGAAAGGGAGGAAAGGGATACGTGCCTAGCCAGTCAGATCAGCCGAGTCAATCCTGGAGATCAATGGGGTTACAGCCAGCCAGATTGCCTACACCTGAAACTAATGGTACACTGTATGTTAACTAAGTAGAATTTAAATAAAAACATGTTAAAAAAATAAAAAGAAACTGAAAAAAAGTTGAGGAAAGAATAGTAAAATAGGTTAAAACATGGTCTTTTTATATATAAACAATTTGAGTACGGTATTGCAAACTTTGAAAACAGAACATATTCTGATAATATAGAAAAATTAATTAACTCTCTACACTTCGTTTACTTCGTATTTTTATTACTTTATTTTTTTTTTTGAATTTTAAGTAGGATCTACCCCCAACATAGGCCTTGAACTCAAGACCCTGAGATTAAGAGTTCCTGCTGTATTGACTGAGCCAGCCAGGAACCCCTTTATTTCCTATTTTTAAAGAATGGAGAATACCTATTTCAAAAGGGCAATTGTATAGTTTTTTTTGTTTTAAATATTTATTCGAGAGAGAAAGTGCATGTGTGAGTGGGGGGAGGGGCAAAAAGAGAAGGAGAGAGAGAGTCCTCAAGCAGACTTCCAGATGAGCACAGAGCCAATGTGGACTAGTTCCCAGGAACCTGAGATGGTGACCTGAGCCGAAATCAAGAGCTGGCTTAGCTGATTGAGCCACCCAGGCACCCAGGAGAGTTGTATAGATTTAATGAGATCATTTAAGCAGAATCTTACTAATGTCTATAGAGGCTAGAAAGATATTATAAATAGATGAGCATAGTCTGTAAACAGGTACAGGTGAAGCCATATGGAGCGGTCATCAATTAATTATAATTTCTATATTTAACCAATGTGAGGTAGGTAGAATAATTAGGAATAAGAAAAGTCCATAGTAAAAGATAAAGTGTGCCTATGATAACCAGGGTGAAATTTTAATCCTGATAGATACAAGCTGAGTGCTTGAATCAAAAAGAATCAAATAAAAACAAATATTTCAGGAAGAATGAAATAAATCAATAAGTGAAAAAAGTCATTTTTTAAAATTTAACATTCACTGAATATTATTCAATAGAGAAGCTATACTAAAAACATTTAAGGCAGAATGAACAATTCATAATCTTTTGGAAAGTCTCTAAGCCTATTTATTTAATATTTGTCACAGACCTTTACATATCAGTAAGCTTAGTGTGAAATAAATTGCACTTAGGATAATCAGACTCATGTCAAGGTTAACTGTGCTTGATAAGCATTTATTATTTTATGAGCTTTTATTATTTATCATAAATTCTAATATTCATAGTCTCAATTTGGCCAATGACATTGTCATAGCCTGTGGAGTAACTTGTTCCATAAATCTTTTCATCTGTTGACCCAGAACACACTGAAATTATCCGCCTCGTGATTTCCATATCTGAAGGCTGTATTTTTAAAATAAAATCCTTTTCAATGTCATTAAATAGATCTGTCTAACACATTGCCACTTTTGCACAACAGTGGAGACTTGTTATCTAACAAGATGCTACGTGATCTGAATGTCATCAGATTGACAGGTTTACAACAATCCTAAGCATCGGGCATCTCTTTTGCCTACAAAACAAAGTAAGACTCAAAGCTTTCTTAGTTTGATTTATTGTGCACATTTTGTCTGCAAGGCATTATATACCTTCACTGGAATATTCTCATCTCATATTACACAATGCCAATTTGCTTAATTTATTTGATGATAAATTAGGCATGTGATGATGACATCTTATTTATATTACTTCAGGCATGCAGACTAAATAAGCTTCTATAGAGTGACAGTGCTGTGTATAAAATCTCTATGACACTCTTAGGAAATCTACATATCAATATATTGTTAGTGGTGCTCAGGTAAGAATGTTAGAACTCACTTTAAAATTCTGTAATTCCAGAGGCCTTAAACTTTGTGATTCCTTTGCAAAATAATTGTGCACTTAGTTTCAAAAAGAAATTAGAATTATCATCACTCTGTGATTTTCTTAGAATTCTCTGATATAGGAATTCAGTTGGAAAGCAGTGTAAATGTGTGAAGCAGTACTAAAATAAATGTGCCCTTCAAATGCACTGGGGTGAGGGGCTGCAGTGAGTTACCTTCTTCAAGTTTTATAAAATCTAATTTACGCCACATATTTTTATGAACTGTCTGCAGAACCAAATTACACATTTGTGTGTCCTGTTGTCCTCTGTTGGTCCAGATCTGTGAATTCTGATTATGAGATGAATGTGCCAGGAAGAGTGGGTCTGTTTTCTTATTGTTCTGCCTCTTTACTGGCTTTACTTTTCAACTTAGTGCACATTTCCATACCTGTGTTACATATGAAATGTAACACTACATATGAAATGTTATTAAATATGAAAGTCCTTAAAAAACCATTTTCTATTTCATGCAGTAAACTTGTGTGTCAATATGAATATCTTTGCCCTAAATTGATCTAATACATGTCTTTATGTATGTAAACTAAACTCTGGCATAAACAATAATAAAATTTTGGAAAACATTCTAGCAATAGTGAAATTTTAATAGAAAATAAATTATTAGTAAATAAAATATTTCTGTTTTTATCTCAAACTTTTTTTAAAATTTTTTTCAAACGTTTTTCAATAGGACGTCAAAATGTTTCTAGAGATATTTTGGATTCAGATGACTGAGAGTACTATAGAATAAACAAAAAATGATCTCTTTTCCAATTTAATTATTATAATGAAATTTAAAGACTATATATATATATATATATATATATACTATCTCTATATATTACAACCGATATTGTACAAATTATAATTATAATAATGTTAATATCAAAGTGTAATTTTAGGGGTGTATTTCAAAAGCAGAGTAAATATTGGAGGAAACAGTACGGTTATGTTAAAATTAAGAAGTTCTAATCATAAAAATTTACCCCCAAGATATTGTCAATACAAATAATTGATGAAACTTTAGTATCATAGACAGATAGACAGCTGTTAATGAAACAATCCAAAAGAAAACTAGAGCATAATTTTAAAAAGAACTTTCAGAGACGAGAAAAAAATAAAATGGCAATATATATCATGAAAAGATGTTACTCCTCATTATGTGTCAAGGAAAAAATATCTTATAACCAGACAGATATGTCATTTTGCATGCACTAGAATACCGAAAGTTAAAAAGCTGCATAATAACAAGACTTGGTGAGATTTGGAAAAAATAGGAATCATTACACATCGTTAGTACCAGTGTCAGCTTTACACCCTTTGGAAAGCACTTTGGCATCATTATCTATTAGAGTTGATTTTGCATGTAGCTCGGAGCCAGCAATCGCATGTATTAAACATTGAATTCATTCGAAAGTTATTTAGGAAGAACCTGCCACGTACTTAATATTTTGCTACAGTTTGTAATTTCTTTTTAATCTGCCTTTTAATTCCATCCATATTTCCATGGCAACTGAACTAAATTTAATTTAAATACTTTTTACAATGCTATAATTTAAATGTGCGTGAAGCTGGTTATCTTCCAATGTGCATGACTGTCAGTTATTACTTCAAACTTAGCTACTCCTTTCTTAATTATCTATTAGAAAATGGACATTTACAAAATTTACAGTGAATAAAAGGTTTCATTGTAAGGAGAACAAAGAAATCTATAGGGAACAATAGTTTTTTCATTCCTGCTTTCACTTATTAAGTATTTACTGAAGTAAAAACAAGCACAAAAACAAACATGTTGCTAGCACGCGGTTAGTAGTTCTCTACTTTCAGAAAGGCTATAGTTTAATGCAAGTAGAAGAAGCTATAATGCATGGCAGAATAAAATAATTGCTGCATTAGACATGTAAGCCAGGTATGATGGGATCGCAGCCACAGAAACAACACATTCCAACTGAATTGGATAGTGTAGCCTTTCTTTATTGAGGTGATGACATTTGAGCCAATATTTGGTGGCTATTGCCATACTTCCATATCTGGACACTTAAAAGTATGTCAGCTCAGGGAATCATCATAAGCTACATGGCAGGTTTCATGAACTTTGTGTTATATATCATCATAAAAATGCTTGCTGGGAATTTACAATACATAGCGAGAACAAATCATTGGGTAGAACCAAACTAAAGAAGGCCTTGAATTGCATGAGTGGAAAAAGTCAAATTAAGAGTGATTTTCATGCTATGTGTCTGCAAAGGGAAAAATTCTCTGCATATTCATTATTCAGAGAGATCACAATAAGTATTTTTTTGCTAGGTTTTATTGTTGACATAGAGTGGACATTTGATCTTGTTTTTTATTGGCTGGGTAGAATTAACCATAATTCTAATTCCCAGCATAGTTAATAAGACAAACAGGCTTGTATTTAATCTCAAGACAGAATGTATATTGTGAAAACTCATTACAGCACGCTGGTGGAACATAATTAATGCGAGCATTAGATGTGAGGTTGAATCATCTCCCTTTATCCATCTTTTGAAGAGTATTTGGCATAATAGCATTTCCCAAAAGTAGTGTTACATGGTTCATCAGCCTATTTGAACTTCTAAGAAGAAACCAGTGCATTCATAAAGTATTATTTTTCATAATAAATAATCATATTAAAATAGTCAAGGACTAAAATTATGCCTTAGGAGGCTTATGCCTATTAATTTGTAACCATTAAATTACAACAAAACTGACGCTGGAAAGATTCTATTATGATAATAGATAGAAGATAATCTACCGTCAACTTAATGCTTTTGTGGCCCCCTGAGCAATCTGTACTTCGTACTGATATAAATATGGTTGGTAGAATGTTGGCCAGATAAACAACTCTGGCTACAGAGCCTAATATGAAATCATTTTATGTGATACTTTAAGAAGTGGTTGTTCTGTTTCTCAATTTATTTTTCAAATATTATTATTTTATCCCAGACTATGTGATTAGCCTCTTATATTTTTAACAAGTGCTTGCTTTATTTTGCCTTTTTAGATTAAGCTATTATAGAAATTAACTCAATCAGAGACATTCGTAGAAATAACATTTTAATGGATCCAATGCTATAAAATACTTAGCACAGTGTCTAGCACATAATGAGGGCTCAATAAGTATTTGTTCTGATTACCATTATTGATATTACTTGGAGTCGATGATTATTAGGTTTAAATTTTTCTTAAATACATTGAACAATGGATAAAAATTATGAAAATGGGTTAAAAAAATGGGTAAAAGTGATAGTGCCATAAGCTAGATTTGGGCCCATTCAGGAAAGAGTTCCAAGCCAGATATCTTACATTTATATTTAGTAGCAAAATACTTTGAAGTTGATAAATTAGATATTGCTTACATTTTTATTAATAGGTGTGGCAACTATTTGTTTACTCTTGTATTTTATATATTCTATCACCTTTCTGTAAAGCTAAATTCTGTTTTTGATTCCCATCCAAACCTTTTATCCTTGAGTTTGAAAAAATGCCCCTAGAACATAGATTTCAGAGTTTCATTCAAATCTGATAATTATCCTTGCTGCTTCTTCTTGGAGAGTATGGGAAGAAAAATAAGTTTCACAGGGAATAATAGTAAAAAAAAAACTAAAAAAATATATTTATATATATATTAAATATATATACATATATATATAATATATATATGAGAAAGTGTTCTTACATAGTATTCTACAAGTCATGCCTGACCACATTTTATTTTTAAGAGTGAGCAATATTTAAAGGTTACATGCGTGCCGTGTCACTGTGATATCAGGAGGTTTCAGCTGACAATGCTTTCACGTCTCGGCACCAACATTTATTCTTACCACAGCCACAGGTGGCTACACTGCTGCTACTTGGCCTAGTTTTGGTTTTTGTTTTTTTTTTTCTCTCTCTCTCTGTCACTTCTCTGCTGAGCATCTTTGACCTCTTTGCCTTTTCTCCATGCCAGTAACTGCAGCTGCTGGAGTATCACTGCTGTCTGGTGTCTATTCCGCCCTTCCTCAGTGTTTACAATGGAAGGAAGATGGGCAGCCGGTGTTGTTCTCTCTTACTAATACAGAATCTTTATGGCATAGGGGTGGAGATGGGAAAGAAGAGGAGAGAAGAAAGACAGGACTGAAGGAGAACAGACCACTTTATTCCTTTTATGATTCTCCAGCTTTTGTTTCTCTGTTGTAACAGTTGTTAAGCAGTGATCATGCTCCCCGAGGTAGGAATGATGTTTCAATAGAGAAGACAAAAAAAAAAAAAAAACAGAGAAGACAGTATATAATAGAATAATATGGGCGATAATTAAAAATTTCTAATCTTTCTTTGTAGTTGTGGGGTACATTCTTGCTTCCTTTACTCAGTCTTCATGCTTTAATTTCCCCTTCTCATGTGGTGAGAAAGAATTGTGGTTCTCAAGCTTCTTTACAGGCATTTAAAACAGTAATGACAATATCTCCATGGAGAAGATATTAGGCTTCTGGAAGATTAGAGTTTTAAAATCAAGTGAGATTATGATCAGGGGTTTTAATGGAACAATGTAAGAAGCATGTTAGTCAATATAGGGAAAAAAGACTGGGAATGACTGGAGACATTTTTCTGGTTTCATTATATTTTCTTCTTTAAATAATTTAAACTATCAAACTGATTCTTAGTTTATCGTATTAAAAACACAATGTTTCACTTAGTTTATCTGAATGATATTTTAAGAACACGTGAGTAAATTCCAATAGTTAGAAGCATTTCTATTGAGAATTTTAGGAAAACATAGACTGGTAAGTGACAGTACCATAAAGAGCTGAGAACAAAATCGAGAGTTTACGATGTCATTTTAGGCAGAAACTGCCATTCCTTTTCCACTAATGGAAACAAAATAAAGAGGCTAATTTTTCTGAGCAGGTACTACATTCACAATTAAGTCAAAGGAAAGGAAAAATATCCCAGGAGGAAAAAAAAAAAAAACACTCAGAGAGACCTCGGGCTAAAGTTGAATTGGCCAGTGCAAACCAATCCTATTCGACGGGATGGGACTCAGTCAACAAAGTGGACATGCTGTGTTCAGTGAACTCATCTTGGAACCTTTAGGATATTTTCTAACTTAAGATCACAAACGCTTCCATGATTAAACTGAAATTCTTTTATAAAACTTATTATTAGTTTCTAATATTCCAATTAACATTTTTACATCAAAACTCTCACTGCATAACACAGATATATGGGTTCTCTCTCATGAAATTTACAAGAGCTAAAATATATTTAAAATACTTTGGGGAAAATGAATTCAGTTGTAGAATTAGTCATCCCTTTAATCCCACTACATGAGAACTTTTTTTAAAGATTTTATTTATTTATTTTTGAGAGAGAGAGGAGAAAGAGAGAGAAAGAGAGAGAGAGACAAAGAGAGTGCATGAACAGGGGGAGGGGCAGAAGGAAAGGGAGAAGCAGGGTTCCCAACTGAGAAAAGACCCCAATGTGGGGCTGGATCATAGGACCCCCGGATCATGACCAGAGCCAAAGGCAGATGCTTAACCAATTGAGCCACCCAGGCACCTCTACATGGACCTTATTTTTATAGAATGGGATTGCAGCAGATTGAGAATATCACATTTTACATTTTTGTAACAGAGTGCTAAGTCTGGTGCTTATTGTGTCTAAAAGCAAATCAAGAACAATAGGAAATTCACTTTAATCAACATGGTATAAATAGTTTAAGCAATTAAAAAAGACAAATTTGAATTTATCTCAGAACTTGTCATTGGCCTGCTAAGGCTTTTAATACTTGATATTTGACAAAGAATGTTTCAAGGACTATGTTAAATATGTGTTCTGCAACACTGTGTACACACAAACGTTATTTTATTTCTTTTAATTAAAAAACAAGATATATAGGCTAGTTATTGCTGCAAGTTGCTTCATATTTGAGTCATAATATCAAGTTCTTACCTTTGAAGATATGTTTAGGAAAAATGTGTTTCTGTTTTCCACACTTGATCTTAGCCAAAAGGCCGAGAAGCGATGTGTTTCTGTTTTCCAAAAAGATATGTGTCCATATGCATATAAACATATGTGTTGTGTGTGTGCATACATGAGTGTGTCTGAGTATGTGCCAGTCACTGTTCTAAGCAATTTAAAATTTTTAGCTCATGCAATTCTCATAAAAGCCTTATACTGTCTAATTTGTCTGTATATTTCATGCAATTTCTTTAGGAATCTATTCTAAGAAGTTAACCTCTGTTAACTTATAATCAGCTTGTTTTATGAGACATTATTTCTTTTTCTACATGAACACTTTCTCAGTGTAAAGTCCATTTTTTTTTCTTTTTATCTTGTGACTGCTAGAAATTTCAGATGCTAAGTTTATAGCTGACTGTAGTAGTTATTTGTTAGGGTGTCTGATGCCTTTTATTGCACTGTTGCTAATCTCTTTTATAATATCTCTAAAAATGAGCAATTTTAACTGAATTATAAACTATGCATTTATCCAGAATTCTTAACCATCAAGATATTTAATGTACTTGAGGTTTGTAATTATAATTTGTAATTTCCCTCATGAAATATTTACCTAACAACCTTTATCTTAATAATAAATGATTTTTTTAAAGATTTTATTTATTTATTTGACAGAGATCACAAGTAGGCAGAGAGGCAGTTAGAGAGAGAGGAGGAAGCAGGCCCGCTGCTGAGCAGAGAGCCCGATGTGGGGCTTGATCCCAGGACCCTGAGATCATGACCTGAGCCGAAGGCAGAGACTTTAACCCACCGAGTCACCAAGGCGCCCCAATAAATGATATTTTAAAGTAGTCAATTTTCTTCAAAAATGTCATATCTCCTATCTTACGCTATATTTAAGTATAATTCTATTTATATAACATTATATGTAATGTAAATATATTAAGTGGATATTTAAATATTAAGTAGTGAGAAATTCAGAATATGAGAGAAGTAATGAAAATTATTAGCTCAGTCGGTTAAGTGTCTGACTCTTGGATTTGATTGAGGTCACAGCCTCATGGTTTTTGAGATCTAGCTCGTTGCTCAGTGGGGATTCTGCCTGAAGATTCTCTCCCTCTGCCCCTCCCCCACTCTAGCCCTTGCTTTCTCCCTCTTCCTCCCTCTCTATAAAACAGATAAATAAATCTTTAAAAAGTATTAGAAATGATACCCTTTTATAAAAATTAGGAGGCACTGGAACAGCTTTAAAGTCTGCTGTTTTTTGGGGCGCCTGGGTGGCTCAGTGGGTTAAAGCCTCTGCCTTCGGCTCAGGTCGTGATCTCAGGGCCCTGGGCTCCAGCCCCGCATCAGGCTCTCTGCTCAGCAGGGAACCTGCTTCCCCCTCACTCTCTGCCGGCCTCTCTACTTACTTGTGATCTCTCTCTGTCGAATAAATAAATAAAAAAATCTTTAAAAAAAAAAGTCTGCCGTTTTTCTCTGTTTCCTTACACAAAATGCTAATTAATATCCAAGTAGTCTTCTATTTCTCTAACTACTTTGTTCTCTCAAATAATAATGAGAATCCTCTGATAGCCCTAATGATAGGTTAGGATACACTTTTATGCAGTGTTTTGTTTTGGCAATATTTCTATTAATTTAATTTCTATAGGTATGATTATCTTGAGTTTTACTTAGGATATATGTATACATAACTACATAGCCAAGATCTATTGAGCAATTAATTATGTGCCATGTACTATTTAAAATGTTTAATAATCATTTTATTTTGTAATTCTCTAATCAACCATTTGGTGTATTTTCTAGCTGAGAAAGTTAAAGCAAAAGAGGAAATAACTTTGCTTGCCATCTACTTGAAACGGTAGTATATAAGAGCAAGTTAGAAGGCAAAGATTTCCTGTGTATTTGCAGCTAATCACTACAATTGTTTAATAATATCATTGTTTATTGTTTATCATGTAAAAATGACAATCAATCATTTGTGTGAAGAATTATCAAAATCAAGGCACTTCCTGAAAATGGCGGGCTTAGAATTTCTATTAAGACAAGCTTAGGTGTTGACAGTGTGCCTGGGAGGATGTTAGCTAGAAAATTTTTCTTGATGTTATGTTTGCTTAGTAAGCAGTCTGTTACACTAATATTCCCTGGTGTCCAAGATGATCCTAATAATCCTCCTCTTTCTGTGATACACACGTTTGTATTATTTTCCCACATTGAAATAGATCAGTTTTCTATCACACATAGAGTAAGCTGGAGGTAAAGCTATATGACTTCCGAAGCCAGGTCAAAAAGGGCATTATGGCTTCTGCCTTGTTGTCATGGATCACCCATTCTGGTGGTAGCCAACTCTAAGTATGTGAGAACATGTAAGCAGCCTTGGAGAGAGTCCCATAGGTAAGGAACTGGGGCTTCCTGCCAACAGCCCTCACCAAATTGCCAGCCATATAAGTAGGCCACCTAGAAGTGGATCTTCCAGCCCAAGTTAAGCCCTCAGATGACTTGAGCCTCATGAGATACCCCAAATCACAACCCACCCAACCAAGCCACCACCGCAACTACCATAAATGTTTTTCGTTATTTTAAGCTGCTAAGTCTGAGATAATGTTTTATGCATCAGGCAATAACTGCTGCAAATATTGGCTTACTTGATTTGCCATTGGAAGGAATAATGGATATTATATTTTTTAAGTATTTATTTATTTATTTATTTATTTATTTATTTATTCGAGTAATCACTACACCCAATGTGGGACTTGAATTCATGACCCTGAGATCAAGACTCGCTTGCTCTTCCAACTGAAACAGCCAGGTACCCTGGAAAGATGGATATGGTTTTTATTTGTTTGGTGTTGTGGCTTTAATCCTTTGACATGGCAACAGTTCTTACATTGTCTTGGTTTCACTCAGACTATTTGGTTGCCAGAAGTAAGTTCTCTATTTGGTTAAGTATAGGTTATTTTTAAATTGATGTGATTGTTAAACCGGCAATGTGAAGCAGTCTGGGATGTATCCACATTCAGAACCCAGAAACTAAGCTTCCATAGACAACATCTGACTCTCTCTCTGTCCATGGAGGAGTCCCTTTCACACTTTTGAGTTCTCTTCGTTGTCACAAATCATCAGGGCCCTGACTCTATGTCATGGTGTCATTTGCTATGCATTCTTACGATTCTGGTTCTCTGTGCTCTCCATTTTTTAACATGGTTTCTTGACTCAAATTATCCCTGAAAAGAATCTTATTATCCCATTTCATCAGTTTATAGAAATTAAGACCACAGATTCCTGGCCAGTTTCTGAGTTGTATTCTCTAATGTAAGCTGGACACCATAGCCTAATCAGCTAATGTTAGACACTAGGTTGGGAATCTGTGTAGTCAGAGGGGAGAATCATCTTCAATCAGTGCCCAACAAATGATAGTTTTACTTGAAAGTGGCTTTGAATTTGGCACATGGCAGGCAATGTACTTGACATATCTTACATAGCTTTCCATCCTAAAAATAGTATAGTTTAAATGTCTCGTTTCATTCTCCATATGAACATTCAAAGAAATTTCAGCTACCATAATGCTAACCATACATTTTTTAGATACATTAAATTTTTATCTACATTTTCTTTTAAAGTTGCCCTTTCCCGTTTGCCTTCTTAAGTTAAGTCAATTTCTTAAATCCAAAAGGAGAAGCAGTCAATAAGACATCTAACTAAAATGTTATCCTTACATAAATGCAGTTTATAAAAAAATGTTTTCCACTAGTGAAAACCTTACACTTTCAAAGACAAGGACAAGCAAAAACTTATTTAATTGCAAAGCCAACCAGTTTCCATGTGAGTGAGTAAAATAGCTGTTCAGTACTATAGCATGCTACTATGTAGTTAATTATCTTTTACTGTTACTTATATAGCATTCAACTCTCCACATATATTTCCACATACAGATAGGATATTTAACAGGAGATCCATCACTTTGAATGTAATTACAAGTCCCTAATATATAAAATAAGGCACTTTATTAAAAAAGCATTCATAGAAGTTTCTGTTACTGGTGTCCAGACATCTGTTTCATTGAACCACATTTTCATTATAAGGCATATGTTATCTTCAGAAAGAATTTTGCATTTCGATTAAGTTATGAATAAGTATTAAATTACTGGGTGTCTGTAATTTTGAGGGGCTTGTTGTCCAATTATAAATAAAATATTTCAGAACAGAAATTTCATTTATGCTATATTAAGGGCTGCATTATGTTTCATAGGATTCTATAGGTACAGTAAAAAACAACTTATTTAGCTCAGCCTCTTGGTTCTACAGGATAACTACAGATTTAAAAAAATTAAGCCGGTTTAAAGGGGAATTAGGGGGAAATTAAGTGAAGAATTCTGGTAAGGGTATTACAGTCAGATCTAACATATGGGTAGAGATGAAGAAATTCAAAATGTCTTGATGTTCGGAATGTGAGTTTAATATGACACAGGCATGTCATAGAAGACTGTATGTGCTATGCTGAGGACTTTGAGGGTATATTTACACACACGAATATGCATTATGTTTTTAAGCAAATAAGTGTCACGATTAAGTCTGTATTCACTATAGGTAGCTGATTCTATTATGTGAAATATAAATCAACATGGTAAAGCCATTCCAATATGTAAGTAGCTGTTAAAATACAAAAAAATTAGACCTGGGTGGCTCAGTCAGTTAAGTGTCTGCCTTTGGATCAGGTCATGATCCCAGGGTCCTGGGATCAAGCACCTGTGTCGGGCTTCCTGCTCAGGGGACAGTCTACTTCTCCCTCTGACCCTCCCTCCGTTCATGCTCTTTTTTCTCTCTCTTTATCTCTTTCAAATAAAATCTTTAAAATGTATACGCATATAAAATAGAAAAGTAATATCCCAATAGAAATAATGGTTTAAAGGCATTAAAAAAAAGAAAATTTTCTTTCAATATTTGCAAAAATAATATAACATATTCAAACTATCATATATTATATGTAACATATATACAATACTTGTATATATATGTGTGTCATATATATTATAATATTTATATACTAATATTTGGTAGGATTGTGCATATGTGCAAATGTACACATACATACAGTTTTAGCCCACCTTGAGTGTGGAGGTGTGAATACTTACACAGATTGCTTGTGGTACTGATAACAATTTTTTGGCAGTTAACCTGGCAACACGTGCCAATGGCTTTAACCATCCCTACACCTCTTATAGGAATGTAAAGCAACGGAAATTACTACATTGAAGGATGGTCATCACAGTTAAAACATATCCATGTACACATACATACACATGTACATGTCAATGTATATATCCATACATCTATTTGACTAATAAGTCAATGATACTTATTGAATCTTATAACTTACACTAGCTTCTGGTATAGGTACCAAGTTTGGATCATTGAATAATGAACAATAATATTTTTTAAAGGAAGAAAGCCATGTGAAGAAATAGTGTATGATTTAAACTGCATATTTGAAGACCAAAGTAGACATATGATAAATGAATATACATTACAAAAATAAAAATTATTTTTACATGTTGCATATTAATAGTATCAAAAATACCCCCATATACATGCACACATATAAAAAATCAGAAAAATAATAAAAAGACATTTAAGGAAAAGATGCTTGGTTATTATACCTGTGTAATTGAATTCAAACTATTTTTCACATTTAATGTGCATTCCAACTTTATACTATAAAATGGAATATGTTCTAAATATACAATAGCAATACATGAAATTTTTAAATTAAGTAATTGCAGAATAAATTCTCTTTATAACATTCATTCTTTTGATTTAAAAATATATAGCTTTCCATCTAGCATATTTTTAGTGAATGTTACACTCAATTTGGTGTATTTTTTATATTTCAATGAATCTTTGAATTTTTATTTAAATTCCAGTTAATCAACATACATTGTAATATTAGTTTCAGGACTAGAATTTAATGATTCATTGACATATTATGCTTTGGGGTATTGTACATGAAATCTATTGCATTTTCTAATTCTTATGTAAGAATAGACTTAAGAATATTTATCTTGTGTCTTATTACCAAACTGAACTATTTAACTAATCTTATGTGTACTTTTAATGTAATCTTTTGATGAATTTTATCTTCAAATTTTGATTATTTTCTAATTTAGAAAACATATAATTTATATTTATTTCTTGACTTAACAAATTGTCTAGTTCATAAAACAATTACTTTCTAATGACAATTTCAATCCACGATTTTGGCTCTCAATTTATTTTTCTAATATTTGTTAAATTTTTTTAATATAAAATATGCCTCTAGTCTTATTTTTTTTAAGTATAGATAATATCAGGTTAGTTCTATTGTATTTACATTCTCCTTTTTATTTTTATTTTATTGAAGTATAATTAATGTACAATGTTGTATTAGTTTCAGGTGTATAACATGTTGATTTCACAATTCTATACATTAATAAATGTTCCCTCACCATGATAAGCGTGGTCACCATCTGTCACCATAAAACGTTATTGCAAAATTATTGACTATATTCCCTATACTGTAGTTTTCTCTCCACGATTTATTTTTTTTTATAACTGTAAGTTTGTACCACTTAATCATATTTGTTTATTCTACCTATCCCCATTCCCTTCCTTCTGGCAACCACAAGTTTGTTCTCTGTATTCATGAGTCTGTTTTGTTTTGTTTGTTCATTCGTTTTTTAGATTCTACATATAAGTGAAATCATGTGGTATTTGTCTTTCTCTGTCTGACTGATTTCACTTAGGGAATATCCTCTACTTATAGTATGCTCAGTCACTAAGAGTATTTAGATTATACTTAGTAATAGGTGACACACTCTAACAGATTACATTTGTTTAGTTAAATTACATTATTCTCACTTGATATACTAATACAGTGGATTAAGTTAATTAAATTTCTTAACTAAATTTCTACCAATACATTCCTTCATTTCAAAGAGATTCCTGTCTGTGATCAACCTTTAATATCCTGATGAATTTTGTTTGCATTTTATCTTTAGTTTTTGTCACTAGTGGAATTTTTCTATAATTCCCTTTGATTTGGTACTGTGATTAGTTATTGGCATCGCTTTTGCTGACTTTATAAAATAAATAGAAATGTTTCCACAGCCTAAAAATATTTAACAGAACTGGAATTGTACGATTCTTAAAAGTTAGTAAATATTCATTACAAAACCTCAGACCCTGAGAATATGTTGGGAAAAAAATATTTTTAAAAATGTTTCAGTCAGGGACTTTCCAAGATGGTAGAGAAGTAGGAGACTTTACTTTTGTCTGGTCCCAGGAATTCAGCTGGATAGCTATCAAATCATTCTGAACACCTGTGAACTCAACTGGAGATCGAAGAAAAGAATTGCTATAATTCTTTGAATAGAAAAGTAACCACTTTCTGCAAGAATGACAAGCTGGAAAAACTCATCTCAAAAAAGTACTAACTGCCAGGGACCCAATCAGTATGGATATATGATGTCAGAACTAGAGGTCAGAATCATGATTATAAAGATACTAGCTGGGGTTGAAAAAAGAATAGAAGACACTAAAGATCCCTTTCTGGAGAAATAAAAGAACCAAAATCTAATCAAGTCAAAATTAAAAAGGCTATTAATGGATACAATAAAAAATGGAGGCTCTAATTGCTAGGATAAATAAGGCAGAAGAGAGAATTAGTGATATAGAAGACAAAACAATGGAAAATAAAGAAGCTGAGAAAAAAAGAGATAAATAACTATTGGATCATGAGGAGAGAATTTGATAGATAAGTGATACCATAAAGTGAACCAATATTAGAATAATTGGGATCCCAGAAGAAAAGGAAAAGAGAGGGGGGCAGAAGGTATATTGGAGCAAAGTAGTTGAGAAACTTAACTAATCTGGGGAAGGAAACAGGCATTCAAGTCCAGGAGGCAGAGAACCCCCTCAAAATCACTAAAAATAGACCAACACTTCAACACATAATAGTGAAGCTTGGAAATCTCAGAGACAGAGAAAATCTTGAAAGCAGCTCAGGACAAGAGGTCCATAACCTACAAGGGTATATAGACTGGCAGCAGGCCTATCCACAGAGATCTGGCAGACCAGAAAAGACTGGCATGATATATTCAGGGTGCTACATGAGAAAAATATTCAGCCAAGAATACTTTATACAGCAAAGTTGTTATTCAAAATAGGAGAGATGAAAAGCTCCCAGGACAAACAGAAACTAAAAGAATTTGTGATCATTAAACTAGCCTGCCAAGAAATATTAAAGGGAATTCTTTAAGCAAAGAGAGAGCCCAAAAGGAACAAAGACTAGAAGGGAACAGAGACAGTATACAGAAACAGTGACTTTACAGGTAATACAATGGCACTAAATTCATATCTTTCAATAGTTACTCTGAAATGAGTAACTAAGGCTAACTGAGTAACTAAGTAACTGAGGCTAAATGCCTCAATCAAAAGATACAGGTATCAGAATGGATAAAAAAGCAAGATCCATGGTTATGTTGTCTGCAAGAGACTCATTTTAGAACCAAAGACACCTCTAGGTTGAGAGTGAGGGGGTGAGAAACAATTTATCATGTTAATGAACATCAAAAGAAAGCTGGGGTGGCCATCCTTATATCAGGAAAATTAGATTTTAAGACAAAGACTGTAATAAGAGATGAGGAAGGACACTATATCATAACTAAAGGGTCTATCCAACAAGAAGATCTAACAATTGTAAATATTTATGCCCCTAACATGGGAGCAAGGAATTTTATAAACCAATTAATAACAAAATAAAAAAAAGAAAAACCCACACTGATAATAATACAATAATAGTAGGAGACTTTAACACCCCACTCACTGCAATGGACAGATTATCTAAGCAGAAGATCAACAAGGAAACAAAGGCTTTGAATAACACTGGACTAGATGGACTTCACAGATATATACAGAGCATTCCATCCTAAAACAACAGAATACACATTCTTCTCAAGTGCACATGGAACATTCTCCAGAATAGATCACCTACTGGGTCACAAATCACATCTCAACTGATATCAAGAGATTGAGATTATTCCCTGCATATTTTCAGACCATGGTGCTTTGAAATGAGAACTTAATCACAAGAGGAAATTTGGAAGAAACTCAAATACTTCAAGGTTACAGAGCATCCTCCTAAAGAAGGAATGAGTCAGCCAGGAAATTAAAGAAGAATTAAAAATTTCGTGGAAACAAATGAAAATGAAAACACAACTATTCAAAATCTTTGGGATGCAGCAAAAGCAGTCCTAAGAGGGAAGTACATAGCAATATAAGCTTTTCTCAAGAAACAAGAAAGGTCTCAAATATACAAGCTAACCTTATACCTAAAGGAACTGGAGAAAGAACAGCAAAGAAAGCTTAAACCAAGCAGGAGAAGATAAATCATAAAGGTTAGAGCAGAAATTAATGAAAGAGAAACCAAAAAAACAGCAGAACAGATCAATGAAACTAGAAGCTGATTCTTGGAAAGAATTAATAAGCTCGATCATCCACTAGCCAGACTTATCAAAAAGAAACAAGACTCAAATTAATAAAATAGTGAATAAAAGAGGAGAGATCTTGACCAACACCAAGGAAATACAAATAATTTTAAGAACATAATATGAGCAAAAATATGCCAACAAATTAGGCAATCTGGAAGAAATTGATGCATTCCTAGAAACTTATAAATTACCAAAACTGAACCAGGAAGAAATAGAAAACCTGAACAGACCCATAGTCAGCAAGGAAATTGAAGTAGTAATCAAAAATCTCCCAAAAAACAAGAAGAAGTACCCAAGCTGGGCTGGATGGCTTCCCAGGGGAATCCTACCAAACATTTAAAGAACTGATACCTATTCTTATGAAGCTATTTCAAAAAATAGAAACTCATTTTATGAGGCCAGCATTCCTTTGATCCCAAAAACATTCAAAGACTCCACCAAAAAGGAAAATGACAGACTAATATCCCTGATGAACATGGATGCAAAAATTCTCACCAAGATACTACCCAATAGGATCCAACAGTACATTAAAAAGATTATTCAACACAACCAAGAGGGATTTATTCCTGGGCTGCCAGGGTGGTTCAACATCTGCAAATCAATCAATGTGATACACTATATTAATAAAGAAAGGTTAAGAACCTTATAATCTTCTCAATAGATGCAGAAAAAACATTTGACAAAGTACAGCATCCTTTCTTGATTAAAACTCTTCACTGTGTAGGAATAGAGGGAACATACCTCAATATCATAAAAGCCATCTATGAAAAGCCCACAGCAAATATTATTCTCAATGGGGAAAAACTGAGAGCTTTTCTCCTACGGACAGGGATGTCGACTCTTACCACTATTTTTCAACATAGTACTAGAAATCCTAGCCTCGATAATCAGACAACAACAACAATAAAAAGGCATCCAAATCAACAAAGTAGAAATCAAACTCTCACTCTTCAGGGATGACATGATTCTCTATGTGGAAAACCCAAGATACTCCATCCCAAAATTGTTAGAACTCATTCAATAATTCACCAAAGTGATAGCATATAAAATCAATGCACAGAAATCAGTTGCATTTCTATACACTGATGATGAGACAGAAGAAAGAAAAATTGAGGAGCTGATCCCATTTACAATTGCACCAAAACCCATGAGATACTTAGGAATAAACTTAATCAAAGAGGCAAAGGTATTGTACTCAGAAAACTATAGAATTCTCCTGAAAGAAATTGAGGAAGACACAGAAATGGAAAAATGTTCCATGCTCATAGATTGAAAGAACAAATATTGATAAAATGTCCATGCTACCTGGTGCAATCTATACATTCAAAGCAATCCATATCAAAATAACCATCAGCTTTTTCCACAGAGCTAGAACAAGTAATCCTAAAATTTGAATGAACCAGAAAAGACTTTGGATAGCTAAAGGAATATCGAAAAAGAAAACCAAAGCTGGTGACATCACAATCCCAGACTTCAAGCTCTATTACAAAGCTGTAATCATGACGATGGTATGGTACTGGCACAAAAACAGACACATAGATCAATGAAACAGAATAGAGAACCCAAAGTGGACCCTCAACTCTATGGTCAACTAATCTTCGACAAAGCAGGAAAGAATATCCAATAGAAAAAAGACAGTCTCTTCAACAAATGGTCCTGGGAAAATTGGACAGCCACATGCAGAAGAATGAAACTGGACCATATCCTTACACCACACACAAAATAGACTGAAAATGGATGAAAGACCTAAATGTGAGACAGGAATCCATCAAAATCCTAAAGGAGAATACAGGCAGCAACCTCTGTGACCTCAGCTACAGGAACTTCTTGCTAGACATGTTTCTAAAAGCAAGGGGAACAAAGGCAAAAATGAACTATTGGGACTTCATCAAGATCAAAAGCTCTTGCACAGCAAAGAAAACAGTCGACAAAACCAAGACAATCGACAGAATGGGAGAAGATATTTGCAAATGACATATCAAATAAAGGACTGGTATCCAAAATCTATAAAGAATTTTATCAAATTCAACACCCAAAGAACAAACAATCCAATCAAGAAATGGGCAGAAAGCATGGACAGACATTTTTCCAAAGAATACATACAAATGGCTGACAGACACATGAAAAAATGTTCAGTATCACTTGGCATCAGGGAAATACAAACCCAAACTACAATGAGATACCACCTTACACCAGTTAGAATGGCCAAAAACAACAAGACAGAAAGCAACAAATGTTGGTGAGGATGCAGAGAAAGGGAAACACTTTTACGCTGTTGGTGGGAATGCAAGCTGATATAGCCACTCTGGAAAACAGTATGGACGTTCCTCAAAAACTTGAAAATAGAGTTACCCTACAACTCAGCAATTGCACTGTGAGATATTTACCCCAAAAATACAAATTTAGTGATCCAGAGGGGCACCTGCACGCCAATGCTTATAGGAGCAATGTTCACAATAGCCAAACTGTGGAAAAAGTAGAGATGTCCATTGACAGATGTCCATCTATCTATATGTACTATATATATATATATATATATATATATATATATATATGTATATATCTCACATCTTCTTTATGTGTATATATATATACACATATACAACGGAATATTACTTAGCCATCAAAAGAGAATTCTTTCCATTTGCAATAACATGGATGGAATTAGAGGGTATTATGCTAGAGAAATAAGTCAATCAAAGAAAGACAATTATATGATCTCACTCATATGTGGAATTTAAGAGATAAAACAGGGTCATAAGGGAAGGGAGGAAGAAATAAAACAAGACACAATCAGAGAGGGAGACAAACCATAAGAGACTCTTACTCACAGGAAAAAAAAAAAAAAAACTGATGGTTGCTGGAGGGGAGGACAGTGGGGGGATAGGGTAACTGGTGATGGACATTAAGGAGTGTACATGATATAATGAGCATTGGGTATGATATAAGACTGATGAATCACTGAACTCTGGCTCTGAAACTAAGAATACACTATATGTTAATTCACAAAATTTAAATAAAAAAATGTTTCAATCAGTACCATGGTTACTTTTATTCAATTTCTTTCTTCATTTCAGTTTGGATATTTATAATTCCTTGGATTTTTTGAGTGAAATATAGATTATAAAATTTATTAGCAAAAATTCTACATTAAAGTGATGAATCATTAAATTTTACTCCTGAAACTAATATTACACTATATGTTTACTAACCATAATTTAAATAAAACCTTGAAATTACAAAAAAAATCTACATTAATTTAAAATCATAGCTACAGTCACTCTTTCTATCTTCCTTGTCTCCTCATTTCTTTCCTTTTTTTCTTCCTCCTGGTCTGCTTCTACTTCCGCTCTCTCTGTCTTTTTCCCTCTTTCTATTTTGGTCAATAATGAATCAATTAAGTCTCTGTATTATCTCTTGGCCAAAACTCTTTGGGTCCACATATTGAATACTCGTTTGTGTTGTCTTATACGAATTGTAATCATATGTTATTATTTCTTTATTGTTATAGATTTTATTTATTTGTTGTAGGGAAAGAGAGAGAGAGAGATCAGTGAGGAGGAGCAGAGGGATAGGGAGAGAATCTTAAGCAGACTCTGCACTGTGTGGAGCCTGATGTGGGACTCCCTCTCACAACTCCAAGATCAGAGCCAAAACCAAGAGTCGGACATTAACCTACTGCACCACCCAGGTGCCCCCATATTTGATTTTTTAAAAATATATTTAATTTATGGAAGAATTTTGTGTGTTTAAACACTTCTCATGGATTTTAATATTTATTTTATTATTGTCTGAAAATGTTTAAACTATGCTGATTAGAATATACCTACACAATAGAGAGTTTTAATTTTCTAGTTTACTTTGTGACCACTCTTGAAAATTTTACAGAAAATCTGAAAAAAGACACTTGTGTTTTTATAATTCAACATTCTGTTTGTATAGTACAACATTCATTATGAAACTACTAATTCAGTCTTAATAATTATATTACTTAAACTTTGTCTTTTTCCTCTTAATTTTTCAAATACTGAGAGTGATGAGGTAACAAAATAGAATACGATTGTGGATTTATCAATTTTGTTTCCAGTCCTAATAGCTTTTGCTTCATATTTTAATATTGTGGTTTTAGTTTATATGATATTAATTTCAATAGGAAGTGCTTTTAATTTTACCTCGTTTGATGTTAATATCACAAACCATGTATTTTTTTGGTACTTTCTCATAAATGATTGCCCATCTTGAAAATATCTCTGTCCTTAACTCCTTTAAACAGGCAGGGCTTTGGTATACCACTAGGGTTTGTGCGGGCTTTTTCTTCTCTGTAGAAACCTTATCCTTAAAATCCTCACTTGGTTCACTCTTATTCAACTTGGATCCTTCACCTTCAGTACTTCCCTATGTTTAATCCACCTGCTAAAAGCATTCTCGGTACTGTTCCTCTCTTTTATAACCCATTAAATATGTAATTTAAAAATTTTTCTCTGTCGTGTGGTGAATAATACTTTTTTCCTCAAATAGAATATAAACTCTATTAACAGAGAGTGGGCCTGGGTAATCTGTGTATTGTATCACTGAATGGAATGTCTGACACATTCTAGACACTCAGTCAGTATTCCCTAAGCAAATGAATGGAGATATGAGGAAACATATATCTGTTACCTTTTTTTTTAATAAACCAGAAAAAAAAAGATAAGTCTAATCATGGCTTAGCCTTTCCTGAACCTACAGAAGAAAATTTAATTTCCTCTGCATTGTGTACAAAAGACTTTCTTGATCTTCTCATGGAAAAATTCTCTAACCCATCTTCTATCAGTTTTGCTTTTCAAATATACTCAATTATTTAAATTTCTCTGAATTCATTAGTACCCCTTCATGCAGGGAAATTGTTCCAAGACCCCCAGTGGATGCATGAAACTGCTTATTGTACTACACTCCATACACACTGTTTTTTTTTTCTTATACATACATACCTATGATAAAATTTATTTTATAAATTAGGCACAGTAAAAGTTGGCAATAATAACTAATGAAAAATAATTATAATAGTATACTATACTAAAGTTATATGAATATAGTCTCTCTCTCCTTGTACTGTATTTACCTTTCTTCTTGTGATGATGTGAGATGATAAAATGCCCCTGTGATGAGATGAAGTGAATGAGACAGGCGCTGTGACTACTATTGACATTCTGATGAAACTTTAGGAGCAGGATCGTCTAGACTGAGGTTAACTGCTGATGACTGAGGTCTGTGTCCTCTCCTTGCAAAAAGGATCTATCATTTTCATATTCATTTCAAGAACACTGTAGACAATAAGAACAGCACCACAAAATGTTTTGAAAGGATGAATGTTATTTTACAAAAAAATTATTTTTTAAATGGTTAGCAGGTTTTGAAACTGAATGACCTGGGCCTTCAGCTTCCAACTAGGAACGTTGGACTACAGTCTTGGCTCTGCTTCATTCACCAGGGGTGCAGGTTTAAAAAAAAAAAGCGATTAAGCTTTAATATGGTTAAAATATTCAGGTATACTTAGATGATATTTTACATCAGTTACACTTTCTTTTGACATATTATTTTGCTTTGAAAACATAGAATTTGAGCAAATTTGAATTAGTAATGGAGGCAGACATTTCTCTAAGAATACTCTAACTGGTATTTTTCTTTATTTCTATCTCAATATTTTAACTCTATTGATTTGATCTCTATATAGTATTTAATATACCCATTGTCCAGAAATAATTTAATATGAATCATTATTGTCATTGAACTAAGCAAGACATATTTAGGTATATTTCATTGTCTGGTTTAAAAAGTGAAAACATATATTACTTAAAAATAAGTTATATCTTGGGGCGCCTGGGTGGCTCAGTGCGTTAAGCCTCTGCCTTCAGCTCAGGTCATGATCTCAGGGTCCTGGGATCGAGCCCCGCATCAGGCTCTCTGCTCAGCGGGGAGCCTGCTTCCCCCTCTCTCTCTGCCTGCCTCTTTGCCTGCTTGTGATCTCTCTCTGTCAAATAAATAAATTTAAAAAAAAAAATTAAAAAAAATAAGTTATATCTGTGTTCAAAATCCTTTATTTAAACATCTCTTCTTGCTCAGGAATATTGCATATTATATAGGAATATTACATATTATGATTACTGAGAATTTTTAAAATATATTTTTTTCAGTTAACAACTTGTAACTATACTGTGTTAAATAGTTTTAACTACCAGAGTTTGTTCTAAAGATGTATTTTAATAACATAACCTAAATATCCCATTCTTTCCAGTGATGCATAAAATGTTCTTTGTTTATTAACAAAATCTTTATTCCTAAGAAGAATCGGCAATTTCAAGAAATGAAAAGATCACTATTAGCTAGTACCGGAATTTTACTGTTTTGTTAATTCAAAGTAGTTTGTTGAATTCACCATCACCACTTTTATGTACATGTTCTATCCTAGAGATTGTGACCTCTTTAGTAGTTATTTATATTATTATGCAATTGAAGTTCTATTTACTCATTTTTCTTTCTTTCCTTTTTCCTTTAACATGCTGCAGTAGCTAACATATTATGGAGAGAAGAAGGTACTAAATTCCATTATTTTTATACCGTGATTATTTTGCTTAATTTTTAGTGGATTTGTTGACTATCAGTTTTAATAATTACCTTATTCATTTTTATGTTGTCTCAATATTTTTGTTTGATTATAAATTGATATTTTTTTAAACCTGATACCATTAGAAATATTTACTACTCTTATCAGTTTGATTTATTATCATGCATAACCAGTGAAGTACATTATAATATCTTGAAATGCTTTTAAGAATTTAAAATTAGGTCAAAGAAATAAAAGCAAACTTAAGCATAACTTCCATAATAAACCCTGATTTAGATTAGAAAAAAATCTATAAAAACCATTGCCTTGTCAAAAGAATGTAATAAATTATTTAAGAAAATAAGTTGTAAACTTGAAGGACTTAGTTTCAAATCTAGTCTCCACCACTAGATAACCAAGGGCCTCCTTATGTCCTAATTTTCTCCATCATCTCCATTGATTAATGATTTGCTTACTCTTCATAACTTTAGTATATTTTGCAGATAATTTTAAGACATATATAATAAATGTCTTTGGGTAAAGTTTTTAAATCTTTTATTTCATGTGCAATTATCATCAGGGTCCTTTGTTGTTTCTTAGAATAAACAAGATTTAACATAATATACTTGAGAAAACAATATGCATGATTTAGATTCATAGGCATCTGTAAATTATTTTTCTTACAATGCCACAGTTATTGGCAAGGCATTACAATTAGAAATGATTGCCTGTGATAATAGTAATGGTGGCCAGAGATAATAGACCTGCTTGAGGAATCACTGAATCCTAACAGTGTATACAATTATTTCATAAAAAGTAATTAAAATAAAGCTAACTAAAGTTTTCAAAAATTTCCTACCTTTATTTTTAAAAGATAGAATAGTAACAAGGATGGACTCATGGTTCCATGATCTATTTTTATTTCCACCGTAATAACGCTTTCTGTTTGCCTGTTTGCCTCTTTACCATGGCCAAGAGAAATTTATCCCAACTGTGGAATCCCAATTTCAGGCATTCTAAGATAAATATTGGAAAAAGAGTTAAAAATTATAAACCTCTAATAATGTCATTGTACCTCTATGCAAGTATTAAAACCATAAAATTTTGTTTAGCTGAAAAGTTATTTTTTAAACATGAATATCAGAGTTTAGCTTAGCTAGGACTCTGTACTCTAAATCAATTTTACTGAGTTTAATATGTATTATCTTAGGAATCACGTGGATATTTAAGCTTGCAGCACAGCGTCCTCTACTTCTCTGGGTTCTTCTTCCAGTTCTTTTCTAGTCATCATTGTGGTTTGCAGGTGTGTGGAAAGACATTGTTAAGAGAGGAAACATGCCATTCATTTATTGACAAATATTTTAAAGAGCCTATTAAATGTAATGCACTTTGAAAATATTGGAAATATAAAGATAGGAATATCTTCCTCAAAGAAAATTTTGATCCAGTAAGTTAAAGTCTTAATCATTCTTATTGATAACTAATTTTACTATATGAGTTGAAAATACACATTAAAAGAGCCACTGTTTGGTTTCCTTCTACAATATTTTTTATAGTCTTGTAATAAAATATAATCTAATGAAGTACATGTTAAAGTTTATTTAATGGACAACAGCTTAGGAATATGTTATATGGTCTCAATAATACATGTTTTGGTTTGGATAAACAACAAATTAAAGAACTTTACGCCATTTTACTCATTGATGAATTAATCTTAACTTTTAAATATGCTAAATTCAAGTTCCAAGGAGAGAAGTAAGGTGGCTCACTATATAACATAGCATTTCCTAAATTTGTTATAACATGGAATTATTTTGATGAATATCTATAGGATCAATGTTGAATAAAGACTACTTTGGGAAAAACTGGATGGATATGACATATAATGATTTGAAAACCAAAAAAATAATTTCTATGTTTATAAAAATTGAATGCCCCTTCTATTCCTTGTGAATATTTATGAATCTATTCACATGAAAATACAGAAACGATTGAAATAATTCACTATATATATATTAGTCAGGCTCATTAACACCTACCAGTACAAAATGCAAATAGAAATTGCAGGGAAATCTTACAACAAGGCTTAAGTGTTAAACCATAATCCGATTAGCTTTGTGATCTATAATGTCACCAAAGTGGGGGAAAAGGGATATGACAAGCAGGTTAACTTTTAACTTCTTCAGCCTGAAATTATTCACATTTCATTGGCCAGACTATTATACATTGCAAGGGAGGTTAGGAAATAGAGACTAATATATACCAATTTTGTGAGTTCCATAAGTTTCTCATAAATTTGTTTTTAGAGAAAAAAAATGCTGAGGTTCTCAGGACCAGATTACTGCCTCACAGTAATATTGATGAATTATTTAAAATGAAAAAGAAATTTTCAGAGCATAGGCTTCTGAATGCATCAAACTTGGAAAGTCATAGCATTGTGCAGAGGTAGAAACCATGCCTTCTAATGGTCAAATCAGTACATGATGCCAATTAAATCATTAAATCATTTTCATTAGCCAATCCACTATCATAGCCTTAAATAATAACATCAACCTAAATTTTAGTGTTTTATATTTTCATTAAAATGGTTTTCAAATCAAAATTGTGATCTGATGAGAGATACCCATTTGCAGATATATGTGTATATACATACACATAAATATGTATATATATGCTAGATCTATACATATATACATAAACACATGGGTACATATATAATTTTACATATGATTCTATCTAACATTACTTATATAGCACAGATACTCTATTATGTTATAATCTTTGCTATGCTACTCATTAAATGTAAATTAACAATGCAGATTTGCATTCAGCTTTTACAGCATATCTTTGGAAGTTCAGGAAATGGTATACTGACTCAAAAGGACTAGTTTTAGATAATTTCACTCTGCCCAGGCAAATAGTACCCAATTGCTGGATTAATAGTGGCTAGTAAATAGCTTGATACAACTACTCACTTTCTAGCAAGAATGAAATAGTAAATTTTATCTTAGTTGAACATAATATAAAGATCTTATTGAGGTGCAGTGGAATGATGCTACTTTGTTTGTAAAGAAGTTTTTAGCTCCAAAGACAAAGACACAAAACATGGGAATATTCATGAACCAACAATCCCTGCTAGTTATTCAAGATGAGAAATGTAATATGGATAGTCTATCTACTCTCGGCTATATTTTTCTTTAGCTAAAAAATGATATTTTTTTCTAGATTTCAAAAAAAAAGAAAAAGATGAGTTTAGGATCTCTTAAAAGTGAAAAGAATAATATCAACTAATGAAGGTCTTTACAGCACTAAAATTTATTGAATTATCATTGGTTACCAAATCACTCCATCGTATGATTATAATTTGCTCTTGACCATAACTTAAATCCTAAAGCAATGGCAATTTAGATCAGAGGAAGATAAACATCACCACAAAATATATTATTAACTATCTTTTGTTACTGTTGTCCATCCAGTAATTAGAAATTAACTGAATTTTATCACTGATGTAAATTATGTAATATATGTGCTATATATAAAAAATAACATCATTGTATTATCATGATATGCTGTTCATAAACAGCTATCCTAAAGGATTGAGACAGGCATGTGCATTACATTCATTTTTTCTCAGACCATTTCACGTATTTAAAGGTGCAGTATTGATTAGAAAATCCTCTGGGAAATACTTCTCTTTTACATGACTGCAAGTAATTCTTGCTTGCATCCTTTCTCTGTAGAGAAAGAAAAACAAAGCAAAAAGAAAGCTCACAAGGAACAAACAAGTTATGGATCACTTTCTGGAGCCACTATACTCCATTAGATTAACAATCGACCCGGAAAAGACAAAGTACGTGTGTCTGTCTTCACCGGGGGATGAAAAAAGAAACTAGAGGCAGCATGTATTGCCGATCCTTACTATGATGAGAGTGGTGAAGCTTTTAACTGAAGCCGGGAACTTTTGTAATATCCTGCAATACAATGCATGAATGAGGAGAGAACTGTAATTGAAACCTACATGGTTATTAAACTTTTCGGAACTCAGAACCCCTTTGCATTCTTCAAAATTACTGAGAACTTGGAAGTTTTTGTTTATGTGGGTTACTCCTATCCACCTATATTTACCATATTAAAAATAAAACTGAAAAACATTAATGATATTTATTAATTTATTGAAAATAACCATAATAAATTCATTTATAAGTACCCATAAATAGCACAGTTTTAAAGCTATATTTTTAAAAAATGAAGAGATTCACATTGTTTTGTATTTTGAAAATCTTTTTAATGTGTGACTGAATAGAAGATGCTGGATGCCTATATCTGCTTCTTCAATGAATTGTTGTGATATCACTCATTACATCATATGTCATGTAGCCTGTCAAAAAGTACACTCTACATTTGGAAGAATCTAATTTGTGAGAATGAGAGAGAAAAATGCAAATGACACCTTAGTATTATTATGAAAATTGTTTTGACTTTGCAGACCCCCCCGAAAGGATCAACTATGAGAATTGCCTACTAGGAAATGAAGTTGATCTTTTAGGAGGCTCATAGATTCATAGAATTGATATCATAGAAAACTAAATGTAGCAATATATCTCACAGTATAGATTTGAGGAAAACAGGGAAACAGAAACCAAAATCTGATTATATACCATTTCACCATTTTTTTCTACTAATGTTTAAAAGAGAAAATGTCAGTCATAAAAACAGTGACAGTACCATTTTTTGAAATTTTACTATATGCCAGTCACTCTGCTAAATGTTTTACTTTCTCCATAAAATTTGATTCTTACAATAGCTATATGATCTGAGTATAATTATTATCTCCAAACTTGAGATGGGGAAATTATGACATAGACTGAATAACTTTCCCGTGGTACAACACTGAGTTCTAGAGCCTTGATTAGCCTCGGAGTTGTTCGAACCCAGAGAATGGAGTTTATCTCTATGTAACATTCTCCCAACCCCCCCCCCAAAAAAAAGTTCAGACGTGGAAACTTAACAGTTATAGTGAACATACACAAAGACATTATTATTTTGTTTATAAATAAAGCCAATGAATGCTCCAAATGAAAATCTGCATGTGTCTTTAATTTCCAACATTTTTTATCAGGTAATTTATATTATTCTGTGCTCAGTGTAATCATAATAAATATATATATGTATAATATTATAGCAGTAAATTTAAAAAGAAACACATCTGTGTACTAGATGTGTTTATATGTGTATATATCAAACAAATCTGATATATTTAGACCATAAATTCTGCTGCTAAAACCTACAAAAAACTTGATTTAAAAAATCTCTCCAGCCAAAGGGCACCTGTGTGGCTCAGTCAGTTAAGTATCTGCCTTTGGCTCAGGTCATGATCCCAGAGTCCTGACATCCAGCCGCCCCCCATATGGGCTCCCTGCTCAGTGGGGAGTCTGCTTCTCCCTCTGCCCTTCCCTTTCTCCCTGTTCATGCTCCTTTTTTCTCTCTTTCTCAAATGAATAAATAAAATCTTAAAAAAAAAAAAATCTCCTTAGCAAAAAAAAAAAAAAAAAAAGAGTAAACATACCTCTTGTGGGTAGAGTGAGGAGGAACTCATAGATAGCTCTAAGGGTATACATAAAATTTTAATTCATAGCAGATTGATTAAAAAGTAGTTCTTATTTTTTTAGTTCTTATTTTATAATTATTATTTTAGCTAATATATTTATATATAGTATTACTGAAAAGCTATATTTCCACTGAATATAATAAGGTTCAAAAGTAAACCTTACATAATGAAATCTGTATTTCTTCAATAACCTGTAACCTGGAAAGTAGTTCATGTTTGTAAAAATGCTGAATATGTAACATATAAAAAGTAATAAAATAGACTTCAGATTTGAACAAGTGATTTGGATGAATTAACTGGGTTTTAGAGGAAAATATAGCTCAGAAATTTCATCAGTGCAACCATGCAGTGAAACCCCACTGACTGTATTTTGTACATATTATGGTAAATAACATAATGAAAGTATCCATTTGAGTAAGGGCAGAAATATTTCACAAAACTACAAAGAGTCTGGACCTAGAATATTTGTCAGGTTCAAACACATTCAAATTTCTAATTGGGGAGCAGAATTTTGCAGCAGCTGAAGGGAGGGAGAGTCATGTTCATTAAAAAATTTAGTAACTTTGCAATAATCATCAAACATAGTGTGTAACTGACACAGCTGAAAACTAGCACATTGAGACCTGGTCGTGTTCCCAAGTTTCAGCAACCAATAATGTTAAATTGAGAGTCATTGACATGTAGTACATGTCAGTCCTATGTTAATGTAGACATGGAAGCTTGCTGATAAGAATCAATTGTTTTGGAGTAAAAACTGACTTTTTAAAAGTTTTATCCTTCGGGCATAGAACTTATATTCCTTTATGCATAACTATAATTATAAATAAGAGCTGACAACTACTAAATTTATTTTATGAAAAATATGACTTGAATTTAGTTTTTGCCACTTCTATCGTTCAGGAATATTCCATCATAATGTAGTGCTCCCTGGAATTATAATACGTAATTAACTGATAAAGATTGCATGTTTTAAACTATGAGTGCTATCAAATATTTATATAAACAATAAGATGTGTCAAAATAATCTGTAGTCACTTAAAATGCATAAGCATAATTTCATGTGCTAAAATAAAATTATAACCACTATATATAAACACCAACAAAGTCATAATTATGCTTAAATACATTTTCCTCTAAATGATAAGAATAGGTGGATATATGGCTCAATGGACAAAACTGGAGACTTTTTATATTAACTAGGAACATATTCAACCAGAGTAAATATGGTTTAAGTTGAAAAAACAAATATTTTTATGAATCAGTACACCTTTATCGTGGTCTTCAGGCTTGACTTAATAAACCTTGCAGGTATTATCAATCAAAATGAAAATGATGCTTGCGGAATTTTTTGTACTTAAATAAATTATTTCTTTTTATTGCTATTTTCAGAATTTAAACCTTTCAGCAGCAATGGTTTGGCTTTTCAAACTTCGAATATCATTACTTATCTTTTAAAGAACACATGCTATCATTCAATTGTGTATGCTGTAGTTTGAAGAAATATGATTGTACAAAGCAGTTCAACTGAGCATGGGATTGGGTGAGGATCAGAAAAAGAAAGGACTGTATGTGCTCAGGTCTGGCGATGTTGGAACAAAGCAGAAGCAGAGGAGACAAAGAGAACAGGTGGAATATACGGAAATTCTCTAGGTGCAGGCATCAGTTAACACTAGCTGCATTCCAGGTGTCAAATTTGTAGCATCCTGCGCCCATTACATGTGGCTTAAAAAAGTTAAGTGAATTTCTGAGATATCATACACCCAGATCTATAGTGTGAACAAAATTAGAAGTATGATTTAAATCATTCATTCAGATTTTTCTAAGACCGTAAATTAATTCAAGTTTTAAAGTGTAGAAACAGATCCCGAATTTTGTCTGTATAAAACTGAAATCTAAGACCTCTGTTTAGGATTACATTTACAAAAGTTATTTTAGGAAAATATATATTCTCCAAAATCTAAACGACTTGGTCTTTTTGTTTTTAACAGTCTTTATGTAAACTATATTTCTATGAAGAATGAAATTTTGTTTTCCCTAGGGAAATCTAATAAAAATATACAGTAAATATAATTCTTCAAAAAATATTCTTATTCCTTAATCAATACCTAAATTAAATAGGGGATGGTCTCAGACATAATTTATGTATCAAAGAGTTTATTATATTCATTTTTATCTGAAACATTTATTGAATTATATTAAAGAAATCACTGAATTGCAGATTAGGGAGAATAAAGTAGAATGTCTGCATAATATCAGAAAGTTGCTTTGGTGTACGGTAAAAGCTTCATATGGTTTGCTATTATTAACATTACACACCTTTACAAATCGATCTCCTGCTGCTATTATGAGGAACACTGAGTTTGGGTTGTAGAGATTTCTGATAATTTTATTTTGAACTTTTGAATGTGTTTTTACTCCTAAGGTCTGGGAATTGGGAACATGTTCTATGTTTTTTATGAAGATGGAATCAAAGTGATACAGCCCATAGAATGTGAATTTCAGAGGCACATTAAGCCTAGTGAAAAGCTCCTTGGATTTCAGGCAAGTATTTAAAAACTTCCTTTGCAGGAAGTTTATGCGGCAGTTTTGTTAAGTAGAATTACATTTCGGAAAAATGAAATCCATGCATAGATGAGATGTTTGGGGAGGAGAATATTAAAACTGTGATACTGGCTGTTATTCTATGCAGGTTTAATATTTGAAGAAGAAAAATGATATGTTGTGGATTCCTAATTACTTGTTCTAATTAAAATAAAGGCAATAGAAGTAAAAATACGTAGGATGAACACAGTGTAATAATTTTACCTACTCCTTAATTTAGAATGTTTTACATTTTGGTAGGCAATGGTTACTTTAACAAAATGAAAGAAAATAGCATGCAAATAATCTGATGGGAAATTGAGGTCTATTAGCTTCTTTATAAAGATTGATTCCCTTTTATTTTTCATCTCATTTTTATGGGGTCTCAATGGAATGAATACTTTAGATTTATATACAAAAATATTAATTCTTTTATATATTTATGTGTACCTTACCCATCCCAGAAAGATTTTTTTCTATAAAATATTGGTACAACATTCAGAAAATAAAATAATATTTAACAAAATGAGTATTGATTATATAGATTATAGAGAGACTATATTTTAATAAAATAATAATAAATTATAATTATTTGTATATTGCCATAACTATATGTATCTCTCCACATAAACATGTATACACCAAAATATGTAATATTAAAGTATCTACGTTATTTATGTGTTCCCACACATATTTGGACATGCACTAAACACCCAAAATAAATAAGATATTGGTAGACCTCATCATGGAACCTCTCTTGATACTCATTTTTAAGGTTGGTATGGCCATGAGATATGAGTAAAATAAATATTTAATGCCATTGTTTAGATTTTTTTACTTTGAAGTCCTATTTTCAGCATAGCCACTGTTATTGTATATTGATATATGGAGACAATTTACACCTTAAATCTATGCCCTAAAATAAGAAGAAAAGAAAAAAAGTATATGGGTGAGATAAGATAGTCCAGCTTCCCTCCAGATATTCTATAGGAAAAAGCACTCTTACTTTAAATAAAGGAAATAATTTAACTCAATATGTCTAGGATTGTTAAAAGAAATGAAACCATTTTTGGGTGCATGGATGGCTTAGTCAGTTAAGCATCCAACTCTTGTTTTCTGCTCAGGTCATGATCTCATCGGTCATGAGATGGAGCCCCATATTGAACTCTTCCCTTAGCAGGACGTCAGCTTGAAGGTTCTCGCCCTCTGCCCCTCCTCCCACTGATGTACGCTCATGCGCACACTCTCTCTCTCTTAAATAAATAAATCTTTAAATAAAATAAAATAAAACAAATGAAATCATTTTTAATTTAAAAATATTTCAGTTATAAGATAAATTGTTAAATGGAATTATTATCATTTTGGCTAAGCTATGGTTTAACAAGTCAGACAACATTTTAAATTGCACAATTTTGTTTTGTTTTATAATCATATAACTAAGACCATCTTGAATAAAGTACATATGTGTATGTAAATAAACAAATGCATATATGAAAATATAAATATTTGCTTGTGATAAAGCAAATCATGCAATTTTATACCACATTCGTATTTTCATAAAAGAATTATGGATGAAAAATCTGGGCTAATTCACAGATATAGGAAATATAGCATCAAAATGTTTTAAATCAAAGCAAAAGAATTTTGTAGGAGTATATCTCTGAGTTCTACAGGACCAGCAGTTTTGTAGCTGACACAGATGTGTTGGTTATATCACAGAATTTGAAACTTCAGTTACTAACACTAATAAGATAATCTGTGAAATCCATACTTTTCATCACAAAACTGTCACCTCATGAATTTGATTTGCAAATTTAAAGACAAAAAATTTTCTTCCTACATTACGAGTGTGCAATTCCAGAGTACTGGCTAATGGTTTAATGTAATTCGGTTCAATGCAAATCTTGAAGAATGTGCTTTTTCAGAACATTTCTTGATGGCTCTGGATGAGTTAATTTAACTATTGGGAATCTAAAGCTGAAAAAGCAAGCAAAAACTTGATGCGACACTTTGTGACATGTCTGGACAATAGGGATGTGATTTTACTTACCTGAATTCCTTTCTCTTTAAAGCTTTTGAATACATAGGCTTCTCCTAAAACAACTAAAGTAGAAACTACATAGGATTATGTATATCTATCTCTCCATATATATCAGGCTATATAGTGAGAAATTACATACATACATATATAAATTATAAATATTTTTTTATAAAAATTAAAAATTGAAGAAGTGAAAACCAAATCCCATGATGACAGCCTTCAGTCATTTCCTTCAACCTGAGAACCTTATCTGCAAGCATACATCAACAGTGAGTGTCAAAGCAAGGATAGTTACAAAGAACTAATTGATTGTGTCAGATTTTCCAAATCACAGCCTATAGAAACTTATATTCATCCTACATATGAGTTTATGCTAAGAATGCATAATACAAAAATGGAAGAAAATATGTTAGCTTAGCTATATTATATAAAACAATTTTTATATAATTTATAAAATTTTAGTACTCTAATGGAAGAATAAGCAGAAAGAGTAAGAAATGTCAGATTTGTGCTTTTGAGAACAACTATCAATGTGTTTTTTTTTTTTAAGATTTACTTATTTATTTTTGAAAGAGAGAGAGACAGAGAGAACATGAATGGTGGGAGAGGCAGAGAGAGAGGGAGAGAATCCTCAAGCAGACTCCCCACTGAGGGCAGAGTCCAACATGGGTCTGGATCTCATGACACTGAGATCATGACCTGAGCCGAAATCAAGAGTCGGCCCCTTCACTGACTGTGCCATCTGGGTGCACCAAATGTATGTTCTTTAAGTTTATGGCCTTTCCATTGCTTTGGATGTTGAAATTAAAACACAAATACATTTCAGCTGACCAATATATTTTTTCAGCATTAGGAATAATATTGAAAATTTTGACTTAACTAAAACTATGTCCTGCTTATAACTGCTAAGTGCAGACTATAGAAACATTCCATGAATACCAAAAAAGAAAAACATATTTCCTATGTAATTAACATAATTAACATAGTCCATATATATGAAATAAAGATTACAGCAAATAAACTTTGATTTCATATTGCTCTGTTATTTTTTATTCCTAAATAATTATTTCTTATGAGAAGCTATTTTATTTTCTGTTTAAACATGAGAGAGACGCCAATTTCAGAGTGTGTAAGCTATTTGGTGTTACATTTCTAGATTTACATTTCTAGTTATAAAATAATGTCCTGGGGAAATTGTTGAGTATTACGTAAAGAGAAAACTTTTCTCCAGAGAAACAGAACCAATAGAACTAATGTCTGTACCTATATCTATCTCTGACTCTATCTTTATCCCCATCTTCATCTATCTTTGTCTCTGTCTCCATCTCTACTCTTTTATTTCAAGAAATTGTCTCAGGTGATGGTGGGTGGGGTGGCAAGTCTGAAACCCATAGGGCAGGACAGGCAGCAGGAAATTCAGGTAAGAGTGGATGCTGTAGTCTAGAGTTCTGAAATTCACAGATGAGGCCAGTAGACCAGAAATTCAGACGCAAGCTGATATTGAAGCTGTGAGTCAGCAATTTGTAGGCAGACTGGAAACTCAAGCAGATTTCTGTGTGGAAATCTTGAGGTAGAATTCCTTTATCTTTGGGAAAACTTATTCTTAAATCTTAAGGCCTTCAATTGATTGGATGAGGCCCACTCGCATTATGGAAGGTGATCTGTTTTGTAAAGAACAATATGTTAGTCACCTCTAAACAACTTTACAGCTAAATCTAGACTGGTGCTTGCCCAAACAACTGGACACCATAGCCTAGTCATAGCCCAGTTAACATATAAAGTTAACCATCACGTCTTACTATCTCTTTTAGTCAAGGTCCTAATTAATTCATGTTTGTATTCCCAACATGTTGAGTACAGTGCCTTACACATAGCAGATAAGTCAAACAATTGTTAAATGAATTTAATGAAAATTCCATTGCTTAGAGCCTTCATTCTTTTATGCATTCTCTAAGTTTAAAGATGTATATCTAATTTCTTCCTCACCTTAATATTGTTTCTAACTTTACAATTCCCACAAAACACTGCTCTTCTAATGTGTTTGTGAAAAATGTTTCATAGAATAATTTATCAATAAATTGTTTCAGGGTAAATATAACCTCATGGGTCTATTTAATTCAGGATCATATAGTCAAAATATACTGTATGAGATAGTTTGGAGTTCTATTACAGAGGGAAAAAAAACTACCTCCTTGTGATTTTAGAAGATAAATTTCTTGAGTGAGAGTAGTGGAAATGAGTCTTTTGGAATTATTTTTTCCCATGAAAAGATTAAACAATATTTTTCAAAGTCAATGTTGATATTAAGAGAATGGCAATGCAATTTCCAATATGACTCATTAGTTAGTAACATTTAGATAAAAACTGAAATACTTAGAATATAGAATTTTCCATCAAATCTCTCAGAAGATGCTATTTGCTTGCTTTAAATAAAAATTCAATTTTGGTGCAATGTCAGATTACATCGGGTTTCAGCTTTTGATGGTGAGTTGGTGAGGATTCATTCAACATGGTTTATACTTTCGTCTCCTTTTTTTTACTTTTTTGTTATATAGCCTTACTAGATAAGACTCTTGCTATATTTATCCTAGTTGTAGACATGATTTCATCTTGTCCCCTACAGTATGAACTTCAAGCAAATAGAATTCTCTCCCAGACTTATGAATTCAGAATGCAAACTGAAATGGGTTGAAAAAATGTTTAAATTACTGACTCAAGGATGACAGGCTTTTCCAAGAGGACTCTTTTCCACTCCTCTGGTTTTCACCTATTTTGTCATCTTTATCTACCATTCTTTTATTTTTTAATACTTTTTAATTCTATTCCTTCTGTGTTTGCTTATTAGAGCTCTAGCTGCTGTTCTTCACATACACCATGGTGCCCTTTATTCTTCCATGGGTCCTAGAAGAGCTTAAATGAAACTCTCATGTATCTTATCGTGCACAGGTCTTATATTTGGAGATATGAGAGTTTTATTACTGGTTTTAAAGTTAATTTAAATGGTGCTGAACTGCAGGGGAACATACTCTCTATAGGAAGTCTGATGTGAATGCCCTCTAAAATGTCTGTTTTCTAGGTTTGGAATTCATACATATGAAAATTACTTTACTTTTTTTTTTTAAGATTTTATTTATTTATTTGACAGAGAGAGAGATCACAAGTAGGCAGAGAGGCAGGCAGAGAGAGAGAGGGGGAAGCAGGCTCCCCGCTGAGCAGAGAGCCCAATGTGGGACTTGATCCCAGGACCCTGAGATCACGATCTGAGCTGAAGGCAGAGGCTTTAATCCACTGAGCCACCCAGGCGCCCCGAAAATTACTTTACTTTTATAAATAAATACTACAAAAATTCTATTAGGATGGAATGGGTCCTTAGGAACAGATTGTGTACAGTGATCAGAATACTTAGATACCAAGAAATTGAAGCTGAAATTAGAAATAGGGAAACAAAACAGTGCACTTTTCTTTCTCTCTTGGCTATCTCCCTTACCTCAAATACTGCAGCTTTCTGAGCATTCATCCGTTCCCTTACTTATCCCTCCACATTTCCCTTTTCAGCATTTTATTCTGTTTCTTATCCAGTTACTACTTCTCCAAACTCTGTCCACAAATATTGATTAAAACCCCAGTCCCTGGGGAACCTGGGTGGCTCAGTGGGTTAAAGCCTCTGCCTTCGGCTCAGGTCATGATCTCAGGGTCCTGGGATCAAGTCCCAGCTGGGGCTCCCTGCTGAGTGGGGAGTCTGTTTCTCCCTCTCCCCTGCCCCTCCCCCTGCTTGTGCTCGCTCTCTTTTTCTGTCAAATAAATAAATAAAATATTTTAAAAAATCAAAATAGGGGCGCCTGGATGGCTCAGTGGGTTAAAGCCTCTGCCTTTGGCTCAGGTCATGATCTCAGGGTCCTGGGATCGAGCCCCTCCTTGGGCTCTCTGCTCAGCCTGGAGCCTGCTTCCCCCTCTCTCTCTGCCTGCCTCTTTGCCTACTTCTGATCTCTCTCTTTCTGTCAAATAAATAAATAAAATCTTAAAAAAAAAAAAAAAAAAAAAAAAAAACCAGTCCCTTCAAATGATACAGACCATTCATTTCCCCAGGAAGCCATTGAGCAAGCTTTTGAATTCAATGTCACTGTATATTTCAGAGTGGAGTGCTTCCCTATTTACTCTTTTCTCAATGGACCTCTATTCAAACATGGCTTATCTTAAAAAGAGTTTAGGAAAAAAAAAAAGAGTTTAGAATGATAAAGATTTAAGGTCGTGTGTCTTTGTGGTTGCAGTGATGTCCTGCAAAGAGCTTCCTAAAAACAGTAATATAAACTACTTTTTTTCTTAGTAGATTAGTCTGTAGGTGTTAAGAGAAATAAAATTTATGAAATTGGTCTTTGAAGCCCTAAACTTAAAGAGGCCTTCTGATTGTTGATTAAAAATCACAGTGTTTTAAAATTCTTACATCATGCTTCTTGTAGACTGTAAGTATGTAAGCTTAATGTTGGGAGAACAACAGTGGGCAACATGTAAATTGTGCAACAGCTTGTTAGTGGATTTGAATTGCAGGTGATTTTATCTGAGAAAGCAGATTAAGTCGTCTTCAAAAATTATTAATGAGAACCAGCCAAGTAATTTAGATAATTATGACCAGTATGATGCATGTGTCTCAGGCAATCTTTTGCCGTCATTCTGAAACATTTTTTTTACATGAGAAATAAGGACTCATTATACACATACAAGTACATTCAATGCACTTCAGAAAGAAACGTGCTTATAGTAATTTAGAATTTTCTTTTTCCTTTTTTTTTTTAATTTAGAATTTTCAATGGACATTTCTTAAGGGTAAAATTGAAGAGTTTAACCTATAAAAATTATTCATTCAAATGTCTTTACACATGAAAACTTTTTACTTAAGATTTATAAAATCATATAAATCTATCTTATATAGATCTTACACTACAATTCTGGTCTAAGATTTAGTTTTATTCACAACAAAAGTACCTATTCCTTTTTCCAAAGTAATAGATATGCATGATAAAATAAAATAATGTAAAAAAGCATAGGTAAAAAGTAGTAGTTTCTTTCTTCATCTCTCCCTGTTACCAGTCCCACTGTATCAATTACATTTACTCATTTTAATGAGTATGCTCAGTAGTGACACCTCTTGAATTATCAATTAGATATTTTCTATTGGTGTTTCTTTACGGATGATAATAATTTTGCTTACACATTTCCTAACTTTTCCTCTTTCTAAATATGTTGACGATTATGTAATTATTTTAATGCTTTTGGGGATTAGATTTATAATTTTAATGATTTATTTAAGTCTTAGTCCTTATTTTTCTTGAAATTTCCTAAAATTTCTATGTAACTTTAATTTTCCAAGCTGTTGCTTGATTTCTTATTGTTTATATCTTATATTTCAAACATAGTGGTCAAAATTGCAGTTTAACACCAAAGGCTGGTCATTTCTTTAATATCATTTTCTTATTTCAGATAGGTCATAAATCTCAGTTTGAACAATTTAAGAGGTGGTATAGAAAGGAAAACAACAGAGCAAATTAATTCCCTCAAGTTTACTTTATTAAATGTTTGAATTGCTAAAAAAAAATATTGCTGAAAGCATTTAAAATGACAACTTTGCATTTTTCCATATACTTCTCATATAATGATCTTATATGTTTCTCAGATGAAACTTGGAAATACAACTATATAATAAGAATTAAAAAGAAAACAAAACTCAAACTTCAAAATTATAGTTTATCTCTTAACTATTTAAGCTACTAATTCATTATCCCTTAAAACTCCTTTTTTTTGTATTTTACTAATTTGTCTTCAAAATTTTATTAAGCATTTTTAGAAGACACCATTTGGATTGTTCAGTAAATTAAAGACAAAACCTAAAATTCATCTAGGACTTGCCATACAACACAGCAATCATTCCATTCCTTTTTGAAATCTCATCTGTGCAATGCTAAAGAAAATGGAACATGAACCACTTAGGCACAACTACTAGCAGTCTAAGCTGCCCGAAATCACCACCAAGGTGTTTCTTGTTTCAGGAACTAGATCCATTTGCTACTCTATCTTCGGTGTTCTTTCTTCCATCCTGAAAAAGACCATAAGAGTCACTGCTACTTCACCTTGATTTTGAGATGAAAAGTGTACTCCCTATGATAAGGTCAGAAGGAAATGAGCTTAGCGTATTTAAAAATCTATACACTAGTATCATTTTCATTGAAAATAGTAACTTTTAATGAGAAAGTCACAGGGATAAAAGGTGCAGCACAGGGAATACAGTCAATGGTATTGGAAGAGTGTTGTAGGTGACAGATGGTAGCTCTGCCTGTGGTGAACACAGCATAATGTAGGGACATTTCAAGTCACTCCATTGCACACTGATGCTAGTGTAACACTGTGTATCAACTGGACTTCATTTAAAAAGAAGTAACTCTTTAATGTGTAATGTTCAGCATATAGTTATCTACTAATATAATTTCTTGAAAATGTATTTTATTACTGAAAGCTCACTTATGAAAATATTTGGAAAACTTAAAGGTAGAATAAAATAATAGCAGACCTGCTTAAATAATCTGTATACATTTTAAGGGATTTGCATTGAACTAAATTGCAGAGGCATTTTTGGTGAATTCTTAGTATGGTTTTCATGTTATTACTCAAGAATGTTTCTGAACCAGATAGTGCGGCAGAACTCCTATCTAATTCATCAGTGCAAAAGAGACAACACAAAATACAATTCTGTGGGCAATATAAGTAAAGATTTAGTTTTATTTTATTTTATTTTAAAGATTTTATTTATTTATTTGACAGAGAGAGAGGGAGAGAGCACACAAGTAGGCAGAGCAGCAGGCAGAGGGAGAGGGAGAAGCAGGCTCCCCACTGAGCAGGGAGCCCGATGTGGGGCTCGATCCCAGGACCCTGGGATCATGACCTGAGCCGAAGGCAGATGCTTAACCAACTGAGCCACCCAGGCG
>CM052899.1:56259879-56427421 GCA_028534135.1 Potos flavus
ATCAATGCAGATTAAATCAATTTATTTTCAATAATTAGTGACCAGATCAGTAAGGCAGCCAGGTCTACAATATACCTACAAATTTTCAAACTTAAATGCTACGTATTGATCAAAACATCAAACTGTCTTTCTCTCATTCTTTGACTCAATATACATGTCCAGTAGTTCCTACCAAGGAGTGTTTATCTACCACCCTTGGGTGAATCCACAATGCTGCCAAAATCAATGCCCAAACTGGGTGAATACATGTTAGAATACCTTATATGTTACATATTTATTTCTGCCTTTTTAAATAATACTAATGCCAGTTTATTTTTATTCAAGCTCTGTGTATTACTTAGTGTATTTGTAATCTAAGTTATGGAAAAGATCAGATATTTACTTTTCTGTATATCTTAGAGAGCTCTAATCTATTTGTATTTAATTAGCTTGCTTTTTGGTGCTTTTGCTTCCTATGCTCATAGGCCTAGCATTCCTTAGATTGTTGTCTACTTCTAAACAAGATATTTTATATATCAACCATACTTATGTTCTATATATAGGCTTATACATGAATATTATTTTTCATTTTACTCTGTTATTTTATATCCCAATAGTTTTTCTTTTATTTTATAGAATTGCTTAGTTTTTAAAAGTTTCTTAATATAAACCAAACCTTATATATTTCTATGTAGATAATGTCTGTCTATATCATCTGTGTATCCCTCCCTCTCTATCATCTATCATCTATCTATAATTTATGTGTGTTCATGTATGTCTGTACATATCACCCTTTTTTATTTTCTATTTAGTTTTGAATCGCCTTTAATATAGTATACTTTTTTTTACTTTATGTTTATTTCAAATTGTTCATTTAACAGATTTTTTTCCATGAAGAGACTGATAGAGGAAGGAAGGCCTTGTGATTGACAGGTCACAGATTAATCTCTTTATATCATTTGACCATGATTACAATAAGGCAATAAGAGTGAATGTACTCTTGACTCACCTGGGTGGCTCAGTTGGTTAAGTGTCTGACTCTTTTTTTTTTTTTAAAGATTTTATTTATTTATTTGACAGAAAGAGATCACAAGTAGGCAGAGAGATAGGCAGAGAGGGAGGGAGGAAGCAGGCTCCCTGCTGAGCAGAAAGCCCAATGCGGGGCTCGATCCCAAGACCCTGAGATCATGACCTGAGCCAAAGGCAGAGGCTTTAACCCACTGAGCCACCCAGGCGCCCCTAAGTGTCTGACTCTTGATTTCGGTTCAGGTCATGATCTCAGGATAGTGAGCTAGAGCCTGCCTCGGGTTCTGTGCTGGACATGGAGCTTGCTGAAGATTCTCTTTCCCTCTCCCTCTGCCCTTCCCCACTCCCTCTCTAAAATAAATCATTAAATAAAAATAAATGCACTCTCAGAGGAATTTAATGTAAAGGAAATAGAGTAGAAAACCAAAACCTGAGGCTTACCCTTCCTGAATCATAATTAAGGAATGTAACATAAAGAAGCCACTATGACAGAATTTCATTAATAGGATTTAAATGGTAACTAGGATAGGGATATATTCAAGAGTGAGATCAACAACATTTTATTCTGCAAAGGTTCAGATAGCAAATGTCTTAGGCTTTACAGTCCACAGGATCTTTGTCTGTTATTATAGCATGAAAACGGTCATAGACAATATTTAAATCAATGGATTTGGCTTTGTTCCAATAAACCTTTATGTAAATTTGAATTCAATATAATGTTTACATGTCACAAAGTAGTATTCTTCTTTCAATTTTTTTTCCGAACATTAAAAAATGCAAAAAACGTTCTCAGTTGTTGGGCCACATAACAGAAAAGGCTTGGTATGAATTTGGCCTGGGGCCATTGTTTGCTGATTTTTGCCTTGCAAAAATGAAAGAATATTTTAGGAAGAATCAATGTCTGAATTGCTAAATTCATCAGAAATTATAAGCAACTTGTGAGCGGGCATTCTCGTATATTCATGGTTTTATTTCCAAATATAGTTTTGGAAACAAATATAGTTTATTTCCAAATATAGTTTATTTTCCAAATATAGTTTACTATCTTTCACATAGTAAGTACTCAATAAGTGCTTCCCAACAAGAAGTAAAGACTAATGATCGGAAATCCTGAAGCCACCGGTGATCTTTCCTGTTTTGAAAGAGAGAGGATGATGAAAGCCAGTTTGAAGTATGAACAATTTAGACTGTAAGGTCAGGGAATGGAGTAAATTTCTAGACAGCTTGTTTAGTGTCTGAAGAGAATTGGATGATTGGAAGGGAAAGAAAATAAAATCTAAGTAATGTTTTCTTATTCTTTCTTCTTAAATTGCAAGGCAATGTTCACGTTTGAATACTTGGAGACATAATTACAATGACAAATTTAATATAGGACAGATCTTTCTGAGGGCAAAAGGACAGTGGACAAATCTATGATTAGAGAGAAGGTTGAGAGGAGGGGATAATGATAGAAACTTACTGAGTTGGATGCAAGGAAAATGGAGGTGCTTGTGACAAATAACATTTGTCCCCGACATGAATGATAGAATATGTGCTGAAAGGGAGACTATAAAGAAGTGGACAGAGAGATGGGAATTTGGAGATTTGAGGGAAATGCATTTTTTTTAAAGATTTAATTTATTTCTTTATTTGGAAGAGAGAGAGAGAGAGAGAGATCTATTGAGTGAGGGGAATGGCAGAGAGAATTTTCTCAAGCAGACTCCCTACTAAGTGTGAGCCTACTTGGAGCTCAGTCTCACCACCCAGAGATCATGACCTGAGCTGAAACCAAGAGTCGGAGGCTCAACGGATTGAGCCACCCAAGTGCCCTGGGAAATGTGTTTTTAATAGTCAATCAGTACAATAAGTAAAAATGGCAAAGTCCTATAAAAGATGAATGCATATATCCACCTAATTGACCTACTTATTTTCAGCAATCAGGTATCATCAACATTATTTTAAATGTTAAATTCAAACTTATATCATCACTAGAAATATCTAGTTTGCCTTTAAAATTTTGGAAAGGGATAATGTATACACAGGATGTAATTAAATATGGAAATTACCTAAAGTGAGATAGATAATTTCTAACTATGAACTAGAATTTTCTTTTTCTTATTGATTCTCACCCTTATTAGTTCTAATATCTTATTAATTCCTTTTACTCTAAATGGTGGTATACATTTCTATAAAAAATTATTTAATTAAACTTCTTGATATAATTCCTGACCATTTTCCTCATCAGTATGTATTATCTTAATTTTATTTTTCATCTTTGGTTTTTTTGAGCTTGTCTTTTATCTCATTAAATGCCTAATGCATGTGAAAAACATTCCTTTAAAATTCCCATCCACAGAAGTAACTATTAATCTATGTGATCTGAAAAAATAAGAGTGCCGTTGTAAAATGGAACCTAATAGACTATAATCAGAAATAATGGCATAAAGTGAAGCAAAGAAAGCTCAGGGTGGCTGTCAGGAAACTTTTAATGGCTTTGTAAAAATGATTGTGAGGCTGATCAGGGACATCTTATGGAGACAGCATACAAATAGGAAATAATTCCCAGCAGAGCAGTTTATTTTACTGTTGAATAGTTTTGTAGCAAACAAAGGGGTGGAAATTGGTCCTGGTTCAGCAGTTGTTTCGCTGACAGTTATGTGTCAGGTCACTCACACTTCCTATTATTTTGGCAGATTTGTTGGTAGCTTTTACATAACAGCAAAGAATTTATAAACAATTTCCCTATGTTCAGAGCCTTTCATCAACCTTAGATCCCGCTTTTTTTTTCCCACATCTTCATGCCTCTCAAGTACATATTTTATATAGTGCTGGATTCTCACAAAATAAGTTCTTGTAAAAGATATTTAATATACTTCTGAAGCAATATGTTTGGCATAGAAAATAATGTTTCAGTGAATTGATGAGTGAAACTGTTCTGCGCATGTGCTGAGGACAGAGTTCAGGTTTGTGCTGGCTGCTTGAGAGTGCCGTGGACATGACTCAGGATGACCTCACTGGTAATCATTTTAGAACGATTGTGGTACATTCTATGTAATGGAGTTAATTTCCTACTTCCAGAGCTACCAGAAGCATGCATTAGATGTTTAGTTTTTTAATTTGTTTGATTATGTTCTGGAAGCCTGGGAACAACATGTGCTGTTTAAAGGAAAACACTATCATTATATGTTTCCCGTGTTTTGACTGTACTTGGCAACCTCTGGACAGAATCTTAAAAATCAGTGGACACTCCAGGTTCTCCCTGAATCAGATCTGATATTTGGAGAACAAAAACTGCAGACCACCCACTGAGCTTTCATTCCAAGTGCTCTGTTTTTTACATATTTTCTAAATTTTATGCTAAGAGAAAAATCACCTACTATGTTTGTGCTCTCTCCAAAGGTGTTATTATGGTATATCCATTTTAATAACTATATAGCAAATGTGGTTTATTTGCTGTCAGTATTTAAAAGAAATGCTTAGTGGTGTTGATAATGTAAATGTCGTTAATTGTGGTTCGTGATTATGAAATACGAATGGTGAATGGAATCTCTGCTGAAAAAAATGTTTTTATTTGAATTAGAGGAGAGTATTCTAATTTAACAGTTACTAACTGGAGTACACAAATCAAGAAATGAGACATCAGTAATCAGTGATCATACCTAAATCATAAAACAAATGAAACGCTAGAATCATTATGCATATATTTTATGTATAGCTCAACAAATCTCTCTTCTTAGTGGTTTTCTAACTATAGGTAAAGTGAGAAAATTACAAAACAAAAAGACCAGTGAATAAAAGAAAAACCTGAAACAAAAATAATGAGCTAGGGGTGCCTGGGTGCCTCAGTGGGTTAAAGCCTCTGCCTTCGGCTCAGGTCATAATCTCAAGGTCCTGGAATCAAGCCCAGCATCAGGCTCTCTGCTCGACAGGGAGCCTGCTTCCCCCTCTCTCTCTGCCTGCCTCTCTGCCTACTTGTGATCTCTCTGCCAAATAAATAAATAAAAAATATTTTAAAAAAATAATGAGCTAAATGATGTTTCTTCCATTTGCGATGTGTCTACCTGCATGGATCACAGGGCCTATATATCCCTTCAATATTCACTTATTGACAAAATTCAGGAGAGGAGGAAATAGAAGGTATTTTTTTTTTTTTTTTGCCTCATTTATGGCTATCTGGCACAAACTATATAATGTTCAACCAGAAAACAGTTGAGGGTGAAGGAACAGAATAATAATCTGCTTGGGCAGATTAAAAGATTTTGTAAAATTTGAACTCAATACCAAATTGAAAAATAAAATAAACCCTCTGAATAAGCTACCTTTTTATAATTTTTCTAAGCTTCTGATTCTCCACAAATTAGAAAACTTTCAGTCATTTCTGGTGGATTTGGTAGCTTTTGAAAAGATCAAGGACAGGCGAAGGGGCAGCCACTGATATGATAACCTCTAACTATAGTGTGACATTTAATGTCTGGTAAAGAAGTTTGAGATTGGGAGATTTGAGAGAAAACATCGAATTTATCTATTTCTGAAGTTACTGAATTATGAATAGTAACATATGAAAAGGCTATATCTTATTAGAAATAAGTAATTAAGAGCCTGACGAAATTTATATTGAAGGGTTATTTCCATTGAATTATATGTACATTTAATGAGCTTATTTTATTCGATTAACACACACACTATCTATGTATATATATGTTTAACTTTTGATGCTGAAAGTAGTAAAGCATCAAACATTAATTTTGCTTCTAATATGCCATACCCATGTTATAATTTTAGATATTCACTTTTCCCCCTATTTTCTAAATTATAGGATGAAGTCTGTCCCAAAGCTGAAGAAGATGAAGTTCAGAGGTGTGTGTGGGCCTCAGCTGTTAATGTCAAAGACAGGTTCATTTATGTTGCACAGCCAACTCTGGACAGAGTCCTCGTTGTTGATGTGCAGTCCCAAAAAGTTGTTCAGGTATGAACAATCCCTACTCTTGAAGATGATTTTTAAAAAAATATTTACCTTTTTGCAATTCTTTACGAGGTAACTTGTACATTGCCATCTGATTGTCATTGATAACTTGTTTCATTACTTGGATAACTGGAAAATGTATGCATTTTAAGCAAACTTTCCTCTCGGTCTGTTCTTTGAGCTTAATGAATTAAAAAACAAATTTAGTTTTTCTTATTTTCAAAAATTAGATTCCATAGACATATCATAATACCAACATGATTAGTTCCACAAAAATCAATCTCAGATTTGTTTATTCTGTTTAGAGCCAGGAGAGTTCCAGTCAGATACTAATTAAGGTATTCCTAGTTACCATTCCAGAAACAATATCATTTCTTTCTTACTTGATTCTTAACAAAAGCCGAGATAATAGTAGACTGTTAGATAATAATAATTTAGTAGGTTTTACTGTAGTAGTAAAACAAGGAATATGTACATAGGTCAATGACAGAGAAAAAAATCCTCATAAACATTGTCATGGTCATGATTATAAAAAAACATTCTGGTTTGAGTTCCCAAATATTTCAATCCGTATTCTCTCCAGAGTTGTTTAACTTGGCAGTCTATTTGTACTGCATTGCACATCAACCAAGGGTGGTATGGGATTTACTTCTAGGCAGTCCGGCTACGGTAACTGGGCCCTGGAGTCTTACTATAATCTCTTGCTTCTCAGCTCAAAGGAAACAAAATTAGAACAGTTTTATTAGATATGCATAATCCACTAAATGGGATTAATAATTGTACATATCTCATAAAGCTGTATTTAGAATTAACTCAATGCATATGAAACATTTATAGCAGATCTTGGCATATAGAAGTGATTTACATCTACTTACTATCAAAGTTTCTGAGACACTGGAAGATAACTCTTCCTTATATTTACCAAGACCTTTTTTGCATCAATATTGATTTGAAATCGAATATTGAAGTAGCCCCTCTAATGATTCCTGACTAGAATTACAAAAAGTGGCAATAAGTTCAAAGTTAGGGCTTTTCATTCTAAGAGTCCTTCACAGCCTCACATGTTATCAACCAATCATCCATCTATCTATCCATCCACTTTATGTACATTTATTGATTGCCTACTGTGGATATGTTTGGTATTACAAATAAAAAGAATGACAAGTGTTTCTACTGAAAAACTCTACTATCTCTAGTTTTACAAATTTACAGTGGATAATTAGTCTAATAGTTCAACTTCTAATAAGAGAGTGACTGTTATAATCATGAGGAAAAAGATCAATACCTGTTCTACTAGAAAACTTATCTAAGGCCTCCAGGGTTACATGGTTCTCATATATATCCAATCTGATGTTTCAGTATCTACCATGGGAATATATATTTTTCTGTATATTTCACCACTTATGTCTTTGAGGCTGCTGGACATTGACTAGGTTAATTTTATCTTGATTTCAGGTGTAACATAGGCCATCAAATTACAGGCATTCAGTTTGGGATTATTTAGACTCTATAGCCAGCAGGTTAAAATTAGAAGTATATTAAAAAAAAAAAATAGAAGTATATTTCAGAAATAATCAAATTGGTCTTTAAATTTAGTTTTCAAACTAGATATCTATACTGACTAATTATGTATTACCTACTAGATAGTCAAAAGTGAGAAAAACTATCATCACTTACCTTCATATCATTTCCATCTTCAGACAACAGTGTAAAATTTAAAATTAATAGAAAATATTGATAATGAAATGTTCACACGATGGTAAAAGCCACATAAATTATATTATTTTTCAAAGTGCCTGTAATTGCTATGAAATACCAGGAGAATGTAAAATATAATATATAATGCTAAAGTATTTAAAAAATCATATTATGACATAATCATAATTATGGAGTTTTTTACACAAGAATCTAACATTTACTTTTTTATAGGCTAGAAAATTGGGCTTCAGTCCAAATGACTTTTCCTCATGATCGTATTATTAAAATAATAATAATTTTTTATTACTCCTTCATTAACTGTTCAAAGATAATCATTATGTATATTTATGCCACCATAAATAAACATTGACTGATTTTGAATATTACATCAGTGGAAATTTTTAGCATTCACTGTTTGTATCTGGCTACTTTGCTCTACATTATAATCAAAAGATCATTTTGCTTAAATGTAGCTGTAGTGTTTTTCTTTCTTTTGCTGGAGAGAAATCGATTATAGTTAATTATCATTATTTGTCGATTCTGCATTTGAAAATTCACCTCAATTTATTTAAGGCCATAAAATCAATACTCATGGGGCTTTTGTGGTCATGCAAGGACATGAACAGAGTGGTTAAAAATTTGTCACCCAACATACACGTTTCTAGCTAAGGTGGAATAAGAAAAGACTCTGCCTTCTTGTGTCAGTTTTTATACTGTAAACAAGTGTCTTTTTCATGGTCTATTTAGTACCATGTGTTTTGCATTTTTCTGCTTTTGTTGACAACTTTGCTGCTTAAAATGGCTCCTAAGCACAGTGTTGAAATACCTGTGCAAGAAGGCTGTGACGTGCCTAATGGTAAGTTTCGTTCAGCCATGAATCCTAGTGTTTTTTGGCCACGAGTTCAATGTTTATTAATGAACAGTATATACTAAATAATGTGTATTTGAACAGAAACACACATGAAACAAAGTTATCTATTGATCAGTTGATGAAAATCTTGCAACCAGAGGCTCAAAGGAACCTAAGTATGTATTTCCCCCTAGGAGCAATGGGTCAGTATTCAGAAATTCAGTGTTAGTGGTTACTTTATAGAAACAACTACTACTAATAAATAAAGTCTATAAATTAAGTCACAAGAAATAGTAATGAAAATTATTTCATACCGATTCTCTGACACAATGTTAAATTAATTATTAATAGCACCCATATGAATGTAAAATATTAATATTGATATCAAGTAATATTAATAATCATGATTACATATGTTGAATCCAAATAAGGCTGTGTTTTTAGGGAATTTTGCTCCTTAATTTAAAAAATCAGTAATAGATTAATTTAACCAGATAATTGTAGAACTTAGCTGAAGAAAATCAGAATAATCTGAATGCAAGAAGGAAAGTATAAGGATATATATATATAAAGACACAAAGGAATTAATGTATAAAAGGTGGAAATTATGTTATTGAAAAAAACTAATCAATAGGAAATTGGGAATTTTTTTGCAATAAACAAGGACAAAAGTCATGATTAACACTATTAGAATTGAGTAAAAGAATATATAACCACACTCCTAGCACAAAGTAAAAGAAACTAAGATAGTATTAAGGTAAAAGTCATGTATTGAATTTTAAAAGCAAAATGGGAAAGAACAAATTAAAGGGAAAATATATTAATATCATGTAACATCATGTAACCCAAATAGGAATAAAAAAGGAATCTTGATTTGAGAGTTCTAAAAGAAAACAACAAAAAAATATTCTGTCCCAGCTGGGTTTAGAGGTGAAAGCTGACTTGGTACTGATTTCCTGCTTTACTCACTGTACCTGCTCTGGGTAGAGCCTCTGTATATTCTCAGATTTTCTACTACCAAAGACAAATCTTGAGCTTCTCTCCATGCATCTTGTCCCACACCACCATTTATCAGCCTTATTGCCTCATTTCCTATGGCCACCTTCTATTTGGAGAACAGTGGGAACCAAGAATAATGTACTAGATATGTTCCTATTGTCAGAAAAATGCGAGAACTTAAACCTTGGCACAAAAAGGCAGAGTGTCATGGGGTTGCTCACACAGCTCTGGCGAGATGTGTGATGGAGTTGAGTATTACCCTTCTGTCAATAAAAAGAAAAGGTTTTGAATTATAGGGGCTACTGAATACCACACTGGAAAGAAGGGAAGTGAAAGTGCAGCTGCAATAATTTGGACCATTCTGCAACAATCTGTTCTACAGAAATGCAGAGATCACCATTGTTTATAAAATGAAAATTTCCATACTGGGTTAGAGTCGGTCTGTATTCTTTCTAATAGGAATACTAGTTCTTCAAATCTATTGTTGACTGTAAATATCAACCTAAAATTTTAGATCTATACCACAAAAGATTGTCTTTTTAAAAAACTAAAGTTTTCTAGGTTTTAATTTGTCTAAGTTTTCACTTTCAAAACCATGTATAATTTCAGTCCGTGAGCTCTTTAGATAATGAATCCCATATGTCTACTACCTGCTGGGTGAAAGAACACTGCCTTATATTTGTCTTCATGTTACCTTAGAGTATGTAAATTTTACTCCTCAAAAGTACATGCTTAAAGGTGAATTATAAATATCCTGGTGGTTCTATTTTCATACTTGAAAATACTTCATTTCTTAGAATTATAAATTCCCTCAAGGTTTTCCCAAATAAAAAACAGCATGATAGATTTTGCAGACTCAGATATTGAAACCTCTGTTTTATAAATTAGCAATCCAAGTAGTTCAAGTTTTAAAACTATTTAAAGAAAGAACATTTCTAGCTACAGTCAAAAGACTATATTGAAACAACAACAATAACTTTGTGATTTAAAGCTGATTTATCTCCAAAGACAGGGCACACTCAAAGTCAACTGCCACGTATGAAGTTAATTTTGTAAAAAGTTAAGCATTCTTTCAAACCTGAGTATATTATACAGAAACAGCTAAGAATATTAACTATAACAGAAATTTAGTTAACCTTCTCCCAAACATGATAGAAAATGCCATGGAATTTTCTCTGCTGTGGATACAGAAAAGGAATAGTGAAGTCCAAAATCAATCTTGAAAAAAAAAAAGAAAAGAGACAAAAAGAACAGTACTCTTATTTAACTTTGATCTTTCAAGCTTTATTTTTCAATCTAATTAAAGTAGATCCCTAGTGTTTTATACTGATCTTATCTAAGAAATCATATTTCTGACTTCTTCTTTTTCATGCAAATACATGCAAAAGAATACATGCAAAAGACTGTGTGGATTGGCAGTAAATGTGTATTTAGGATTAAAAACTTAAAAATTTGGAACAACTTTGTTACATTTTATTATTAAAATAAATATTTTCTTGACAACACAAGATTTTATAAAATTCATGATAAAATATTGACATTAGAGTATATTTATTTTCAGTGGATGCAACAGTATCATTTTTATATTTTTATCTGCAGCTTAAAAAGTAAAAGTTCACAATTTTTTAATGGAATCGGGAAGGTTGCTATTGCTTTAGCCATAAAATGTGTATTGCCTTTCTTACTGTGGAATTTTTGTCAGAGTGGCAGGCCGGTGATATTTGGCTGTATTAAAGACTGACTAGTAAACAACTGACCTCATTTTGTCTTCTGTAGAGTAAAATCAGGTTCTGCTTGGATGCCAAAGTGGCTTGTGACACCTCGGGAGTATTCTTAAGTGTCATCAGCAGTCTCCTCTAGCCATTAGCACATTATCTTGAGAATCGACATCATTAGTTTAAATTAGGTTCACTTAATTAGCCAGCTGGTACTCTCCTTGTCAGGCTGATAAACAAGCTGTGCTTCACTGTTCCTTCATGTCAAGACCAAACCCCAAGTTTTGTGTATCTTTGTTGCTATTATCAGTATTTCCCCCTCATAAAATAGGCCATCTTTATAGAAGTTGATGCAACTGGTCCATGATCGGTATAGCATATACTTTAAATTTTTTATATTTGTCTCACCTCCTCAAGAAGTACTGATAAATTTGTGTAATACTGGGTTGGTTGGGCTTAGGAAGGAGTTAAGATTTGTGGATAGACAAAAAAGAAGATAAAAACCCTTATCATGTAAGTAAATTATATGCTCAAGCAATGTTTTAAAGTATTAAAGAAAAAATATTTAATTGGTATCTTTATAAAGCTACAAATAAGACCTTTTTATTATTACATTATATTGTATATTTTAAACATTTTAATGAAGGAATAGAAGAAATTAGTTCAACATGAAAATATAACACTCTGAAAATGGTACTTATATGGAAAATTAAGAAATGGATTTTCAGACTTGAATATGTAGATCCCTATTAATTAATTACAATAATAACATTATAATGTGAAAGATATTTCTGAAAATCTTTAAAAGATTAATTCATTTTTGAAAGTAGGATTGTGGCTTAATTATCTGAATATCACCAGGCAAGCAAATGCCACTGTGTGCAGAAAACCATAGTGTTTATGATACAGGAGAGAAATTTCCAACTTATAGTATCAGAACCTTTAATTTAAACAAAATCTTATGGAATCGTTCAATAGATCTAAAGTGATTCTCTTAATTCTACTATGGCCGGGATTTGAATCACCTGCCGAAAATAAATCTCATGTCCATAAGCTTCTCAAGGCAGAGTTTGAAAACAATTTTCCTAGCAAAATAATATCAGTAGTTAAATACAAATCTATGCAAAGTAATAAATGAGAAATCTATATAGGTTAATTCTGAGGTGGAAGATGAATATATATGGAATGTTTTCTTACAATCCTGTATTCTTGAATGTTGTTATTCAACTTATATCATTTCTTCTTGATAAATGGTTCGTAGCTGTAGGAAAAAAAAAAAAAAAAAACTACATACACCAGTGGTCTCCAAAATGGAATGAAAGATGCTGAGTTGTGAGAAGGGAATACTAGGACGTCACTTATATGTCTTTTTATCTTTAAAAAAATCATATTGCATTTTATAAATTCTTAATAAATGGACCAACATGGGAAGCCTACAGTCATCTGTATGTTGAATAGTGATGTAATGCACAGTGGACAGGAGGGCACCTGAAGACAAAAGTGGGAGTTTTACAATAAGAAGGGATCAATGTTGGTGCTTTACTTCACTTTTATCTCTACAAAAAAGATAACAATACTGCACACCTCAACACAAAAGTTGTTATGAAGATTAAATTAAAATAATTTGTATTTTTAAAACATTAAAAAAACTCCTCTGTTTATAATAAGTATGGTACAGAGTATAATTGTCTTTCTTAAATAAAATAATAAAGATAATCTTAATAAATATAATAAGTTTTGGAACACTGTTTAATTTTGCAATTTGCTTTTCCCAATTATGTAGATTTAAAGTCCCATTAGTTGTATGTTGAATATTGCTATTTACTAGGTATTATTCTAAGTGCATAGGTTCTATTATTGACTTAAACAGGAAAAAAGTTGCTTTCTTGGAATCTAGAATCCATTGGATGAAGATGGACAATGAAAAATAGAAATACTAAAAATGTAAATTATATAATATGTGGTCAGGTGGTAAGTGCTTTAGAAAAGGCAAAATAGTGGTGTAAGACGAGGTGGATTGGGAAAGCTAAGGATGAAGGGATGTGCACCAAGTGAAGGCTGGTTACAGTATTAAGCAGGGTGATCAGACTGGCCTCACTGAAAAGGGGAGTTCTGAGCAGCCAACCTGTTGAGGAAGCAGACAATGGGCTATCTAGGGGAAGACCATTCAGGGGAAAAGCTCTCCAAAAGACAGACGTGTGGCTGGCATGCTGGAGGAGCAGCAGGAGGCCCAGAGCACCTCCACTGGAGTAGTAGGTGAAGGGTTCAGAAAAAGAAGACAGAAGGGGAGGTCAGCTAGGGACCGGTAGTCATTCTAAGGACTTCTGTCTTTACTCTGAGGGAAATGAGAAGACACTGTAGTGCTTTGAGCAGATTAGTATTATGATCTGTCTAATGCTTACCAAAAAAAAAAAAAAAAATCATCTTAACAAATCTGTTGAGAAATGTGGTGAGTATATATAAAGTTAGAGGTTAGAAACCTTGTGATGAGAGTCCAGAGGATAGAGAAGGATAGAGGCTCTGTTCTTGGTGATATCAGGTAAGGTGCTGGTGAAGTCAGTATTTAGAAGGCAGATAGAAACCTGTTTGCTGAGAATATGAGGCATGGGAGAAAGAGGGCAGTCAAGGACAAGAGAATCTTTACAATCCCTTTCATAAAATGTGGAGAAACACTTAAACTATTTTATAACACAGAGACTTAACAGGATTAATTGTGGCAAGAAAAATAATATTTTAAGTACCAAATATAGTGTCTTTCTCCTTTACAAAAGCTAATAGTCTAAACTTACTCATCATTTAAAGTAATTTCCAGAGTGTACTAGCAGATATTTTGTGAAATCCAATACATGCAATTTATTCCTTTCAAAAGTTGACAATATAAGTAGGAAAATATCTGTTTTCTGGCTGAAGATTGCGTATGGCAAGATTATCCTGAAGATGGTTGTTTGGAAATATTTCTGTCTTTGTTACATGATCTTGTTGCTGAAAACCATGTAAATGTTCCCTTAGTAAAATGTGTTATATCCACACACTTGAAAAGTTGTAAACAGATTTTTTTTTCCCCAAAAGTTAAACATTTTCCAAATAAAGTATGTCAGATGTATTTTTCTTCATTTTAATTTGCATATCTTTTTCAGTTCTGGTGAGCTATTATAACCAAACACCAAAATATATTGAATTTAATACAAACCTCTGAAATGCTGAGAGACCACTGAGCAGATATTTTTCAAAGTCGGAAGATGTTTTCAAAATTGATATTTTTCTCTTTCAAATACGTATATCTTAATTATTGGAAGGCAGTTATTCATGGACTGCTTTTTGACATCTCCTGGAACATATTCTCATCAGTTAACTTTAAAAAATAGTCTCCGTCTTCCCATTTATAAAAATATTCATACTTAAAGGCTCAATCAAAGCATCACCTCCTCCCCTTATCCTTCATCCTGCTTTGTACTTCTTCCTCTGTGCTTTCATGGCATTTGGTCCTTATTTTTATTTCGTGACTGGGCATCTAGTTATTTTAAGTTCTTTCACCCTCTAGCCTATAATTTTTTAAGGACAAAGACTGTGTTTCTGTACTTTCTAATTCTCAGATTCTTCATTTGCTAAATAAAGGTACTGAATCTCCAACTTTAAAACACTATGAGGCTAATTGTCATGAAAATACCTCTAGTTCAATTAGCTTTTCTGACAGTAATAGTATTTCGAGGGCGCACCACAGAAAAGCTTAGTAACTTCCCAAGGTATTATTAGGTATTATTATTATTATTATTATTTTTTTTTCACGTAAGTGAGAACCCTGAAATTTGTTCTGAAGTCGGCTTCAGAACGCATGCTCGTAAGCATGGTGTATTCTGCCACTCATTGATTTTCGGCTAGGTCTGTACTGTTTATACAGATGATACTGCATATATTTGGTCCCGTGGTGGATTTCCTTCCACCTTCCAAAAGAGAAAAAGTCCAAAGAATGTTTCTTATACATGAGGGAACAATAAGAGGGCAACGTATCCACGCATTGTCGGGAATTAAACTATCAACTAGGAAGAATGGTAGTTCATGTTCAGAGAGGTTGCACATTGGGGATAAACAGATTATAAATCCCAGCTCTGCTGATCACCTGCTGGATGACTCCTGGTAAGACTGAGTCTCCATTTCTTGTCCTGTTTTATGTAGATATTAACTTAACCATGGACTGTGATATGCCCCTAGAAGTTAATACTTAGGAGAGGGACCAGTGAAAGAAAAGAACCTTATGAGAGCTGGCAAGCCGGAAATTTTCATTTAAATTGTTCCTTCATATATAAAGTTATCTAAAGCTCTTTGCTCTTTGTGTAACTGTCTCTTAACAGTTGAATAACAATGAGGTCTTTGTTATCATTGCTTTTGTTGTTGAACTATTTTATCTTTAACATTTTAAAGACCTAAAGATTATTTCTTTTTAAGCTGCATGCAAAATAGGGTAACTGTTATAATCACACACAGATCAACTTTTCCATATAAAGGGGGAAATATGAAAAATCAAAGGAACCTTATTGCTTTGTTATTAGTGTAATGATTAACGATGGCACATTTACTGTATACACATTGAAATTATCGATGAGTACATGAAGAATTTAAATGAAACATCTGGCATTCACTGGATTACAATTAACAAAATACTAGACTATTTCTTAAGCAATAAAGTTATTTAATTATCCTAAATAACCTCGTCTGGAGACAGTTACTCTAGGTTTGTGCAGCAACTCAAGGTTGTTATGGAGAATTCATTCTCCTTTCATTTTTCTCCTGCCAAATCCTCAAAGTGTTGTGTGGCTTTTCCTTCTTAAGCTTATTGTTTCCTGGCTTCAAAATGACTCTGGAAATTAAGGCTTAATGTTATTATATGATAGCATTCAAAGCAGGAACAAAGAGTAGATGTGGTGCAATATCATTCTCAAAAATCGTTCATCCTATTAATCCTTACCATGTATAAATGAGACTAGGTCATGTGACCACGGGAACTTCTAGAGAGGCTGGGAAACTGGGCATTTTTGAAAGGGGAATAGGCTTAAATCTCTGATGCTCGCCAAGTGAGCTACCTTCTCTGAGAAAGTTGTTGGTCACTTGATCCCAAAACAACATAATGGCTCTGTTAGCCAGGAAGAAAGTCATGAGGACATTAATAGAGAAATGTTTAAGTAGGCATTTTCAGAAATCAAATAATTAATTCAGTAATCCAAGAGTATTGAGAATTTTAAACAGATAAAATTCAGGGCAAAGTTTTGAAAATAAATACTTTAGTAAGACTAAATTCCCAACATTTAGCTAAAATATGAATCTTCACATGTTTCAACCACAACTGTAGTTTACCTTTAACTAATCCACTGAGAAGAGGATTACATTATAAACTAGGACTTGGGAAATTCTCTAAGGATATTCAACAGAGCTTCAGAAAGAAATGCTTTCAATATTGAATAAAGGTAGTTTTATTGAATGCAATTTGTTTCATGTTATAAACTTAGAAAAATATACATAAGGAACTACTACAGGAAATTACCTGAAAAAAGTATTAGCTTGAAATATAAATAGCTTAAAATTAAGGTGAGTGAAATAACTTCCTGGCAGCAATTTATTTTTTGGAAGTTTTGTTTTAAGTAAATGCTAAATATTATAAATATTAGCAGAAAAACACATTTACCATATCAAGGATGGTTAAAAAAATGCGTTTACTTCTTTCTGTGATTTTAGATTTCTCATTAAGGAAATTAAATTAGGTAATCTGTCATTAGGGTTGCCACTGTATATCAGATGTAGGCATTTTAGCATTATAGATGGCCAAATCCCATGCCCAGCATTAGAATGAAAAAAAACCTAAACATAGTATAAACATAGTTCTTACCTATGTTCAACAATTGAATAAAATACACACATTAATCATTTATATATCTTAAGTTTCTAAATAGCTTCTCCATGACACCCAATTTGCATAGGTAATGAAGGAACATAAGACTATGTAAAATTGTGCAAAAGCATGCTTGGATAAAGTATCATATTTCCAAATTAGACAAATGAAGGTTTAGAAAAATCAGAAAATTGGCAACATTAATTTTTAATCTGACATCTAAAGTCTTGTGTTCTTTCATAATTTCTGGCATAGTTTTAAACTATTATTTCATCTGAAAACGTTTTTTTTCAACTCTCATTCATTACAGGCAGTAAGCACAGACCCTGTACCAGTTAAATTACACTACGACAAATCACATGATCAGGTCTGGGTGCTGAGCTGGGGTACCACGGAAAAGACTTCTCCAACACTGCAGGTAAGCACATTTCAGTATATTTGAGAAAACAATGATATTTAAACCTTTAACTATCTCATTGGATATTTATAACTATTCGAGAGTGATCTTCTTCATATGAGGACTGTACTTTAATCACTTCTAGATCTGCACAAAAAAGGGGGAAAAGTTAATAACTACTCAAGTACTTGTTTTGATGGAAAATATTGCAGGTCATACTTATCAAAGTTTAGACTATACACAAAAAGAAAAACCAATGATGAGAAAACCGATGCCATTAGGGAAAAATAGTCATAATTTACCTTTCAACAATTACCTGCCTCCCTCCAGTTTTCATGAGAATTTTCTTGTTTCCATCTCTCTTTTCAAAATGGGGCATGTGAGCCAGAGACCAAGAAAGTTAGACAGTCTCCAGGCAGATCTCCATTTTTCTCCAAACAGATAGTATGTTCTTATCCGAGCATAGGCTCATTTCTAATTGGGAGAATAATCTTTGTGGAATTTGCTTATTTTTTTTTTTAAGATTTTATTTATTTATTTGACACAGAGAGAGAGATCACAAGTAGGGAGAGAGGCAGGCAGAGAGAGAGGAGGAAGCAGGCTCCCTGCTCAGCAGAGAGCCCGATGTGGGGCTCGATCCCAGGACCCTGAGACCATGACCTGGGCAGAAGGCAGAGGTTTTTCTTTTTAAAGATTTGTTTATTTATTTTGACAGAGAGGAGAGAGATCACAAGTAGGCAGAGAGGCAGGCAGAGAGAGAGGGGGAAGCAGGCTCCCCGCTGCACAGAGAGCCCGATGTGGGGCTCGATCCCAGGACCCCGAGACCATGATCTGAGCCGAAGGCAGAGGCTTTAACCCACTGAGCCACCCAGGAGCCCAGAAGGCAGAGGTTTTAACCCACTGACCCTACCAGGCACCCTGGAATTTGCTTATGTTTTAAAGTTGTTTATATAGAACTTGACAGAGACTTGAAGAGACTGTCTTTTTTCCATTGGATATTTTTTCCTGATTTGTCAAAGATTAGTTGACCGTAGAGTTGAGGGTCCATTTCTGGAGTCTCTATTCTGTTCCATTGGTCTATGTGTCTGTTTTTGTGTCAATACCACCACAACTTATTGATCAAAGCAAATCACACTGACTGCCTAGTTTCAAGAGGGTGAAGTAACAGAGCCATCTTTTGATGGAAAGACTATAGTCTTCATCTATCATCACAATATGGTAATATTGTCTAGTTATTTGACATTTTGTACTTAAATCTTGACAAGATAGAACAGATCAATATATATTATTTTTTTAAATTCACTTATGAATTATATTTAATTATATTACCTTTAAAATAAACACAGCTTATAAAAGTTAAAAAATATATATTTTTTCTTTTAAAGCTGTATGAATTTTCAATATAGCGTATTCTTTGGAACTGAATCCTTCTCTTCCCCTTTGTACTTGCTACTTTGATAGATTAATAGCTTTCTCAGTGTTGCAAACCTTCCATAAAGCACTTTAGCCAAACTCCTTTAATATCATACAGAAAGGGGGAAAAAGGCTTTGAAAAGGTGTTAAGTAACTTCCCACACATTATTCAGACATTTAAAAATGGGTTCTTTTTCTCTGAAAGTCCAATAAAAATATGCTTTTAAGATTTAATGAATTTTTTAAATATTTGCTGAGTGGAGGGAAAGGTTAGTATCACACCTGAAAATGTAAAATAAAATGTAAGAATTGAGAAGTACTCTTAAAATAGTACATGTAGTAAGATTTATTTGCATAAAGTAACATTTATACACAAGCACATACACATGTATATGTGACAGATTAGATAAGATAATATATAGATAGTTAGATAGACTGACAGGAAATACAGGGTGTCTGGATCAGAGAACAGACCATTTCTTACTCAGGAGCATGCTAGTGTTTATACGGAGCCCCTAACCTAAGGGTGACATGATGAGAGACTAATGTTACCCTGACTGTATAGCTCAGTTGCATTAATAGGAGAAGGAACTTGGAATTATGTGTCTCAGAGATTTTTTTAGACTGTTGACAGATATAGATTGTTATACTCTGGAATACAAATTTTATCAGGTCAGTACCCTGGAATGTCAGTAAGGCTCAAGGGAGTTAAGTCTCTACTTGTCTCAGGAGCAATACCACACCTTTATCTTCCAAGGCATTTTTGCTATGCCATCATCCTTTCTTCAACTTTGCTAGAGCTCTTTGCTCAGAAAGACCTGACTCAGCAGAAATATCAGAATATTCATGGATAATTGTCTCCCAACAAGATTATCAGGAAACATTTGCAAAAGGAAATGGAATTTAAGATTTATTTGAAAAGAGAAACAGACTTTCCTTTGGTGAAATCAAATTCACCAAACCAAAAACATGGGTAAAGTCCCATTTTTGCTAAATTGTCCTTCTGCCATGTTGAAAGATCAGACTAGAACTAGAGACATTGATGCTAGGTTGTGATGGGTAGTTAGGCAGTAATTTTTGCCCCAGTGCAATATCTTACAATAGCGGCCTCTGAAACCTTGAAGGTGCAAAAGCATTTCAAGGATCAAAAGTCCTATGTGTACTTCTATTTGTGTTTTCATTTTGACTATAATCCAATCCATACATCTTTGTCAATTACGGAAGCAAAATATATTATTTTCTGTGATATTTATAATTAATAAAAACCCATAAACTGTCATGTTAGGTGTATAAGACAGTGATTTTCCAATTAGTGTCCTCAGATGAATTCTCAAAAAGATTTATCATAGCTATTTTTTTCCTTCTTAAAAGGTATCTATGCCTTACGAAAATTTCAGAAATGCTGTACTAAAAGTCATGTGACTGTCATCTGCACAGTTTTATAATCCATATATAATGTCTTTTCAAGTGCATAATAATTAGAGAAGAAATGTCCCCAGGAAATAACTTGGAATAAAGTCTTTACATCTTGCTATCTTGGTATCTTGGCCAGGAAGTAAGCCCCAGCCAGATGAGGTGACAGTGGGAGGTGGCAGCTGTAGGTTTGTGGAGGCATCACACATGGAGGAACCAGCAGCGGCATGCAATTAGAAATAAATCAAGGATTGGCGTAAGATTGGGCCTATTGATTAAGGTGCATCATAGATCAACCTGTGTTGTCCTTGCAGTTAGTCAGCTCAGTCCTGAATCTGTCAGTCCACTACTTCTTGTTCAACTGCGGCAGTGAGAAGGACCTAGAACCATCAGGGAATAAAGTCCAGACTGAGAAAAACAAAGGAAGTCGCATTGCATTTTTTACAACCTAGGACAATGCCAAACAAAATGAGATGCTCAGATGCTTAATATACCTTCATTGGCATAAAACAGTTTTGCATCAGTAAAGTTGGGATACATTATAGTGTTGTTTGAATATTCAATTATGTGATGCCTGTAAACTACTGAGAACACATATTGGCATGTAACAGGCTCTCAGTAAATATTATTATTGCTGCCATCAGTCTCAGTATTACTATTAATTTCAAATACATGCATTTCAGAACTATGCACCTCTATACAAACTAAGGGGAAGAAAATTTGAGGAATTCTTTTTCCATTACTTCTGTTGACCTTTATTAAAATCTTGTAGACATGAATGGCTAAAATCCACTGGAAACTTCCTCACTGACATTTATTAATAAAATAGTTATGGTATCTTTTAAGCTTGTATCAAAGACTTTGGTTCTCTCTTCCTATGGGTACATGATAAGCTTGCTTTGGTTGGGTGGAGCCCTATGATTAGTTCTGGCAAATGTGGTCTGTTGTAAATGGAAACATTCAAGGTAGTTGGCCACTCGTTCAGCATGGGATACTAAGTGAAATGGTAGATACCACACCAAAACTCTCTGGGAAATTAATGGGTGTGAGATGAGATCTTAATTTCCCAAGCCTCCAAGACTTTAGTATTTTTTTCTATTTTGTTTTGTTTTGTTTAACCACAATATAACTGAGCCTATCCTGTTATAATCATAATAAGCTATTTTCATTGGAAAGGCAATTTCCAGGGGAACTCAATGAAAGTATACTCATATGAGTGAAGAAAAATTAGCCATTGAGAAAAAAAAAATCAAAGTGCTACTTACTTCTGTCATAAAAACCAAAAACTGCTTTTTGAGGGAGGAAAGTTATTTAACTTAAGAGAGTCAGTCAATTTTTTAGGAAGTTTAATTTGGTGGCCACATGTAGAAAAGATTTAAAAGGGGAGAAATAAAGGCAGAAAGTGCTTTAAAAGGCTAACACAGAACAATGGTTGACCAGCAGGAACAATAGAAAAAAATGGGGAGGTGTGAAAAATCTGAAGAAAGAACTGATAGAATGTGGTGCATAATGGGATACAAGGAATAAAAGAATTTAAATGTAGTGATCTTTTCTTTAATGGACTATAAAGGTTTTAAAAACCAATTAATGATGAATAAGAAGAAGAAATGTCTTTGATTAAAACTTACTTAAATCTGGGGCACCTGGGTGACTCATTTTGGTTAAGCATCCAACTCTCGATTTTGGCTCAGGTCAGGATCTCTGAGATGGAACCCATGTTGGACTCCATGCTCAGCAGAGAACCTGCTCAAGATTCTCTCTCTCTCCCTCCTCTCCTCGCCACTTCTCACTCTCTCCTCTCTAAAAAAAAATTTTAAAAAACCCCTTACTTAAATCTGTTACTTCCAATTTGTAGGAGGAAAAAAATTAAATATAATTTCATCTGTTCTAAAGTTGCTAAGAGCTAAAATATTTCATATGATTTGTTTTGGAGTTTTCAGTTTTGTTTCCAGCTCTGATCTGTATTAGGAGAACTTTTTTGTTTATCAGTTACGCCTCCACAAAGCTGAAAAAAGAAAGAAAAAACTGTGTAACACTTGCTTTTATTTACCCCATTCTCCTATTACACATTACTGTATTCAATATGCTATTATTGAAATGATAAGAGTAAATAAGAATAATTAATAATTAATAAGAATAAATAAAATAATAATAAGAAAGAAAGAAAAGCAAACAAGCTAATAATCTCATTTACATCATATGTATGCTTGCTTTTATTTTTCTCATTATAGCAAAGTTAATGCTTTTATAATACAGAAGTTGTTTCTACCTATTTTGTAATTTAAGCAGAAATTATTCAAGATAAATCTCTATTTTTTATTTCTTTAGAAAAACAAATTTCTATGTTGAAAATAAGCAAACAATTACAAAAGTCCAATTTCCTTAACGATATACTAATTTTGAGGATGGCAGTAAAGAGTCTATAAAACAGTTCCTGATTTGTTTCATTTCTAAATAAAATTAATGCTGGTACTATTAAGGGAATGCACTACCAATGTCTAACTGTGATATGCTCTGTTTAGGTAATAACGCTGGCCAGTGGGAATGTGCCACACCATACTATTCACACCCAGCCAGTGGGAAAGCAGTTTGACCGAGTGGATGATTTTTTTATTCCTACTACAACACTCATCATCACCCACATAAGGTAAGTGCTAAATGAGTCATCAACTTTTAGATTTCTCTCTGGTTTTGACAGGAAGCCATGGGAAGTCATAACAAATAAAATACATTTCTGTTATACATGGATACACACATAATTGCACGTGATTTCCCTTGTCTCATTGCTTGATGAACTTTTATTTATCAACATTAGTAATGAATTTCCTGTCATGTATTTCTTTTTATGCCTATAAGGAAGTGAATTTTAAAAGATCAGTTGCATTTTTAAATCAATTTTATAGTTAATATTTTTGCAAATTGTCATTGGGGTTTTCTTATTAGGCATTTGCAAAGTGCTGACATTTGAACTCAGCACAATGGAAAAAATGCTCTCATAGAAATCCATTCAATATATTATAATGACATTCTTTTATAGTTTTCCCCATTTAGAGACGAATATAAAACCGTATTGGAAGCATATAGTAAGTTGAAATGAAATGTTTGAGGCCTACACTTTGAGGAAACACGGTGTGTTCTATTCTTGGATGTATTTATAAGAGGTGAAAAGATAATTACTTCTGATGACATAACTCCAAAGTGCGACAGAAGTGGTTTAAACGCTTGGCAGAGGGAAACCGAATATATCATATTTCAGTTACTATATATTTTGATAATTTACTGAAAAACTTTTAAAGTATCACTTAGCAATATTAGTGAATTTGAACCAAGCTAACATTTTGTTCTGTTTCTCAAGTAAATTATGTTGAGGGGGAACTACTCCAGATATGTTTTATGAGTCATTATTTGATTCTTGTATATATATGTTTCTCTTGTATTAAATTGGAATTTACCTTATCTAAGAATTGGAGTTGTAAGAATTCTGAGAGAGTGTGAAGTTCAACTTCCAAAAGTAAAAAAGGGGGATTAATAAATCAGAATTGTGGTTCATCATCAGACACTACATAGAAACTGTTATTTGCATAGCCAAGTATGTTTTCAAAGAGGTTAGTATATTTTTCAAGCAAATGAACATTACTTTCAGAATGTCTGTTATGTGCTTAGCAATAAAGTGATTAAAAAACATAATGTCCTGTTACAATTACTACATTTTTTTTATGGAAAATAAGTAGAACTTTTTAAAAAATGCAGCATGTTTTTAAAGTATTTGTATCGAAGTAATAATTTTTACATCTGACCGTAAGTGCTGTTAGAGTACAGACACAGAAGAAATTAGCATATGAACCAAAAATGGTACCACTTGAGATGATACCTAAAAAATATACATTTTTATACTTATTTGATAAGGATACAACTTCATTTATTTGGAAATGAGTGTTATAATTAATTCCTTTATTATTTTCAAGTTACTGATAAATTATTACTAATCAATAATTTACTGTGTAACACTTGCTTTTATTTACCCCATTCTCCCATTACATATTACTGTATTCAATATACTATTATCAACTTTGCTTTTTTTTTTTTTCCCCCTGAATGCACTAGTAACGGAATTATTTGGGGCACGTTTCCTGTGTCTACAATACTAATAGGGGTAATAGCGTATAGTTCGGGCTATTTCTTTTCCCCTGCAACCAGTAAATTATATCACTGTGGTAAAATAGTTACCAGGTCAAGAGTTTAACTTTGTTTAAATGCAGTAAGTGCTATGTGTAATTCTCAGTTTGTATTTATAACTGATATACAAGATTATATCGCATGATTATAGAATTGCTATACACACAGTCAGAGCATAATATCTCTTTCGGGTTGAAATGATTACTATATATCTAGAATTGGAGGTACTAATTAGAAGAACATGTAAATAATGTGAACACATGTAAGGCAAAATTTTATTTTAGTTATTTCTCTATATTATGAGAAACACTGAAAAGTATGCTTGAGGATTATTTTAAACATCTTTTTCCTTTTAGGGATGGATAGTGAAATGCAGGGTTGTTTTGCCATACTTGTAAAATATACCAAAGTAAATTATAGCAATCCTACTTGCATGGCTTGCATATAGAGTCCCATTTTCATGAATGTGAATGATGGTCAAATTTTCTACTGCACTTCAAAGTAATTATTCCTATTACTAAGTGAAGAGTGAGAGTAAAAGTTAGCATGCATTTTCAAAATCAAAATATTATTTTTTAACATAGCGAGAATTTTTTTCTACATCAGGAAAATCTGAGGGACAAATACAGTCTTTTCCCCTACCAATTTCCTGTAACATATTTTTCTAACCAAATTTGGCATATGTTTAAATATGTGTTGCAGAGATTGATCTTTTTCATAACTTGTGTTTTTCAGAATTTGAGACTATTTTCTGATGCTGTGCTTGGTATATATTTCCAGGTCAAGCAGAAGGTCTGACACATAATACGTGTTTAATTAATATGAGTTTCCTTCCTCTGACTCCTCATCACATTAATCTACTTTTCTGTCAGATTGCTACACTCTCGTTTCAAATAATTTATATCTCCAATGTCTGAAAAGCTCCTGGACAAGTGTCAAGATTTTATATCCTAAGTGCCTAAAAACTGGTAGGCTCTTAATTCATGTTTCTCACAGGAATGGAAATAAAGAAGAAAGTGCTACACTATTTCCTAAACCAGACTATGTATAAGACGGAGGGATTACATAGCATTAAGGGAACTATATTTCTTATGTACTGAATTTCTCAACATCTAACATGGTATCAGAGATACAACAAGTACTGCATTAAGTGCACATGAATTATTTGGAAGGAGTAAATATAAGTAATAAGTATTTACATCTCCTATTAGACAGATCACAGCCTGAAGGTCCCAGCAACACCATTTGCCATTGGATATTGTGAACGTAGCCAGTTTACTTCATTTCTTTCTGAGGACTGGGATGAAATCATGTTCAAATATTAAGTTGCAGGGTGCCTGGTTGGCTCATTCAGTTAAGCATCTGCCTTTAGCTCAGGTCATGATCCCAGGACCCTGGGATCGAGTCCCAGCTGGGGCTCCCTGCTGAGCGGGGAGTCTGCTTCTCCCTCTCCATCTGCCCCTCCCCCTGCTTGTGCTCTCTCTCTTTCTCTGTCAAATAAATAAATAAAATCTTTAAAAAAATAAAAATAAATATTAAGTTGCCCATAATCGTTGATGTTCATACTATTCATAATCCACACTGTTGCAGGGGTTTCCCTGTGAACAGTGACAATTTTGCTAAAAGCTTGTATTTTTCCCTGCTTGGCTTCTTCTCATTTTTTTCTACATTTTCCCCCCCTTTCAATGTCTATAATTCTCAGGCTTGTTTAATCTAGTCTGTAAAGTAAATCAAGACTGAGGAACTTAAGAGAACCAACATTATTTTATCCATCCATATTAAAAAATAAGCTTGTAGCTTAAAAATTAATCATCTTCACAAAATTTGGAAAGTTGTTCACTTTTTAAGAGAGCTTAAAATTCTCCGCACTTTAAAATTTTTGGATCTTAATTTATGTCCCCCCTTTTTAATTGAAATATAGTTGATAAACAATGCTATATTAATTTCAAGTATACAACATAGTGATTTGACAATTCTCTACGTTATGCAATGCTTGCCATGGTAAGTATAGTTACCATCTGTTACCATACATAAATACCACAATATTATTGACTATATTTCCTGTTAGGACTTCTTAATCCCTTTCACCTATTTCTCCCATCCCTCTTTGTCCCCTCCCCTACAATCACATTTACTTTTTGTATTTATGATTCTGTTTCTGTTTGTTCATTTGTTTTGCTTTTTAGATTCCACATATACATGAAATCATTTAATATTTGTCCTTGTTTGACTTATTTCACTTAGCATAATAGCCTCTAGGTCCATCCATATTGTCATAAAAGACTTCATTTGTTTTAATGGCTGAGTAATATTCCATTGTGTGTTTGTGTGTTTGTGTGTGTGTATACATGTGTTTCACATCTTTTTTATCCATCTTGAATGACCTGAGGAATTTTAATTTCAGAAAACTCATTTACATTTAAAAAATATCTGAGAAGGAAGGTCTGATTCTATGCACTCATTCAGTTCCTCAGTGAATTCCTTCCCACTCCCTGAGAGACATAGCCAAGGCCACATACAGTTACTCTTATTTTTAGTATATGTGTTGCCTAAGTGAGCACACATACAGTTATTCCCATTTTATCCTATGGAGTGGGACTTTATTAGTAAAAAGCATCCCCTTTTAGTTTTATGTATTCCTTCCTTCTCCATAGGAATCAGAAGAGTACCTGAGCCCTAAGCTAAGGATATACCAGATACACCGATGCCATACTACTTTTGATCTAAATCAAAATGGTCTTTAAACTGTTGAGTTCTGGTTACTGGACTCAGCTATAGCTTATGTCCCCACCTTACACTCTCTTGAATATGTGTGCTTACCAGGGGATAATAACTCTAGACCAGCATGCAGCCATTCTTTAATATATGCATGTGAGCCCCAACTGTGAAGTCACTTCAGTTTAATGAAACTAAACTTCCTGGAAGATAAGAGAAGATGTATTATAATCCTGTCCCCCCAAAGTTCCAACTACCTACTCAGCTTCTGAAAGGGACTGACTAAATACTTATTGATTAAAAGTTTGTTTTTAAAAGGTTATTAAAATTCTAGCATATGTATTTTTAATACGGAGTGTGAGTTGGTTAATATCCACTTTCCCAATTGTTTAGGGAAAACTTAAAGTACTTGATATTTACCTAATAACACAGATGATATTCTGATGCTTATTGAAATATATTGATTTAAATCACTCTATAATTATGTTTTCTTTTAGTTTTTAAAGTAAGAGTAAAAAATTATACCTTATATTCTGTTACTTTTCATAAAAACAGTTCCATTGAATATTTAATAAGTGATGTACTTTTTATATTAGTAATTCATTGCACATTTCAGTTAACTGGCAATGTATATTAACCAGATGCTTTTTACAGACTTGCAGTTAATAGAGAATTTTCTTTAAAAATCTTAAACTCCAGCAAGTAATTAATTAATCATAAACCATAGTTCTAAAGTTGAAGAGATTATGCAGTGCAAAAAGAATGTGTTTTGTAATGACATGAGAAATATAAATTTCTTATATGAGGAATTTCAACTTGGATTTTTATCTTCTTCTATATAAAAATATATCCAGAAAGGAAAAATTGAAAGAGACTATTAAAAATGAAAATGCATGTATAATTTTCAGAAGAATCAATTATGCCTATAATGTATAAAAATTGAAATAATAATTCATTTTCTTTTTTAAGCACAAGTGCTCTACAAATGTAAAGCAAAATGTTTCATTATTGTACTCATAACTTGTATCCAAAGTGCTAAGTTATTATAATATCATTACATGCAAATAGATATATTTGAAAGATATAATTCTACTACTCTTATGTTTTTTATGATATGGATAATACATGGGGGATTTAGTGATTTTTGCATCAGTTTTTTAATTAGCTAGAGATTAAAAAGTAATTTCAAAGCAATTTCTTTTTTTTCAGAAAAATCGTATTACAATGGTTATATTATCTTCAAAGCAACTAAATCTCATAAAGAATGGACATTTACATAATTGTGTCTCATTTTTGGTACTTCTGAAAGGAAAAATTTAAACGTCAATTTCTTATTGTGATATATGTAAAGATTACAACTTATTGTGCAAGTGCTATTATAATTAGCATAAGAAATGAAAACCACAGGTTTGGCAGTGATTTATTGCATTATTGTATGTTTATTTAAAAAAAAAATTCCTTGTAAAGATTAGAGGGCTGAGGAGAATTGAGAAAATGAGAGGAGAAGCTAATGACATGACAGATATTCAAGCAATGAATGACAAAGCATTTCCATGGGACCCTCCCCAAAATACTTCAATAATTCTTCCAAAGAATGATTTATTTTTGGTAGTGGGGTGATGAAAGTGAGAATTACTTAAGGGCCAATGTGGTTGAGAGCAAGGAAACTTAATAAAGCTTAGTGGAAGATACCAAGAAGGCCAGAAAGTATAAGCTATGACAAATGCAAGAACTAGCAGAAGTCTTTCTGAGAGCTTTTGAATTGTCATGAATAAAATTAGTTGGAAGATAAGGAACGGGGTAACAACTAGATATTTTCACCTACATTACAAAGGCATAACTAATATTCAGGTTCTTTAGGGCTCTAAGAAATTCTTCAAATTTTCACCGACTAATATCTTTGATAAAATTTAAAGTAGATAAAATACATGAAGAAAAAATATGTTTTATAGCCTGACACTTGTAATATCTACAAATCATGTGCCCTGCATCTCTTGTCCTCTCTGAAGTTGACTACAACTACAGACAAGTTTAATCCCATCTAGTTTACCTGGCACAGAGGAAACTTTTAGTAAATACAATAAGGAAGTTATTTCTGATTTATGTGTTACTTCAGGAGTAGTGCTGTGATAGAAAGGGAAGATAGAAACTTCGATGATGCTATTTGAGATGCTTCAAAAGGCTTGTCTACGCTTGACATCACCTCCAACACCACCATTTGATAATATCGCCTGGAATTTCAAACTACTGTTTCTTTGGGTTATATTTCTCTAGAAATCTACCTTTAAAGTGCTCCTATTTCTTGAAAGGAAAATGGAGGAGCAGTTCGGAAATTTGACAACTTTCTTATTGGCATTTTTTTTAAGGGTTGATTGGTTGATTATGTAGTGTTTTAAGATTAATGTTTGAACTTGGGAGGATGTGTGTGTGTGTGTGTGTCTGTATGTGTGTATTTATTTCAATCTATGATTACATGATAAGTAATAAGATGAAGAGAGTATATATAATAGAGAACTTGAAAGCAACAAGCATTTACGTAAAAACTGAGAATGTCGGTTCCAACATTTTTCTCCTCTGGACTTGACCGACTAAACAAAACAAACAAACAAACAAACAAACAATGTTCCAAAAGTTGCCTTGTAACAGTCCTCCCTTCCCTACCACATACCCCAAGATGATGTCAGTGTCAAATAATTATCTCAAATTGGGTAATTCAGAAATTCCATGGAAAGTGGACCTCAGTGTTAGTCTTCAGTTTTGGTGGGCTGGAAAGGCAGTTTTAAGACCCTCAAAAGTCAAATGAGTGAGAAGAGTGTAATGTAAGAGGGTTGCAGACAAATGTGGAACAAGGGGCTCAGGACTTACCCTGTTTCAGATGGGTCATAATTCCTACACACCCAATGGCTATGGCTCCACTGTAAAGGATGAAGAAAACTGAAATAACAAGTAGCGGGCACCATTCTGGGAGTCTGGAGAGAGGTCTATAGCACTCCTTTTCTGTTATAAATTACAGCAAGAAAATGATTAAGAAGGGATTGGGTTTGATTTGTTTCCTTGAAGCTTCTCCAAGGGAAAAATAAACATTCTGTGAAAGTGAAAGTTAAAGTAAAGTATATCATTCTTCCTCATATTTTATCAAATCTGTTAAAGCAAAATTATATATATGGCTAACCATTTATCAAGACAACTCTACACTTGTGACTTGATTCATGGACAGGCCAGGTGTATGGAGATACAATTTTAGCAGTAAAATTGCCTGGGTAACTGAAATCCTGGCACATCAGAAATTGAAAATATCAGTTGTTCAATCCTTTTTAGAAAAATATAAACTCAGGATGATAAGCAACAATCAAAATTGTTTAAAAAATGGTTCTTAGATAAAGATCTCACAAAATCACAGTTCAATGAGGTTCTTTTTTTTTTTTTACTCCATTCATCCTTATATGCTAATTCCTCCCACAAAGAAATAAGCTAACAAACTATAAGGATTCTAAATAAACCAGGAGTGGGAGGTCTTTCTGTCTGTATTCTCACATATAGTGAATATCTGAAACATTTATGAATTCTGAAACTATGATCTTCTCTTCCCCTGGCGTCTCTGAGGTTCTTCACTGCCCTCTCCACGGCATGCAAACACAAACTCTAGATTGTCAGGACCTACAATATCTTGGAATCCTTACATTCCTAAAGCCTAGTGCACTATTTGAAAAACAGAAGACATTCATAAGTTGCTTATTAAGCACAGTACATATGTATATGTTTGTGAGTGTGTATAAAATACATGTACAAACCATGTTGGCAAACTATTTAGCCTTTTTATATGGGTGCACAGTTTCTTCTACATAAGCACTTGTAACTTTTTTCATCTTATTTTTAAAGAGGTAAACACACTTTTTTTTTTTTAAAGATTTTACTTATTTATTTGACAAAGAGATAGAGAGAGAGCACAAGTGGGCAGAGTGGCAGGCAGAAGGAGAGGGAGAACCAGGCTCTCTGCTGAGCAGGGAGTCTGACGTGGGGCTCAATCCCAGGACCCCAGGATCATGACCTGAGCCAAAGGCAACTGCTTAGCCAACTGTGCCACCCAGGTGCTCCTAAACATACTTATTTTTAAAGAAGTAAACATGCGTCGTCTGGGTGGCTCAGTCCTTGGGCATCTGCCTTCAGCTCAGGTCATGATCTCTGAGATCTGATCGAGCCCTGCATCAGTCTCCCTGCTCAGCGGGAAGCCTGCTTCTCCCTTTCCCACTCCCCCTGCTTGTGTTCCCTGTCTCTCTGTGTCTCTCTCCGTCACATAAATGAATAAAATCTAAAAAAAAAAAAAAAAAGAAGTAAACACGCTATACTATTTTAAAGAAGTAAACACAACCTTCAATTTGGCTGTAATGATATTCTTCTTTTTCAGTTTGGTTACTGGATTTACTTTTTTACTTTCCACTTTCTTTAGCATATTCGTGTAGCTAACACATTGAGTATAAAATGCTTAGACAGAAAACCATTGAGTGCTTACAGCCAAGTGGTGCCTGTGTGTGTGTGTGTGTGTGTGTGTGTGTGTGTGTGTGTATTCAGTTTGTTATTTTCATTATTTCTTGAGTTACAGAACACTGTCTGCTTCCCTGCTTGGTCTCTGCCCTATATTAACAGGTCTCTGCACTATCCGTGTCCTGTAAAAAAAGAATCTAGTGTCCAAGAAGACCATTACCTCTTTTGGCAGATACACAGTTAGCCAGATTAGTAGCCCATATTAACTATGTAATCTTTTTTTATTGTATGGGGAAATGAGGTTGGATTTAAAGAGCAAACTGTATTTAAAATATGAGGATCTCATTATTTTTAAAAAGGCAAAGTTTTGTACAGGTGTTATTAGGAGACTCCAAGCTCTAAGATTTAATAAAGCCTCTAAGTAGATTCATTCTATGACATTTTTTACTGAAGAAATCAATGGAGCACTAATAACATGTAATTTAGAAACACTCTACATTGCAAATCTGCCTCTTAAGTTTTATTATGCAAAGAAAAATAGCTCTTGCTTCTCTCAGAGGTCCTTATGCTAACTCATCAAAGTGTTCAGTAAAACATAGGGCTGTCCGTTTGACAGGACCCAGGATTCTTCTTAGGAGGCAGGTGTGGGATATACATAGCAAATTTGTATGGTCTTTTTTTTTCCTTTGTCACATATGATTTTGAGTTTTGCTGGAAATTCTAAATCAAACTTATTTTACCTTAAGTGAGTAAATGATATGGTTGTATAGATTACTTCGCTTTTTTGCTTGGTAGTAAAAACAAACTCCGGTAACAATTAAGGTTAATAAAGAAAAATACCAAAAGTTGAAATACAATCCAATATATCAAGAGAGGGGCAGAACTCATCCTGAGAATCTAACTAATTTCTTATGTGAATTTAATGTGTGCACTACAAGACCTATTTCATACATACATTTAATAGATTATAGTATTTTGAATCAAGTGTATAAGACATTAACTAGTTCTCATAAAATGCGTATACAAAAGACTAATGTATATTGGGGTTTCTAATTGTATCTGAAGTAGCTTCATTATTATTCTGTTAAAAGGTGATATATTTTACCATAGTATCTTATTTTATGAATTCATTAATTCTTTTGATGAAATGTTTTATTAAAACTGTAAAAGTTTACATACAAGTATCATAACTAAACAAAACTCCTTTTTGAATGAAAGACCCCTACTGTGGCTCAATAGAGCAATACAGTTGAAAATAAATAATTTTATCTTTGAGAATTGTGTAAAGTCAATAGAACTGTGAAGTCAATAGAGGCAGGCAGAGGGAGAAGGAGAACCAGGCTCTCTGATGAGCGTGGAGTCCGATGTGGGGCTCAATCCCAGGACCCCAGGATCATGACTTGAGCCAAAGGCAACTGCTTAGCCAACTGTGCTAAGTTGGCTAAATGATTTTTTTAATTTTTTGAAATTTAAAATTTTTTTTGAAATTTTCTGTGAATGTGACTAAATACTTATATATATATATATACACACACACACATCACTTCTCAATTTTGTTTAATTTTAAAAACAGGTAATTTAAATGTAAAATTAGTGGTAGTAGTGGAGGGTGTCTTTAGATGGGCAACATGGTGGCACTCATACTCTGTTTACAACGATTTAGGTCTGTAAAAAATATTCATTGTGAATCTACTCAAGTTGATATTTTGTACCATTTTTAAAAATATTTTATTTATTTATTTATTTATTTATTTATTTATTTAGAGAGCACCTACACGAGAGTGGCAGAGTGGGGGGAGGGGCAGAGGGTCAGAGGGAGAGAGAGAATCCCAAGCAGACTCCATGTTGAGCATGGAGCTCAAGGCGGGGCTCAATCGCACCCCTCAGAGATCATGACCTGAACTGAAATCAAGAGTCAGATGCTTAACCAACCGAGCCACCCAGGTGCCCCTGTACCATTTTAATTTAGTTGTAAATCTGTGGATTTGGCCTCACTATGGCTATCCATGTAAGAAAAAGGAATTGGTTATTGTAAGCCAATCAAATATATTTACACAAATGTATTCCTTTTTTTCATTTAAATTAACAATCACTTGTTCTGTAGCAGTGTTTTATCTCTTGCTTCTCCTTGTGAAAAAGAAATCCTGCAACAAAATTTCAAGTTTTAAAATTCCTTGGCTTTAAAGATTTGGTTCAAGCAAAAATGAAGTACATGACAGGATGTCAGAGAGCCTTTAAAAGGTACTGTAACATAAAAACCCCCCAAATCAGTAGATATGTGGAGAAATAGCCTAATAGGTCTCATCTGTCATCAGTCATGAGTGGAAATACTCAACGTAACCACCTGAGTAGATTGAGAACATTAGGCAACAAATATCAAACTGCCAGGGTTTTATCCTTTGGTGTATACACCAGCGCTTTGTAGGATACATAAACCTTACAAAATGAAGTGAAATAGACAGCTTCAGGGGAAATAAAAATGACAGTGGCCTTAAGTGATTTTTAAAACTGCTAGCTGGGTTAGGTTATGGTTAAAATCTCTGTATTGATTTAGACTGAGATTAGCTGAATTTTTCTATACTATGGAAACTTCTCCTTTCTTACCTTCCCATTTTTCTTTTATCTGGGGGGAGGATAATGAATATTTATAGATTTTTTTTCTATATTGACAACTGATTTTCAAGGAAAACAGTATGAAATTACAGTAATTCATTTTTTGGTCATAGTGTAGAAGCGTATTTTTATGCTTATGTAATTTGAATGGATAAATATAGTTTTTAGGTCTTTGAAACAAAAGGAAATCAGGGTTTGCATGTGCTATGAAAGTAGTGGCTGATTCATGTAAGTAAGCCAAGAAAATGCTAAAATAACCTAGATTTTCCCCTCATAATGTAAATCAAGATTATTCATCAATTTTGAGTGATAGAAAACATTTTTTATGTTTTTAATTAAAGTATACATTGTTTAAATTCTGCTTAAAAACCTCACTGTACAAATATAAAGTAATAGAATATTTGGAACATCTGGAGAATTTTTATTAAAAGGCTGAACAAAACTCATTTAATTAATACATGAAAATAATTTGAAAATAGATTATTGGTTTATAGAAGAAGATGATGTCAAGAAATACTTTTAATAGATCATAGGTGCACATATCTTTATGTTGACTAAACATACTTTCCTGATTCCTTATATACAGCCTTAATTTTGTTTGGTAATTTTTGACATCAAAACCCCTACTTCCATCTAAATTATTATTTGCATTGGGATATAATGGAATCTAATTCAAAGAGACTTTGTTAGATGCAAATGACTTTTTAAAAAATAGACTTAAAGTGGAATAGAAATTATTTAGCAACAGTCCTTCAAGATGTACATTTGACAACTTAATATTTTTTGTTTTGTGAATTAAGAGATATACTTCATGGCTATCATTTTCAGAGGCCTTATGAAAAGAGAGGTCACATTAACCTATCTGTTACATTTTTCATTTTCTGAATCCAATCTGTGCCCTATCACCATCAAAGATACATTAATAATCTTTTTGACACTTTTACCACTTACCTAATTTCAGCTTGATCCATTTACCATCTTTAAAAATTTTTAAATGCATGAAAACACTTTTGGACAACCATATGTGGGTTTACAGAAAGCAAATAAGTTATATTTATGCTTCCAATTCATGAAGTCATTAAAATTTCAAATTCATCAGGGAAACATTTTTCTTTATTGTATTTATACAAGTGAAATATACACAATAATGTTACATTTAAATGTAAGTTGTTAATGTCAATAATTTAAAGAGAGTCACTTTTTAAAAATTATGACACTTACAATGATTTCCTAAAAGTTATGCACAGGAATAAATCACAAATTTGAATTTTAGCAGGAAATAAAGGAATGAAATGTTAAGGAAAAGAGGACTAGGTATATGAGAAAATTATTAGAAATACAGGAAATACACTATCACTTATTCATATTGTCTAACAGTTTCATGAGTAATTTCCAACACTTCTCTGGTTCTATGTATAATAGTCAGTTAAAGTGGTTCCCTATAATTTTATTTTAATATAGAAGCAAAGCCTGATTTTCTAAAGTTAAGTCTGAGTTTACTGTATCATTTACATACCCTCCGGTTGTATTGCTTGGTTATAGTTTTTGTTCTTATTACTATGGTTTTTATATAATATGTTAAGAGTAATGAGAAAACATTGAGCACTTACTCTATGCCAGAGAGTGAGCTCAGAGTTTTTATGCACTGCCTCCTTTAAAACTAGCAGCTACATAAATTTTTATCCCTATTCTACATATGGTGAATCACTTAACTAATAAGTGTTGGAACCAGCTATAAACTCTGTTCTGTCTAAATTCAGTTTCATAGCACTTAATACATTTTAGTGTTCAAGTCCTTTTCTCACTTTTAGAGTAAAACCTAATGACTGATATCCTCTACAAATTATCTCACACTTACCTTTAACACATTCTTTCTCTTACTTTTCTGTTACCTCTGCTACAACAAAACGTGCCTCCTTACAACAAACCTACACCATATTTTCTCACCTATCTGAATTAATTTGCAGAATGCCCTGTTGCTTCATTGTCTGCCCAACAAACTCTTCAGGGCTTATCTCAAAGCCACCTTTTATAAAATTTGTTATAATTTCCCTAATTGGAATCCCCTTGGCATTCTGAATTTTTGTTATTTCTCATTTGTGTTGAGACTCACACAGACCTAGGTTGGAAAATAGCTCTTCACATCCTTTAGGGCCTTTAGCACAGTATTTAATTTTGCTTACATCAGTTTGATTTTCCTCTTCCACAAGTAAATGAATTCAGAAAGGATAGAGAAAAAATATGATGTGGTGTCTACAGTCCCTACAGACTCTGCAGTAATTTTTTGCTGTCTGCTCATGTCTAACTTCATAATGTCTATTTATTAATCTCCTTTCTGCTCTCATGACACACCCCTAAGCTGAGCTCCCTTACGTCCCACCTTGCTAATGTAATGAGCTCTTCACTGTTTCTCCATAGTTCTTGTTTTCTCCATACCTCAGCTCACTAAACAGAGAACCACTACATTCCTCTTTGGAATTCCTAGCTATGGTGCTACAGTTCTGCATTGGAAAGAAAAAAAAATTAAATATTTCTTATTGCATATGGGTTAAAGTCAAGCTACACTGAACCCACTTCCCAAGTGTGTGATCTGCAGACACCCTAGGGACCAGCCAGTGTGAACCTGAGTAGCTCCTCTACGTCCCTGTTTCCACTTAACCCTTCATTTTGTCTAAAGTGTTCTTTATGATTTTGATTTAGAGCCTCTTAATTTATGTCAATTTCTTGGCCAAATTCAAATACACTCTGATTCATGCAACTTTTTCTATTCCTCTGTCATTTATGATAGCACTCTCTTAGAATTTACTTCTCATTAAGGCATCAACCAATTGTTAGTTTATTTCATACATTCATTCAATACAGTTGAACTGTTCACATGGTAGACACTATTCTAGATTCTAATAGGAACCTGAATACAGACTTTTGTCTTACTTTCCTATAGTATATCAGAACAGTTAATAAAAAAATAAAATATATATATTTTTTAGATTTTATTTGTTTATTTGAGAGAGAGAGAGCACAAGTGTAGGAGGAGCAGAGGGAGGGAGGGAGAGTCTCAAGCAGACTCTGGGCTGAGTGCAGAGCCCGACACAGGGTTCGATCTTGCAACCCTGAGATCATGATCAAAGTCAAGATTTGGGTGCTTAACCAACTGGGCCACCCAGGTGCCCTAAATATATTTTTTAAATAAAATCGCTTTGGAATGGTAAGAATATAGATTCAAATTCAGATGCTACCACTTACTACAATGTGATTTCAAGCAAATTAAACTTTGTAAAGGACATTTTAAAAAATTGTCTGCTAGGAATATGTGTCTCATCCAGAAATGTTGTTTGTTTCAAGTATTAGTTTATCTTTAATTCACTGGAATAATTTTGTTAGCTTATTCCTCCCCTAACCTGCTACCCCTCTCACTTACAGCTTTACACAATTTACGTCCATACTCAGGTCGATTGACACCTATTTTTTAAAATATCAGTGTTCTTTCTTTTTCTCTTCCTTAGAGCAATGGGGCCCTATGTTGAAATCTATAATATAAATGAAATAAATGCCATACTACCCAGGTTAATTAAACAGAGACGGGTGGGGATGGTGGAAGGAGAAACCTGACCCACTCACCTTCACTTTCATTTCTTCTCTGCTTCTGTATGGAGACTCCAAACTCTATCAAGGCAAATTATTTTTAATTGTCTGCTAGGAGTTCACCCTGCCCTCCTCTTAGGCTCATGTCTTTTGCCTGCCTTGCTTCACTTTCTAACCAAAGAGGAAGAGCACCTGAGAGAGGCATAGACAAAGAAGTCCCCAAATTCTCTCTGGCCCCAATAATTAGTGTAGACATGGTGTATAACCCACTCCGAACTCATATGTTATAATGAACATTTTTTCTGGGACTTTCATGAAAGACACTTCAGTTTTTTGTGTAGACTGCTCTAGGAGATCTAGAGCTACAGCAGTTACTTTCACGCCACGTGAGGCCTGGACCTGAAATCAAGATAGAAGATAGAAGAGCCAATACACTAAGAAAAAATATGATCTATATTACATTACTGTAGACCAAATTTCAGTTATGCTTGAGCTGGTTCTAGAATTTCCATCTGTATGAATCCCCACATTTTTTTGGTTTAAAAAGTCCGGATTGCATATCCTATTATTTACAAATGAAAGAGTCTGAGAGTAGGTTTCTTCATGTCTAAAATATGCATATTACCCACTTCACACTATTTCGAGTTGATTGCAGGATCTTGTGCAGTTCCTGACACACAATAAGTGATTAACAAATGCTATTTTCCTATTCCCTTGGGTTGATGAATTTTTTGTCCCAGTATAGTTATTACAACCTTAGCAGTTATACTAATTAGCACTCAGTAAATATTTGTTAAAAAGTAGTGCACTTAGGGGAACCTGAGTGGCTCAGTCAGTTGAGCATTTATTTGACTCTTGGTTTCAGCTCAGGTCGTGATCTTAGGATCATAATAGCGAGCCCCATGTGGGGCTCCATGCTCAGGGCAGTCTGCTTGAGACTCTCTCTCCTTCTTAGACCCTCCCTCCCAAAAGTAAATAAATAAACAAACAAATCTTTTTAAAAAATGTAGCACACTTAGCAATAATTTTCTGATTATCTCTCTGGCATGCTGATTCTGCATAAAAGAAAAAAGGGCAATGAGTCAAGTCCCAGTTTGTATCTTACTGAAAACTTCTCCATGGCTTTAGTACTGTAGACAGGGAGTTGCCGTTTATCAACCACTCGTGTAACACCATAAGAAGATGGCTCACTTTGAAAATATTTGGAAAACTAAAGGCAGCTCAAGAGTAACACTGAAACTATAGGGTTTCATCTGTAGAGATTTTCTCAGAGTCCCTTAAATTACAATTTATAGACAGGGCCATTGTTTATAAGTCTGGATATCTATATCTATGGCTTGCACAAATCCACATTTTCTCTAAGTGCTAAGAAGAGAAAATTCACTAGGACTTTCCTCAAAGGGAAGTTTGTTATTTCTTTTAGGATTTGACTGAAACTTGTGATTGAACAAAACCTGAACCCTGGGAATATGACAGTTCTTCTAAGGTTTAGAGAATCTATTCTTCCCCTCTCTCAGGTAGAGTTCATTATAAATCTCCTAGAATGTTTGTTTGAAATGTATGTCTTTCATGAAATTCTGAAAATGTTCTAGAGATGTTTACTCAGTGATTTTTTTTTTTTCTGGTTCAAAGCAATGTGTATTGGAGTGGATATTTCAGTAGGTGTTTCAGTCTTAATTTAGCATCAACCTAGTTTAGAACAGGGGCAACTGGGTGATTCAGTCATTAAGCGTCTGCCTTCGGCTCAGGTCATGATCCCAGGGTCCTGGGATCGAGCCCTGTGTAGGGCTCCCTGCTCAGCCAGAAACCTGCTTCTTCCTCTCCCACTCCTCCTGCTTGTGTTCCCACTCTCTCTGTCAAATAAATAAATAAAATCTTAAAAAACCCCAAAAACCTAGTTTATAACAATATTGAATAATTGGTAAGGTTTATAAGTAAGTGAGAACCCTACCTACCCCGTGGCTAATATTTCTCCAAAGAATATAATTCTTTTTTTTAAATTGAATTTATCAAATTGTAACACTACAAAGAAGAATATCATCCTAGGTTGACGTTCAGTATATTTATTAAATACCTTATAAAACTCAGGAAGCTTTGGGTTTTTTGTTTGTTTTAATTTGGAGTTTTAATATTGGTGCTCTAGAGAAAGCAATTCATACTCTTCTGCAAACAAGGTATAGGAAGAAGTTGAAAACCAAGGATAGTTTTGTTTTTTTGGCAATCATGAGGACTGATGATTCATGTAACTCCTGTGGGTAGCTGTATTGAGTACCTTATCTCTGGTGGGAAATATTTCGAGTAAAATCATCCTGTAATAAAGATGACATGGAAGAATTCTGAATAAATATCTGTTAAATGGGATATTGGAGAATTTTTTTAAATGTCAATATCAAAGTAATCAAATGATAAACCTGTAGGCTTATTACCTGAAGAGCATCAAGCAGGTAAATGTTTGAACACTTTCAAATTTATTACTCAGTTTACTAGGAGTATCAGTATATATTCAAAATGAATTAATAAAGAATCGCTCACAGTTATTTTTATTATGTCCAGTATGTGACACTATAAGCATCAATCCTATAGTATAGTTCGTTTTAGACTCTTTGAAGTAAAACATTATTAGTGGTTGAAATCAGAGCCATGACAGAGTCCTTCATTTTCACAAGGGAGAAAAGAAAATGTGCTAAAAACAAGAACCTCTAAAATAAAAAATCATGGAGATATACTATCTGGCAGGTCCAGAGGCACATCAGTATTTTGAACAGAATGAACAAACCACCAACATAGTAGGTGGTCATTAGGAAACTCGGAACAGCATGAGGAAAATAAGACAAAACCCCATTCTGTCAGAAAATGAGTTTGTCAGAGACTTTCTGTAAGTACAGCGGGAAAGAAAAGAAAACATTTCATCAACGAGTCCAGATATGTGATTACTCACACTGTGTTAGCTGCAATAAATAGATGATAATAACAGATAGATAGATAGATAGTTAGATAGATAGATGATAGATAGATAATAGAAAGACAGATAGATGATAGATAGAGTGGAACAAAGGTTTATGTGTCAATGAATCCCTTATGTGTTCAGTGATGGCATGTTTATTTTCAGTACCCCCTAGGAGCATCATGTCTATTCTTTTTTCTGCTTAAGAAAAGAAAAATAAATAAAATCAAAAGTAGCCTTGTCATTATGAGATGAATTGCAAAGTCATCTTATTTTCTCCATGACTCTAATAGCAGATACTGTATTGTTTGACATTATTTCTGTCAGGACCTATAGCTTCTGAAAATGGCAATAGTCCATCTTCAATCACTTACAGAAAATATGCCAGACTGAAGTTTCCATAAATGCCTCTCTCAGAGCCAGCTCATTCTGGCCATTACTTGGAGAACTTTTCTTATAATCTTTAGTTGCACTAAAGCATATCTTGATAACTTTTACATGCACAACTTAATTTTTGACTTATACCAATTTAAAAGAGTCAGTTGGTTTCAAATCACTGTTTGTACATATATTTTACACATGCACGTGTGTGTGTATTAAATAATCAGGGTTTGCATTAACAAGCTGGATACCAGGTTGTCATGCATTCCAATTGGTTGGTGCCCATGACATATCAGTTGTCAGATATTTTTAATATCACCTCAGAAATAACTGATGTTTATAAAATGCTTAATCGGTGAAGGGAATGTTTTATCTTGTGCGTATTTTAGCCTATTATTAATCAGAACAACCATACTAATCCCTTTTCATGAATTAAGAAGGACTCACGGAGAAATTAAATGGCTTACTCAACGTCACCCAAGTTTTTACATGGTGGAGCTGGGATACAAACCTGCATAGTCTGGTTAGAGCGCTGCATTTGAGTGTTCTTAAACACTTTCCTCTTGAGGGCACCCAAGTGACCCACTCCCCCAACACACATACACACACTTACCTCCATTTAAAATGTCACCTTTTGTTTGTTTGTTTTGTGGAGAGATTTTTCACAATCTACTGCTCAGTCAGATATATTTCTGAAATTTGTTTTGTGGGACGCTTTTTGAGTGATGTTCATTGTTAATGCACAAACAATGGCATATCATGTTATAGGACATTGAATCAATTAAATTATATTGACTAGAATGTGTCCTTTGTAATAACTGAGTAGTGCTATGTTCTGGTGTTTTCCGTGCTTAAAAATTACTTCGAATCAAAAGAAAGCAAGCTCATTCCTTATTTTAGTCATCTAAAAGCTTCCTGCATAGCTGCCAGTGTGTTAAATACTCTAAAAATAGTCTTTATACTCACTGTCCAAATAGTGTTGCGATAAGCTTTAGAAAGGATACAAAATATATTTCAATTTCAAGTATGAGAGACATGAAGTACTATAAAATAAATGTTCATTTCTGATTTATTATATCAGGGTAGAGTGCTTGTCTTTTCCAAAAACATTGCTTCATATATGATAATTAAATATTCTGTAAAAAATATTAAGCATCTGGAATATCATAGTTCATTACATTAGATTCATCAATTTAATTTTACTTTTGAACCCTATCCAATAATGATATACCTTAATTCAATACAGTTATCTTTTGTTCATTTAGATTTATGAATTGTAGAGCTGAAAAATAATTCCTGGTGTTCTTTAGAGTTTTATAAATATTTTTTTTTTCCCATGGGACATTGGAAAACTACCATTCTGTAGCCATCTAAGATGATAATTGGGCAGTCTATTTTTTTTAATCATCAGCAAGAGATAAAAGGGTAATTAAAAGGCAACATATGAAAGATTTTAGATAAAATGCTTTTGTTGAATGTATATTCATTTTCACCGTCAATACATCCAGTACAATAAGCTGCTCACTTATTTCTAAGTAGCAGTTGTTATTTTCTCCCGGTAACATTGTGAACATAAAAGAAAAAAAAAAAACCTATGTATAGACTTTGGCCCACTTGAAGATAAATGTGAAAAACCTAAACGGACAGATGGGGCTCATAGGCAGAGAATCACTTCAGATGCCTCAACATTATCTTATTTTTATAGACAGCTATTTGAGTTAAATTTCCTTACATCCACAGACTGTTAAAAGCATTTTTCTTCACCCTCCTTGCCTTTAATGAAACTCCATTCTCCTTCTTGGAGGCTATTTTTGCACACATGCCTGAGTATTCTTATTCTAAACAGCCTTGATGTGTGTGTGTCTGAGAAGCTGGAGTTGTTTGCCTCTGTCATTTTCGCCCACAGGGTCATCTACAGACCACTGTTCCTTCATTACCGTGAGAAAAGGACATGTGATCCCCTTTAGAAATGTATAATCCTTTATCTCAACTGAATCACTTCCACCTTTTCTTATTTATTGCTACCTAAAAGCATCTAAGCCACCCCTTAACAACAACTACTTATTAAAAACCTCAGTGGGTACCTTCCTCTCCAAGCCCTGCCCTGCCATGTGACTTCTGCATCAGTGAGGACTACTCACCCACCATCTATCTCACTTCATGCTTTCACAAGATCAACCAGTGCTATTGATTCTATCTCCAAAATATAATCTAATTTATCTAATAATTGTCCCTATATTGCAAAATATAATCTAATTTATCTAATAATTGTCCCTATATTGCAAGTCCTTGCTTCAAATATGACAATAGTACCCATTATCTTTGCAAGAAATACCAGAATATTTTAAATGGGATTAAAGACATTTGTGACCTAGATTTTTCAATTTTTCTTCATCCTCACCATCATCTACTTCCCAATATTTATCTTGGGCTTCAGACAAACTGTTCCCAGAGCCTCTATTGTGTTTAATGCTGCAACGTGTCTATACCTCATCTTGTCTGTGGAAACTATTCCAGCAGCAGATTTTTTTTTTTTCAGCCCCTGATAATTGTAATGGAATTCTATACAAGTTTCTATGACAGCAGAACTCATTTTTTCAAAAACTATTTGTTTACATAGTTGTCTTCCTATGAGAATCAGGTCCCTAGTAACAGAATCATAATCATTGTGTTGTTATCCCTAACACATAGCTCATTGCCTGGCACATGAATGTTCAGTAAGGGAATGACTGAATATAATTAGTAGAAGCTACTTGTACAGACTTCAGAAACTTTCCTCTGCAAACTTGAAATTACTTGGGGAAAGACAACTGTCTCTATCTCAATAAAAGCTAGTAGTTCTTACTATTCTTAGTGAAGGAAATGTCCCAATTTTTTGATGGGTTTAATCTGACCATCTGCAGATAAACGTAGGCATAGGTGGAGGAGTTTGATACAGAAATCATTAACACATATGTTTTCATCGAGTTCTTCGTAACCTAGTAAAATAGTTTATTATATAAACATAGTTAAAGGCATTATGGTAAGTACTATTATGGAGGTAGTGTCAAGACATTTCTAATAGAAGTGAAGGACACAAGCATTTCGGAAAGGTCAGAGAGGTGGCAGTAGCAGTGATGTGTACAGTCGGTTTTAAAGAAATAAAGCAAAGCTTGGAACATGAAAATGCTAGCACATAGTTTGCACAGAAAATAAACATCAGCCTGCACCTTCAGTAAACACTTAGGAATATTTGTTTATTAGATCTGGCAAGTGGGTGGCAATAGCCAAAATCCCCAAGGAGTTGGAAGAATCTAAGAGGGTATATTGATCCCTTGAGAACTGAAGGAATAAACAGAAGGGACTTGTCTAGATCTTTATTCTATCTTCAGAGTTATCATCAGCGGTTACATCCTCTTATGGGGATTGGTGGGCTGGTAAGATTATTCCTCCAACTAAGAGCATTCTGTTTATCTTCTTCATGAAGTGCTAACCAATCCAGACATGTTCTTAAAACTTTGACTTCATTAAAAAATAAGTGTCCTTTTGCTTGTGTCAAATGGAGAATTTCTATCAATCATTGTTACTCTGACACAGCTACGAAAAGTTGCATAGCTTGTCACACTGAACAAGGGGAAAAACATGAAGAAATTTATTACCAATATAGGAAATACCATGTTAATTAAAAAAAATTAACAATAGCATGCTTACTTTTATAATCAGAAAAAAATACTTAGAAACCTGTTTCGATTCCTTTGGGGAAGTCCCATTGTTTCTGTATGGTAGAAGCATAAAGTGTGGCATCCATTGACCCATTCGAATAGCTTTTTCGAGAGTTGCCAAGGAACAGTCCAGTTTTGACTGTTTATTATGAGGACCGAACTTCTGGTTTAATAATAATTTATTACTTCTATTGAAATTTTGTTACATTCATGATATGGCTTATTGTAATTGGACAGTATTTTTACATGTCATCTATATGTACATGTATTATTCTGGGTCTTTTGTAAAGCAGACACCAAGCAGAAATGTGTTGTGCCTGTCTGACCCTGAGTGAAGAAGAATGAAAAAAGAGGAAGTGAGGGGCGCCTGGATGGTTCAATTAGTTAAGTGTCTGCCTCCAACTCAGGGTCCTGTAATCAAGCCCCACATTGGGCTCCCTATTCAGTGGGGAGTCTGCTTCTCCCTCTTCCCCCTGCTCCTGCTGTCTCTCTCACTCTCTCTCTCAAATAAAATAAATGAAATCCGCAAAAAAAAAGGAGGAAAGTGAGTTGGGGTGAAACATCCTAGACTCCCAGAGTCTGTGGAAGATTGAACAGTGCTGTTGGAAGTCCTAGAGCCAAAATTCCCATTCAGAGAAGCCCCTCATCTAGTGGAAATGGATCTGCTTTCCTATCAGTATCACCCCCAAGCACTGGCTCAGAGAAGCCTGTGGAAAACATGGTCAGGTCACAAATACAGCTATGGATTTTCAAGCACAGCAGCTGAGACCCTCAGTCAATTAGGGTCCCCACAGGAGAAGAACTGATGATCTTATTTTCATGGCTAGCACAGCATGGGACATGGATCCTGCAGAAATCAATAGTCAGCAAGGGCTTAATAAAATTAGTTGAATTAAGTTAAATTAAAAGTAACAATAAAAATGAGGGGGCTATCTTTCTAAGGAAGCATTTTGAGATCTGGGCAAAAATTTAAAGTTAACTTCTACTATTGAGCATTTAGTATCCAATTTAGGAGTTTCCTAATTTCTAGCTAATCCCTATTTTGTATATTTCCAATGTCTGCATATTAGTGATGCTTAGTTTTCTCTTGTAGATAATACATTATTTGTATTTTAATTTCAACAATAGATATAGACTTTTAAATCCATTGTTTGAATCTTTGACATGATTTGTACTTAACATGATCTTTGCTAGAGAATAGAAGTCCTTTCAAAAACCATTTTATGATGAATTCTCTGAGACAGTTGGCAAATATTTTAAGTGTGGTTAGAAATCATTAAGTAACTAGGTAAATTTTATGTAAAATTATTTTCAAGTCACTCATAGCTAGATATCAGAGAAAATATAGTTGTTTTACTCCTCTTAATAAGTAAAATAAAAATTTACCTTCTTCTGTTGAAAGATTTATGCCCTCAAGCTTGGAAAGGGAAAGGGGCATGTAGTAAAAGTAAACTTGGAATAATTCCTATACTAAAAATGCCCACCTTCATATATCTGCCTACAAGGTTCTGTCTTTCGTTTAAAACTCACATCAAATAGTGTCTTTTATTTTTAAGGAATTTTTTCCAGATGTTTCAGTACCATTCTGTAACTATGTCTAAATTGCTCTGTACATTTCCTGTGTTCTCAAAGCTGATTATGATTATAGCTACTGTAGCATTTATCATATTGTATTTTATATCATAGAATTTTTATCTTTGCATTCTAAAAATTAAACTTCTGGAGTTTAATAGAATTTGTTAAACTATTCACTTATTGTAGTACCTAACAGAAATGGTGGTTAAATATTATTTGGGTAGAATTACTATATACGGATATTAATTGAATTTAGCAAATTTAATATCTGCATATAGTAAAAATATGTAGATACAAAAATGTTTATAAGTTACACAAGACAAATAATATTCAAATAGTATAGATTGAGATACTACCTAGAAGATGGTAGATTTTTTTCTTAAGTATCTTTTTCTGGCACTTTCCGTTGGTTTAGAATTTTCAATCACTCCTAAATAATTAATCTTTATTTTTCTCTATGCATTAATTTAAATATATATATATGTGTCTGTGTGTGTATATATATACATAAAGATATTACCTCTATCTATATCTATATGTCTATATAGATATATAGATTTTTTTTTTATCTTTTAAGCTCTACTCACTACCATCTCACTCCTGAGAGGAGAATAGAATAGAATTTAAGGACATAGGCTCTAATCCAAGCTCTTCAGTAACTTAGCTGTGTGACTGCAGGTATATCCTTTAATCTCACTGGGTTTCAAGATTTTCATCTGTGAAATGAAGGGATTGAACCAGATCATCTTTAAAGTCCCTCCAGTTCCAAAGCAAACTCAAGGTTTTAGGATTGCCTCAGACCAGAACATCTGGCTCTCTGCCATTCTTCTCTCTAATGCCTTGTGATATTATATAAGAATTACAAAGTATTAATCATTCTCTCAAAGGAGGCCAAACAATCTTTGGAATAGGAACTTCCTGGGCTATTAATACCTATTAAAATATAATACATAATTATTCAAAACTCAATGATATCTATAGCACAACAGAGCTCACCTTATTGTCAAGTATAGCCTTAACTACAAATAAATCCTAGCTAAGCTCCACTTATTCCTGTCACATTCCACACACCTCAGAATCTTTGGATTGGCATTTGACATACTTTAATGTAGTTAATATCTAATTATGGAAAACTTGAACAAGATAACATTTTATGATAGAAAAATGTTTTTTTTTTCCTAGCTATAGTTTCTAACTTTAGTGTCTGCCTCTAAAAAACTTCCAAAATTATATAATCTTTTTGTCTTTTTAAATTTCTTAAAATGGAAGCTCATTTGCAGCGTGTATATCTGCAAAGATTCAAAATCATGTTCTGCCACTTTCTGACTTAATTTCCAATCTCTACACTTAGAGACTGGATATTTACAAAACCTTATCACCATACAGAGTCTTAGAGAAAAAAACAAGAAAGAAAGAAGATTTCATATATATAATATATGAAAAAAGAGATAGAATGGGAAAACAATACAATACAAAGAAAAATCAATAATTTTTTAAAATTTAGATAAGAGGTATAAACTTTTCTTTAAATAAATGAAAATGCAAGTCTTCTACAGACACTACTTAGGAAATTTTCTCCCTGCCCCTCAAAAATGAAAAATTTATTCAGGATAGACTATTTGTCTTCAGGACATTATATCATTAACTACCATCCCCTATTTCCTGGTAAATAGTCAGTAAATATTTTGATTAAATTAACACCCTATTTCCAATGACAAAATAATTATGTTAAAACTACTTTAAGAATTGGGGCACCTGGGTGGCTCAGTGGGTTAAAGCCTCTCTCTTCCGCTCAGGTCATGATCTCAGGGTCCTGGGATCAAGCCCCGCATCAGGGTCTCTGCTCAGCGGGGAGCCTGCTTCCTCCTCTCTCTCTGCCTGCCTCTCTGTCTACTTGTGATCTCTCTCTCTCTCTCTCTGTCAAATAAATAAAATCTTTAAAAAAAAACTACTTTAGAATTATTCTTACTGCATGGATAATCTGAGCAATCTTTCAACATCAACATGAATTATTATCTCCTCTCCACTCTCCATCTAATGATAAACCATAAAAAATACTAGAAAAGATCAAGCCCTGTCCACTGCCTCAGGTCACCTTCAAGTTGACTCTGGTTCAACTGCTGATGTGTCCATGCTCAGGACTAAGGCATCATATTTGGAGACGAGGGAATTTTCATCTTGGCCTCTACCTGTCCAATTATCCCAATGATTGGAAGCTCATTTCAGTGATGTCTTAGTCTTGGTAAATTCAAGCTAATAGTGGGGCACCTGAGTGGCTCGGTCAGTTGAGTGTCCAACTCTTGATTTCAGTTCAGGTCATGGTCTCAGGGTCCTGAATCGAGCCCTGCATTGGGCTCCACACTTCATGGGGAGTCTGCTTGAGGAGTCTCTGTCTCTCTCCATCTTCCTCTGCCACTCTCCCTACTCTCTTTCTCTCTCTCTCCCTAAAATAAATAAATCTTCAAAAGAAATTCAAGCTAATAATGAATGAAAAATATAGTAGAAAGAATACTGGTATTTCAAAAAACTGTAGATATAAAAATCCAAACATACAAGGCCAATGAAAGCAATTAAGAGGATTATTCACATTACAGAAAGACTCAGTTAATTGTTTCTTAAGATAAATTTCTGAGATAAATTTCTGATAAATTTCTGAGATAAGTTTCTGAGATAAATTATGATATATTTTACTAGAAATTATTCTTTGCATCATTTTCCAGGAGAATATTTTCATGAAGTACTTAAAGAAAGAACATAATATTTTATTTCATACCGAATTCAAAGCTAAACTCTATTTATTTATTTATTTTTTATTAGCCAAGACATGATCTTGGAAAGAACTTTCCATATGAGGGAAATGGTGATTGCCCCATATGCTTTTGAAATCTGTTTCGTGTAAAGAAATGGAGTTTTGAGCCTCATCAATTTTTAAACACAAAGAAGTACTTGACATACTGTAGCGAAAAAAAGTTATAGTCCCTCATTATTAATTCACAGATCAGCTGTTCAAGCAAAATTGTTTCTGAATTTATAGCAAACTAAAAGGAGCATAAAAATTATTTCTTCCTTGTGGTCTCCATAAACAGCTTTAACAGGGACTAGGTAATAAATGCAATATAAATGCCTTTCCAAATAGATAAGCGAAGCTGTGATCGGATTGTAATCTGCTGTAAATGTGTTTTTAGGCCATAGATCCTTTCCAAGAGAACACTATGACTTCTTTCATACTCTCCTTTTCTAAGAAAGAAGTGTGTTGCGTAACAGTTTAATTTATTTTTGAAAAATAAAATATATTCCCTAGGGCACTTTGAAGAGTACTATTTAGGCATCCTGCGAGGAATGCTCGAATTGCTTCCTTTTTTTGTTTGTTTGTTTTTTGGTTACAAAGTCACCAGGGGAAATCAAGGGAAGGCTGTAGAGGCAGTCCTAAGGCCCAGTATAGATGCTCAGATTCCCTCAGCTGTGCTATCTACACACTTTTACCATAGCCCTATTGGATTCCTAACTTCATTGTCTGTGGGAAAATTCCAAACCAAACTAATTTCTGGATTAACCCAGGCAATCTAAATAAGAAAATTGGTTCTGAACTTAAATTCTCATTAGCTCAGGAGGAAAAACTAGTTTTCCTGTTCAGAAACATGCATTCATTAGAGCAGCAATCATAGTAATAGTAGACCCTCTTCATTATTTTGTGCCAGGCAGTCTATTATGTACTTTACGTATAACATTTAATGTTCTCAGTAACCCTTCAAAGGAGGAATTTGTAGATATTAATAGAATGACATGCGGAAATCATATAATGCCAACCAAAAAGCTGCCTGCTGAGCAGAACTTTACTAAGTAGTTCTTGGATTTGATCACAGAATTCAGAATTTAGACTCTAATTTCAAGGCCTAGAGACTCTTGGAGTACCCAGGGATAACCAGAATATCATCAACTGACTCTAGCCCACTAAAATACGTAAAAGGTCAAGGAAGAGATTAGAATGTAAATTTATTGACAACAATTACAGTAAGGTATATTTGTGGAAAGATCATTTGAATTGAAAAAAAAGTGAGAGAATAATCAAGCCAAGTATTTTAGGTAGAGGCAACTGAGTGCAAAGTTCTTGAACAGAAATCCTGCAGCATGTTTGAGGAGCAGGATGGAGACCTCTACAGTTCCAGAGGTAGGAAGTGAGTTTGGAGGAGTACAGACAGTTTCATATTACTCTGAGTGTGATAGAAGCCATTGCAGGTTTTGATCGAAGATGAGATGGAATCTGATTTCCACTGGGAAAGTGTGTGGTTATGGAGGTTATTTTCTAAGAGGACAGGTGTACAGCTAATGTAGAAGTCCAAATCCAAGGGCAGGACCTTCAGGACAGTGAATTCTCAAGGTCATGGTACTAAGAATTGATCAGTATTCAAGAAATCTCTTTCCTTTAAGAGTATTTTCTTTTCTGTTTTCTGCTGTTTTCTCTGCTTTTCCCACTGCATTTTTATAAACTTCTACATTTGGGGGCACCTGGGTTTCTCAGTCAGTTAAACATCTGACTCTTGATTTTGCCTCAGGTCATGATCCCAGGGCACTGGGAGTGAGCCCTGCGTTGGGCTCCTTGCTCAGTGGGGATTCTGCTTCTTCCTTTCCCTCTACTCATCCCCTCACTTGTGCTCTCTCTCTCTCAAATAAATAAATAACATCTTTTAAAAATTAAAAAAATAAACTTCTAGGTTTAAAGTATGCTATACAAAAATGGATATGTTATAATTAGAAAATTACTTTTGCTTCATATGTATAGGTAAATATATATGGTTGAGACAGAAGAAAAGAGAAGGCTGAATAAAAAGCAAAGAGTCCATAAAGTATGAAAAATATGTCTAGTGCTAGAACAGGAATATGTCTTTAATGTCATTAAGTAACAAGCAGCAACTAATGTTCTTCAGTTTACTCTTCTTTTGAGGGATTATGTATATACTGCAGAATATCCTGGAAGCTCTACATGAAGTAGATTGAAATGTGATTGAGAACATGTTTGAGAGAAGTTTAGAAAGCTATCACAGGAAATTAATGCATGAGATAATGAGTGTCTTTTGTGTAAAGCTCTGGGTTAGAGACTAACAGTATGCACATTTGGTAATCCAAGACTTCCCTCTCAGGGAGCTTAGAAACAGAATAAATAGATACCTCTGCTTTACACTTCAGTTTTGTGATGCAAAGCAGCTTATACTTGCTGTTTTAGACTATGCTTTGCTTATTTTGTTCCCTGTATTTGAAACGTGTTCTCCCTCTCCTTCATCTGACCACAATTTTCCAACATTTACTTTATTTCCTCCAGTAAGGTATTCATAATCTCTATCAGTCTGTGTAAATTGCTCCTTTTCTAATGGAAGTTTGTGTCTAATTATAACACTTAATACATTGTGTTAAAGTAATTTGTGTATTCATTAGTGTCTCTATTTAAATATTCATTGAACAAACATATATGGGAGTAAGTGTGTGCAAGATACCATTTTGTTTGTGTTACATGAATTAATTTAGTCCTCACAAAACCCAATAAATAGATGTTATTGCTAGTCCCATCTTACAGGGAAAAAAAACTAGATCGCTGAGGGCTACGCAGTCTTTATGGGATGGTGGGATTTTAAGCTAGAAAGCCTAGTGTCCAGGCCCACATTGTTAATCCTAGACTATACACCCTCAGGAACAGTGACTGTTCCATATTCTGTGATATATTTCTAGGACCCAGGCCACTTTCTGAGTGGGACATCATAAGAAGAGTGGGTCAAAAAGTTGGGAGGGTGCCTGGGTGGCTCAGTTGGTTAGTCTTCCAACTCCTAATCTCAGCTCAGGTCTTGATCTCAGGGTCGTGAGTTCAAGCCCTGTGTTGGGCTCCACACTGAGCATGGAGCTTACTTAAAAAAATAATAATAATAAAGTTGAAAAATGATGAAACGTATTAGACAAATAAGTAACTACAAATTAGCTGGAGTAAAGGATGGCATTATTAAAAATTAGTAGGAAATAAGGCACACATTACTTTCTGTGTGGCTGAATGACCTTGATTGTAAGAGAGAGAGAAAAATTCACTCAGTTTGTATGACCACTAAGAGTTGTGGGTTTTTGAACAAAATTTGCTAGAGTTAAAACAAACAAACCAATTAAATATCTACTAGATATGCTGCCTCAAAATTAGGCTACTGTTGAAATTTAAAATAGCAATATTTATGTTTGTTAAAATAGACCATATATAAAGAGATGCTGCTCAATGCACAGATTTTAGTATAATGTATTGAATATTGAAAGTAAGCATGGGATTCCTTTGGGAAATGGACAATTTACACAGACCAGAAAGAACACCAATGTTGGGTATGATTTTATGCAGAATATTTTTTAAAACTTACAGAAATTAATTTAGAAGTGCTGGTGAATCCACACTTTATATGTAACTAAAGCTATGACATGATGAGAGAATAAGAAATGATTTCAATCATGTTTAAAATAAAATGACCAAATAATTTGGGAGTAAAATTTTCAGTAGAAATGAATGGAAAAATCTTGTGTGAAATATATTATAACAATTTAACTTTGTTAGTTGTACCAATAAATCAAAAGACTTAAATGGAAGGTCACTGGCTCCATCAATTCTCTAAACCAAATTGTTTATTCTATAATCAGCCATGATGACTGGACAATATATTTAATCTTTCATAGTCCTCAGAAGAAAAGAGCAAGATTCAATGACCTACCCTCAAATAAACCTTTTACATTTTCTCTTGGAGGAATAGTAACACAATTATGCATTATACTAGATCATTATACTTTAGGGAAAATCATTTGTTATTCCATATTTTAATGCTGATGGACTAGCATTGAAATCTCATCAATAAATAAAGATACAGAATCAGGCTTAATGTAAGCATAAGCTCATATGCTTGAATGTGATAAACATAAATATTTCTCCATATGGCGTTTCTAAGTATCCAAGCACTAAGTTCTCTGAATGAAGAAATGATCTGTGCAGGCCATCCATCACTCACCCACTCATTGTAGACATAAATTAAAGAATAACTTCAAAGCAAATTAGCAGCCGTTGCTCTGAAACGCTAGATAGTAAACCCTCATAATGCAACATGTATCTTTTTGAGTAGGTAAAAGGTGAGAAATTATTTTAAAGCCAAGGTAGCTAAGTGAACCTCAGAAGAAAGTGAGCAGACAAGAAAACCTGCCAAGGGGAAAAAGTTCAGAGCTCCTAAATGTATTTATCTTCCCTATTCAGGGCAATGATCTAAATTCTTGAAAGGAAACTGGTGACTTATTTTTGCATTTTTTGTAATTTTAATATATGTTCTCAATATTTTGCAATTATCATTAGTGATAATAGCTGTAATTACTAAGGGCCTACAATATATCAGACTTTGTACATGTATTTTCTCTAATATTCACTAGTTTGTATTGTTAGAATGTATAGCAAAGAAAAGAACCAAAGCTGAAATAAAGTAATTTATTCAAAATTACACAAGAACAGTACTCAAATTCATGTGACTCCAAAACACATCTTTTTACTATATAGTCATCAGGAACTTGAACTGGAATATTGTTCCACATTAGAACTCATACCAGTATTTAAAGGAAGGAAGTAATAAGTCTGAATTATTTTTCAATATTATTTTCAATCTCATTTTCAATCATATTTTTTTCACATGCAGAAAAAATGTTCAGTTAATATTCTGCTGGGATTGCTGGTGTAGTGTTATTATTGTCCTATTTTATTTGTTTTCTGAATCTTTTCTTGCTTTTGTTGCTTCCCTCCCTTTCACATTGTTTTTCTCCTTTTTTTGAGGAGTTTAACTCATAAATCTTAGACAACTATCTAGGTTTTCTTTCTATAAAAAACATAAGGGATGAAAAGATTTAAGGTACCTGACTGATATTCCCATGATAAGTAAATGACTCCTTTTCACTAAATACTAAAATTATCTCAAAGGTTCTAGAAGCATGGTGGACTCAGAGAATCTATAAATGCAAACATTAAAAATGTATTTTTTTTACTTCTTTCAGGTGAATAAGCTAAATCACATAGATATTGTTGTTTTCTTTTGTTTCTGTATCTAACGACTATTATGGTCTTTTATAGAATGCTTATGTTTTTATTGTTTGCTTCTTCTTCCTCCAACCATTAACTAAAATTAAGGATGGGACCAAGGATGTGATAAAACTTCTAATTGATTCCAATGTGCCACAAAGCAGGGATAGCATTATTTGATATCATCAGTGTTGTCCTGAGTTAGACTGAGTCAGCAATTCCTACTCCTCTTTTGCTGTTAGTTTTAGCTTAGCCATCAATTAACATTTGGATTTAGATTATTTTTTTAACTTTGTAGGTGAAAGTCACATAACACGAAATTAAACATTTCAAAATGCACAATTCACAGTATTAGTATATTCAGAATGTTGTGCCACCATCAACTCCAGTTTAAAAATATTCCAAAATTTTTTCATTGTCTCTAAAGGAGAACCTGTACCTACTAAGCAATCACTTCCCATTCCTCCTTGCCTCAATCCTTAAAAACCACTAATATGTTTTCTGTTTGTATGTATTTACCTTTTTATATTACCTATAAATGGAATACATTTCATACTGATTGTATCATTTACTATGGAACATTTTGTATCTGATTTTTTTAGCATAGATTAGTATTTTCCAGGTTCATCTACATTTAGCAGGTATCACTATTTCATTCATATTTTGGTTGAACGTTCCATTACATGAATATATCACTTTTGTTTATCCATTTATTTATTCATGGACATGAGTTATTGCTACATTTTGGATATTGAGAATAGTGCTGCTATGAATACTTTTGTACAGGTTTTTGTTCGAATACCTGTCTATGGTTTTGGAGGGATATATATCTAGAAATAGAATTCCTGGATCCTAGGATATTCCCTGTTTAACTTTTTGAGAAACGGCCAAACTGTTTTCTTCAGTGTTGCACCATCTTACATTCCCACCAGGAATGCATGAGTTCCAATTTTTCCACATCCTCATCATTTGTTATTATTCATCTCTTTGATGATAGCCATCCTAATGGGTATTTAATGGTATTTCATTGTGAGCTGATTTGCAATTTCTTTTTTTTTTTTTAAAGATTTTATTTATTTATTTGACAGAGAGAGAGAGAGATCACAAGCAGGCAGAGAGGCAGGCAGAGAGAGAGGGGGAAGCAGACTCCCTGCTCAGCAGAGAGCCCGATGTGGGGCTCGATCCCAGGATCCTGAGACCATGACCTGAGCCGAAGGCAGAGGCTTTAACCCACTGAGCCACCCAGGCGCCCCTGATTTGCAATTTCTAATGACTAATGGCATTGAACATTGCTTGTTGGTCATTGTATATCTTCATTGGAAAAATTTCTATTTAAGTCTTTTGTCCATTTTTTAATTGGGTTGTTTGTCTTTTTTGCTCTTAAATTCTCAGAGTACTGTATTTATTCTGGATACTAGACAACATCAGATATATGATTCAAAAAATTTTCTCTCATACTCTGGGAGGTCTTATCACTTTTCAAGGGTATCTTGATGGTGGTATGTGATACACAAATTTTTTAATATTGATAAAGTCCAAATTATCTTTTTTTTTCTCTTGTTAGTCATACTTTTGAGGTCATATCCAAGAATCCGTCACCAAATCTGAGATCATGAAGATTTATACCTAAGTTCCCTTCTCAGAGTTTTATAATTATAGATCTTACTTATATCTTCATTCCATTTTTAGTTACCTTTTATATATGGCGTGAAGAAGGGAATCAACTTCATTCTTTTGTAAGTGGGTATGAATTTTTCACAGCACCATTTGTTGAAGAGACTATCCTACCCAATTGAATAGACTTAATATCCTTGACAAAAATAAATTAGTATAGAAGTATTGGCATAGTTCTTGACTCACAATACCCTTCTATTGGCTATAACTTTATCCTTATGATGAAACCACACAGTAGTGAATACAGTAGATTTTTAGTAAGTTTTGAAATCAGGAAATGTGAGTCTGACATCTTTGTTCTTCTCTTACAAGGTTGATTGCTTATTTTGGAAACCTTGCAATCTCACATGAATATTAGGTTTGCCTCTTCCATTCCTGCAAAAAAAGGCTATTGGGGTTTTACTGAGGATTGCACTGAATCTCTGGATCACTTTGAGGAGTATTGCCATTTTAGCAATATGATGTATTTTAGGCTATGTACAAAAATGACATTCCATTTATTTAACCTTCTATAATGTCTTTGAGTAATGCTTTGTGGTTTTCAATGTGAAAGTCTTTCAGTGTTGAAACTCTTATTCTTAGGCATTTTATTATTTTTATGCAACTGTAAGTGAAAAAAATTAATTCCATTTTCAGATTGTTTATTGCTAGCATATAGAATATAACAGTTTTGAATGTTGATCTTGTATCTTGCAATTTTGCTGAATTTATTAGTATTAATAGTGTATGTGTATGTGTGTATGTGTGTGTATTCTTTAGGATTTTTTTATATATAATATCAAGTCATCTTTGAATTAAGATAGTTTTACTTCTTTTCCAATTTGAATGCTTTTCTTTTCTTTTTTTTTCAAAGACTGCCTTATAGTTCTGGCTAGAAAATCCAGTATAATGTTGAATAGAAGTGATAAAAGTAGGCACCCTTGGGGCATTTGGGTGGCTCCTTAGTTAAGCTTCCCGTTTTTGGTTTTGGCTCAGGTCATGATCTCATGGGTAGTGAGATTGAGCCCCATATTGGGCTCCACGCTCAGTGGGGAGTCTGCTTGAAGATTCTCTCCTTCTGCCCTTCCCAGCTCTTTCTCAAATAAAATAAATCTTAAAATAATAGGCATCCTTGTTTTGTCCCTGATCTTAGAGGGAAGGTTTTGGTGACAATTAGTATGATGTTAGCTTTAGGTTTTTCATACATGTCCTTTATCAAATTAAAAAGATTCCTTTCTGAATTAGTGTTAATTCAGGCTGTTGTTTAAAACAATAATTTTCATGTGAAATGCTTCTAAAATACATTGATTATTTTGCCCCAAATGTCCTGAATTTTTTGTTTTTGTTGAAATATTGTGTTGTTTTTGCATTGAGTGTGTGTGTGTGTGTTTCACTTCCCTTTCTGTCAGGCTGTCATCAGCAATGTGAGCTTTACCCAGCTTCTTTCAGTAACAGCTCCTTTGTGCTTTTTACCTACTCTTAATTGACTGATGGTTATACAGAGATATTTAAAAGTCACTTTTGGAAATCTGATGACTGATTGAAAGTAAAATCAAAATTGTAATAAATTGAAAGACAATGTAGTAAAATTAGAAAAATATATGTCATTATTGAATTCTAAATTAATTGGCATTAGTTAAGTTTTCTAAAAAGGCAGCAACCATCTAATTTCCATCCCAGTGAAATACCACCATTTGTTCATTATTATAAACATTCTAGTTATATGTACATTGCCTCCTGTGTAGGAATTTCATGACTTAAAACACTGGTATTCTTACAACTAATTTATTCTTGTAGTATCCTGGGAAGTAACTAGAATAATCACCATTATACGAACTGAAATAAAACCAACGAAATTATAGTTTTGGGGCAGACTTACAACAAATATCAGACACATTTTGGTTTTTCTATTTCTACTTTCTTCCTCATAAAACTATACTATATGTTTCTCTGTAGCATCGTCGTGCCAATTAAAAGAAGTCACCAGGGAAAGGTGGCTAAAGTTAATAAGATTAAAATTTCAAGCAAAATTGATGAGGGAGTCATACAAATTCAACTACTTCAGATTTGTTTTTCCTTACTTCTCTAGTATGTATGCTTGCTTCAATCTCTGAAATAAATATGTCTTTTCAGAGATTTACAAGAAAATCACATTCAATTTTAAATTCTGATGTTTGGTCACCAAATTACATGTAATAGACTTAAAACTGGAAAACCTTCCAGTATTATTGAAGTGAGAGTTAAGATAATTATCAAAGGTACTATTTTGAATATAGAAGTTGTAAAAAATATATAGTTATGCCAGGTTGAATTTAAAAATAGATTTTTAAAGACAGAATAGTTTAGGGATGCCTGGGTGGCTCAGTTGGTTAAGCAGCTGCCTTCGGCTCAGGTCATGATCCCAGGGTCCTGGGATCGAGTTCCGCATCAGGCTCCTTGCTCGGCAGGGAGCCTGCTTCTCCCTCTGCCTCTGCCTGCCTCTCTGCATGCTTGTGCTCTCTCTCTGACAAATAAATAAATAAAATTAAAAAAAAAAAGACAGAATAGTTTAGAGAAATATAAAAAATAACCACTGATTAACATTGTGGAATGATGTCTTGAGAGTAGAGCGCTTTCCTGCTTCCAGTTTTTCCATTCAATTGTATTCTGTTGTATCTTCTGTTAAGATCACAGTTGCAAGCATTTTCTTCAGACAAACTTTTAGTTTCGTTCTAGCATGCAAATTCTTTGTTAATATTAAAGATCATAACATCCCCCATTGATCTTCTAATATGCAGCTACTATGTCATTGTTTATACTATGAATTTATTGTTCCATTATCTCCTTGTGTGATTCAGTATAAGTATTGTTTGCATTTGCACATGTTTTTCATTTAATTTAACATCAAAACATACTCTGGTATTTTCAGAATTTGTTTCAGTATGTCTGTATTTCTTTGCAGATTAAGTCTTTACATAGATGAATTTTTAGTGAAGCATGAAGCACAGTCTGTTTATTTATTTATTATTTTAATTCCAGTGTATTTGACATACAGTGTTACATTAGTTTCAAGTGTACACTATAGTGATCCAACAGTTCCATATTACTCAGCACTCATCAAGATTAGTGTACTCTTAATCTCCATCACCTATTTCACCCATCCCCCACCCACCTCCCCTCTGGTAAACATCTGTTTGTTCTCTGTAGTTAAGAGTCCATTTTTTGGTTTGCGTCTCTTTTTTTTTCTTTGTTCATTTGTTTTGTTTCTTAAATTCCACATACAAGTGAAATCATATTGTATTTGTCTTTCTCTGACTGACTTTGCTTGGCATTACACTCTCTAGATCTATTCATATTGTTGTGAATGGCAGGATTTCATTCTTTTTTTATGTCTAAATCATATTTTATTGTGTATATGTATATATATATACATATATGTATATATATACGTATATATATATACACGTCTTCTTTATCCATTCATCTATTGATGGACACTTAGGTTGAGTTGCTTCCATAGTTTGGTTACTGTAAATAATGCTTCAATAAATGTAAGAATGCATATATCCCTTCAAATTCATGTTTTTTTGTATTCTTTGGATAAATACCCGGTAGTGCAATTACTTAACTGTGGAGTAGTTCTATTTTTAACTTTGTGAGGAACCTCCATACTGTCTTCCAAAGTGGCTGCCCCAGTTTGCATTCCTACCAACAGAGTAAGAGGATTCCTTTTTCTTCCCCATCCTTACCAATACTTGTTGTTTCTTGAGATTTTAGCCATTCTGACAGGTGTGAGCTGATATCTCATTGTAGTTTTGATTTGGACTTCCCTGATAATGACAATTGATGTTGAGCATCTTTTCATGTGTCTGTTGGCTTTCTGGATGTCTTCCTTGGAGAGATGTTTGTTCATGTCTTCTGCCCATTTTTAATTAGATTATTTGTTTTTCTGCTGTTGAGTTGTATAAGTTCTTTGTATGTTTTGGATACTAAGCTTTTTCCAGATATGTCATTTGCAAATATCATGTCCCATTCAGTAGATTGTCCTTTAGTTTTGTTGGTTGTTTCCTTTGCTGTACAGAAGCTTTTTATTTTGATGTAGTCCCCAAAATTTATTTTTGCTCGTGTTTCTCTTTCCTCAAGAGACATATCTAGAAAGATGTTGCTATGGCCAGTGTCAGAGAAATTACTGCCTGTGATCTCTTCTAGGATTTCTATACTTTCAGGTCTCACATTTAGGTCCTTAGTGCATTTTGTGCTTATTTCTGTGTATGGTGTAAGAAAGTGGTCCAGTTTCATTCTTTTACATGTAGCTGTCCAGTCTTCCCAAAACCATTTGTTGAAGAGACTGTCTTTTTCCCATTGAATATTCTTGCCTCTTTTGTTGAAGATTAGTTAACTATATATAATGGTGAGTTTGAGGTCTGTACTTTGTTTAGACACTTAGTAAATGCATATTCAAGAATGAAATAATGAGCAATTATCATGAGGACTACTTGAGCCTTTTATCTAGACTTCATACATAGTGTTTTATTTCTATTAATATATAGAAATAAAAAATACATTTCTTATTACAAAAATACACTATGCTCATTGAACAAAGATTGCAAACTTAAAAAGAAAAGGAGCTTAAATTCAGTCTCTAAACTTGACCAAAGTCAAACTTTAGGCATGTTATCTTCAGTGCATGCATGGGTTTTGTTTATTTTATTTTTAATGGTTTAATCACATCATTCATACAATATTGTGCTCTTTTCATATAACTTTACTGAGTAAACATTAACCCTAAATTAGTGTTTTATATTTTCAACATGCGTATTCTATTGCATCAAGTGTCTGCATCATCATTTAATATTCACTTATGTATGGGCTCTTGGGTTGTTTATACATCTTTACTACTATACATAATAATATTATGAATGTATTTATACATAAAGATTTATTCATATTTATTATTATTCTCTCAGGATAATCAATTGAGGAGTGAATTACTGCTAAAAAGGGCAGAAATATGTGAAAGATCCTTGATTCTAATTACTAATTATTTTCTACATGCAAGTTACACTCTTACTAACAAGTTTAGTGCCAATTTCATTGAATACTTTAACATTATATATTCCTAATTTGTGAAATGAACATGATGTCTCACTGTTGTAATTTTATTTAGTAGAAAAATAATGGGGCTGCATCTTTTCTGTATGTATTTTGATACATATATGCTGTATTGAAACCATAAAGAAGTTAATATAGTAATATGTACAAGTCTCCTTTTATAAGCACTCAGCACTTTTCTTTTTAGAAGACTAGACATATTGTTGTGTAACCTTCCAATCCATTTCTTCTAACAATTACATAAAAATGCATTAAAATATATAGTATTCTTTTACATCTGGTATGTACTTCTTTAAACATTAACTGCTTTGGAGAGACCACTATGTCATTACTAATGACCTATCATTTTTATAGCTGCAGTATGAGATTTCATTTGGTGGATGCTTCATAGTGTATTTAAGCATTCCCTTACTGTTTGACATTTAAATTATTTCTAAATTTCCTATTGTAACCAGTGCTGCAGTGAATATCCTTGCGTATGCTACTTTGTGGTCATTTATGAGCATTTATTAAGAAGAGATACTGAGAGGCATCATTGCTTCATTAAAGCAGAGTCATATTTTAATTTTAAGAGGTAATATCAAATTATTCTCCAAAAAGCCTAAGATAACTATGCTTCCACCAATAGTATGTGAGAGAACGTATTTGATCACATCCTTACCAGTGTTGGGTTAAAACACACTTTATCATTGTTACCAACAGATTGGTAAAAGTAAATATCACATTCTTTTTGTTTTTAACTTAATTCACCTAATTATTTATGAAGTTTTGAATGTTTTGATGTTAAAAGACCATTAATTCTCCCCTCATGTGAGGAATAGCTATTTGCTTGCTAATTTTTCTTTTTAATATTTTGCTTTTTCTGATTTTAGTAATTTCTTATATAGTCAGAATATTGACTTTTTCTGTTATATTTTGCTCATTTTATAGTTTGCATTAACTATTTTTTGTTCATTTTAAAAACGTAGTCACCTTTATCAAGCTTCACTCCTAGACTTCTAGAATATGGGATCTTGCTTAAAAAGGTATCATCTTCTTCAATATTTAAATACTTGATGCTGTTATAATACTGTTGTTTAATACTGATCTTTTAATATTATTATATTATCATAATTTCAACTCTTTCATCTCTTTAGATATTATTTTGTGTAAAAAATGAGTTATACATAATTTTCTTATGACATAGCTGGTTACCTCTAAATATTATATAGCTTTTATCTTCTCTCCAGATTTGAAAAACTATCTTTATTATATTTTTAACTTTTGCATATCATGAGTCTGCTTCTGAAATTTTTGTTCTATTCCACCAATATTTTCATGTATTGCTGAAACACCACTAGATCAAGGCCAGTTTTGAAATGTGTATTTTATTTTATTTATTTATTTTTTGAAATGTGTATTTTAAAAATAAGAGGAATGTTCTAGTCACTGCAATGATAAATATGAAGACAAGTAGGTTAGAAATTGCAAAGGGGAGGTAAATTATCCATTTCTCTAAAAAATGATATGATTGAATATAAATAACACTAGAATATTAGCTAAAAACCTATTAGGAAATAATTCAAAATGTTAAGGGGCACAAACACAATATTCAGAAATTAATAACTTTATACATACTAACAAAAAACAATCAGAAGATATAATGGAAAAAAGAATCCATTAATATTAGCAAGTAAAAGGTAAAATATCTATGAATATATCCAAGAAGAAATTAATTTTTCTTGGTAAAGCAATTAAATGAATCAAATAAGTAGAAATATATATCATATTATTTTTAAAATGTTATAACCTGGTTAATATGTAAATGTAATAAACCCCCTCAAATATATCAACATTTTAAAATTAGATAAACTGATTCTAAAATGTGAGATAAAAGTACTAATCATGTTCTAACTTGATAAACTGATTGAAAAGTTTACAAAACACCACACACACACAACAAAAGCCAATAAATTTTGAGAAAAAAATTGTTAGATTCATTCTCCTGGATATTTATACATATTATATAAGCTCAATGAATAAAACAGTGCAACATGTATCTGTGAGGAAAGAGAAAGACTGATGAAAGAAATAGAACATCGGACATAGACTAAATGCCAAGTGACATTCCAAGTCAGTGGAAAGTGATGTGCTATCCAATAAAACAGGTGTAATAGATACCTATCTTAAGAATAATAAAAAAAAAAAAAAAAAAGGGGGGTGCCTGTGTGGCTTAGTCTGTTAAGCATCTGCCTTGAGCTCAGGTCATGATCCCAGGGTACTGGGATCCAGCCTCGCATCTGGATCTTTACTCAGCGGGAAGCCTGCTTCTCCCTCTCCTTCTATCCCTCCCTCTATTGTACTCTTGCTTGCTCTCTCTCTCTCTCAAATAAATAAATAAAATCTTAAAAAAAAGAATAATAAAAAAACAGTTGAACCATTACCTTATATGATAGATCGTTATAATAACGATCTCCAATGAATCCTATCTCCCAGGACCAATGTCTCTGGGTAGTCCCCTTGCACTCTGACCACGGGTGTGTGATTTCTTTATGTCCATGGAACATAAGCAAACATGAGTCAAGCAGAGACTTGACAAGAGCTTTCCCTATTAGAACGTTGCAGTCACCTGTGAAGGAAATCTTGTGAGTGTCCCTGAGGAGAGAAAACCACATGGAGAGAGGAAGGCTCACCCATCCCAGGCTTCCTTGCTGAGCTCAGCCACCAACCAATTCACCAGCTTAATGAAGCCACATGAGTACACATATTAAGGAAGGTGATTAAGTAAAATATGGCAGATCATACTATAGATTTTCCAATGAATGAGTATAAAAGCAGTATAGTAAAAATGCACAGAGCAACATGAATATATATTTAAAATGTAGTGTCGAAAGAAAAAAAAGACACAATATGAGATACATATCATATTGTCATTCGTATGAATGAAAAATGCAAACAAAACAAAATCCTCCCCTTTCCCTTACTCTTGCATACCTGAGAACACACACAGATTAATAAAAGTAAAAAAAAATTACCAAATCCAGATAAATTTCTAAAGATATATTACAAACTCTTAGTCTGTTAAGTAACAATTACTCACACAGCTTTGCTCTTACCTGAAGAAAATGCAAAAGTAATGGGGAAATAATAAAACAACCACTGGTATTAATCATGTACATAACTTTTACCACATGATTTCTAACTTAGTTTTGCTAATTTAACAAAATACCATGGATTGGGTGGTTTAAACAACAGTTTCTTTCTCACAGTTCTAGAGGTTGGGAAGTCAGAGATCAGGGTGCCAACATGTTTTGGTTCTGATGAGAGCCCTCTTCCTGGATTACACCCGATAGCTTCCTTAAGCTGTGTCCTCCCATGGCAGAGAGAGAGAGAGAGAGAGAGAGAGAGAGAGAAAGAGAGAAAGAGAGAGAGAAATCATACCTTCATGTCTCTTCTTTCAAGGGCACCATTCCCATTCAGAAGGGCTCTACCCCCATGACTTAATTTCCTCCCCCAAATTTCCACCTCCAAATAACATCACTTTGGGAATAAAGCCTTCAACATAAGACTTTGAGGTGTGGGGGAGACATAATTCAGTCATAGCATTCCACCCCTGGTCACTCAAAATTCATATCTTTCTCACATGAAAAAAGCATTCATTCTATCCAAGAGTCCCAAAGGTGTTAACTTGTTCCAGCATCAATTCTAAAGTTGAACATCCAAAGTCTTACCTAAATGTCATCTAAATTAGATATGGGAAAGACTCAGGTCTGATTCACACTGAGGCAAAATTCCTCTCTAGCTGTGAACATATGAAATCAAATATATTATGTGCTTCCAAAATAAAATGGTGGAGCAGGAAGAGGATAGACACTCTACTCCAAAAGGGAGAAATAAGAGAGGAGGAAGTGGTGATGAATCCGAAACAAGTCTAAAATCTAGCAAAGCAAAACATGAGATTTTAAGGCTTGAGAATAATCCTCTTTGACTTCATGTTCTGACTTTCAGCCCCACTGCAGTGGTGGTCCTGCCCCCGCAGCTCTGCATGGTGAGGGTTTCATTTCCAAGGCTCTGGGTGATGTCTCAACCCTTTTCAAATTGAGACAGCAGCCCTAATAATCACTGAATCACCTTTGTAATCATTTTTTCTTTTATCTTGAAGAATAATGCACATTCACAGATAAAGAGCTGTGTGGTCTTATCCTATAAAATTCAAGAAGTCCAGCAACCTTCCTTCATTCCATTCTATCTCCATCTCCTCCAGTTCAAACTGGCAGTCTCCCTGCTGGGTGGCTGATTAGTTCTGTGGTTCACAACATGCTAATATCCTTATCAAATGGCTGGTCTTCCACACTGTTAATGTTCTTTTCTGAATATGCATTCTCCCCCCGCCCTTTTTTTTTTTTTTTTTTTTTTGTGTTATAGACAGGCTAGGATCTCTCCAAATCTTTATGTTCTGGGTCCTTTTGCTTAACAATTCCTCCTTCAATCTATTTCTTTCTGCTTCCATTTTACTATAAGCAATCAGGAGGAACCAAATCACTTCTTCAACACTTTGCTTATAAATCTTCTCAGCTGAATATCCAATTTCATCACTCTCAAGTTCTACTTTCCACAAAACCCTAGAACACTAACACAGTTTAACTAAATCCTCTGTTGCTTTATAGTAAGAAAATGTCTTTCCTTCAGTTTCTGATAATATATCCCCCATTGGCATCTAAGACCTCATCAGATGGCCTTTACCAGCCATATTTCTACAATCTGTTCATGATTATTTATGTACTCTCTAAGAAGATAAAGGCTTCCTTTCCAGCTCTCCTCTCTTTCATTTCTGAGCTCTCACCAGGATCACCATTAGTGGCCCCAACCCAGCAATATTGGGTTTTTCTAGCATACACTTCAAAACACCTCAAGTCCCTATGCCTTACTCAGTTCCAAAGCCTCATCTACACTTTTAGAAACCTATTGTAGCAGCACCTCACTTCTGGTACCAATGATGTTTTAGTCAGTTTAGGCTGCTTTAACAAAATATCACAAACAGGGTGGCTTAACAGAAATGTATTTATCACAGTTCTGGAGGCTAAGAAGTCAGAGATCAGGATGTCAACATGTTTAGATTATGGAGAGAGCCTTCCTCCTAGTTTGCAGACTGCCATCATCTTGCTCTGTCCTCACATGGCAGAGAGAGAGAGAGAGAGAGGGAGAGAGAGAGGGAGATCATCTCTCTTACGTCTCTTCTTTTAAGGGCACTAATCTAATCCATGAAGGCTCACCTTCATAACCTAATTTCTTCCCAAAAGCCCCACCTCCAAATGCCATTACAATGGGATTAGAACTTCAACATATGAATTTGTTGGGGGCTTGGGGGGGTGGGGACACAAACATTTAGTACATAGCAATTATTAAAAATATTTTACCAGTAACTAAAGGTAAAAGACATTTTCTAAAACTTTACCAGAAGTTAGAAAATGCTATCATTTTAGGGGGGGTAAAAATCAAGAATGCTTTCTCCCAGCTTGGAAAGTTACACAATTTTTCTTTATCAATTGTCAAATGATCCCAATTAGGAACTAAACATATATATCACAATCATCACTCCATATAGCTCTGTATATTCACTGGAATTGAGTTTTTTGAGACTCTTTGGCCAAGGAAATCTGTGGCTGCCGTTTTGCATTCTATCTCCAGGTACACACTCCACCCTTCTCGACATTGCTTTCTATTCCAGAAGGCTGGCTAATAGGGCTTCTGGTTGGTTGGGCCAATGAAAAGCCTGACTGGAGATTGCACGAAGAAGGAACATGAGACCAGAGTGTATAATACCCCCTACCTTCCCACTCTTTATCCCCCCACTCCCCACCATGTGTGCTGTTTTGTAGGTGACCAGCTGTTTCTTTAGATCACAGAGGACAGAACATGACAAGATGCACCTCTCCACATAACTCCCTCCTACCCAGATAGAGCAGTGACAACAGCCTCATTGTTCCTCTCCCCATATTACTGCACTATCCCTTGTGACCGATTTCTGTTTCACTGTAAACACTCTCTTTATTGCACCCTCCTGGATTTATTCTAATTGAAATTTATTCCTTTCCTTCCGGGATCCACACTAATATAAACTCTCTCTTCACGTGAAATGTAAATTAGTATCTGAAACAGAGATATAGCCACACCCATCCTTCCTCTCATCTTTGAAGAGGCTCCCTAAATACTTTTTGAAAGTCAGGGCATCCAATTATAAGCACCCCACTGCTTGACTATAATTACCTTAAGGATAGGAGCTATGTATTTCCTTTCCATTTCCTTCAAAAGGTTGTGCAAAGTGTACTGAACACAGCAGCTTGTGAATAATACTGAATTGGGTCACACAGTGTCTAGAACCCAACTCATGACAGACCTAGTTCCTTACTGAATTTTTTTCAACCATCGTTTCTGTTTGCCAGGTATGCAATGGACACTCTGGTAGTGTTTTATTTTGATTCACAGATTTTGCTCTTGCCTTTGCTTTACCTTCCTTTTGTATTTCCACCTTTGTGCTCACAAATTATTTCCCATTCTTCTAATTACTGTCTCCATTTCTACAATGTCATCCCTGTTCCATTTGTCAACTCGTGCATAAAACACACCTGAATCAGAAAAATGGGTAAGATCCAAGAGATTCCTATTTTCAGATTTTCATGTGTTTTTCCAAAACCAAGTTAAGAAGAGCAACCAATCTTTTAAAATGCCATCTGAAAGCATAGTTGCCAGTTGTTTTTTTTTCCCCTAAGCTCTTAAGCTCTTCAAAAAGAGGTAGAGGACTTTGGTTTTTGAAATATGGTCTGTAGTATATATGGTGTGCACAGAATTCTTAATCTGTTTTTTTTCTTTTTCTTTCTTTTTTTTTTGTATGTCTTGGCCACTAAAGTGATACACCTTTAGGTACTGTATTAATTCTGTCAAGCAATTAGACTTCCTGGATATACTATAATTAAATTATGCATTTATGTTTCAATTTAGCCTAGAAGAATCAAACACCCTACAGATCTGAACAATAGGATACCAGAGAAGGAGGAAATAGGGAATTTAGTATTCAGAAACACATTCTACTTTTTAAAGAAAAAATTTCTAAAACTGAAAGTAGGGAAAGTAATGTTAAAATCTTTAATATAGAATTTCTATAATATACTTGTAAAAGGAAGGTAGGAGGCATCCTGTGGCTCATTTTAGCTTTTCCAGTCTACGTTTTGAAAACGGAGAACTTCAAAGTAGTATCATCTCTCAAACACATCTAAGCATTAGGTCTATTCAGAAACTGTCCTTGCTCTGGTTGTAAATCTTTACTAAATGTGTCAATTCTATTTCTCTGTGCCTCCCATCTCCCGAATATGAATGTGACCACTGTTTATGAACAGGTATGTTTTACTGAGCTATTTATGTGAAGTTCAGATAAAAACGAAATCCTCTGGTACTTGTGTAGGAACAGCATTCAATCTTTTCTTACAAGGGTCAGTCTGGGATAATAGAAAACAACTAAATATAAAGGAATTCATAAACTAGTGAATGATGGTTCATGTCAGATTTATGCTTTGCGCCCATGAAAACTCTCTGTCAGCTGTAACACAATGGAAGATGTCATTTCAACAGCACATTGTATGTGTGACTTTATATACTAATTAAATGGAGAAGAGGCTATAATTTTAGTTTCTTTTCTGTTAAGCATCTCTTACCTTCCAATTGGAAAAACAAGATAATTATAATCCAGTTAGAAAAACAAGGTCTTAATAATCTTGCTCATTATTATTATGAAGCACTAAGTACTTGATCATAAGTTTTAGATGTAGATTTTCACAAGTAAAATCCCAATACAACTAATTCCTAGGGCTGTTGAAGTTATTCTGTTCTGGAATTTTATTTCAAAAAACATAGTTTCTATTATTAAGACATCAGAAAAGTTTTGGGAAATGCTTTTGTTTTAGACGTGGATTGCAGCAGTGTTGTTTTTATTATAGGATAGAGTGTCTGACTAATCCCATGTTCAAACACACCCAATATGTGGGGGCACAGCTCAGTGGTAGAGCATTTGACAGCAAATACACCCAGTCTGCACTTACTACTTCCCACTTGCATCCATTGATATACATAGAAATGCTTGTTTTAAAATTTAGGGAGGTGTAGAAGATAGGGTATGAGGAAAGAGATCATGTAGAGATAGAGAGGGAGCATCAGCAATACTTCCCAGCTGGTAGTGTGGGGGTTGATCTTAGTGGGTAAATACTGAAAGTCGGCAGTAAAGAGAGCTGTTTAGGTGAGAATCTATGAGGACTCTGGGGAAAGGCAGTACTATATTAAGACTCAGGAGATAAAACAATTGTTATTGTGCAAATGTTATGAGATTCTTTCACTCCAAGCTTCGCAGTATTAACACTCTTGGCACTGACCATGGAAAATTAATACACGTTATTAATTGCCATTTTGGGATTCCTTCGGTAGCATCTCAGAAAGCAGAATCAGGGTAGAATAACATGACAGATGCTATGGGGTGACAATAACTGGGAAATTGCTCTGTGAGAATCTCTGTGACAAGACCCATTTGGGAACTAAGCAAGAGATATGGGGAAATCAGTCATTACTCAGATGCAAGGAATGCAGTGTGCTCTCGTGGGATGTGGAGGTCTTTGAGCAGCTCTTTATTAGACTTCATAGTATTTCAACTATGCTTCTTTCTAAATACCTGTTCTTTTCCCCCCTCTGCCAAATAACTTCCTTCGCGAGTCTCTTGAATTGCCATGATATAAACTCTGACTGCAAGTCTCCATGTCCTTAGATATCCATGTCCTTAAGTCTTCTCAAAATTTCCTGTTACTTTTAGTGAAAATTCTTGAGTAAGACAGGTATCTATTTCAAATCCCATCATCTGTGCAGAGGTCAAAATCACCCAGCACACCATGGCTCACTACTCCGTGCCCTCGGTGAGAACTGAAGTAGCACCTCTAAAGAAGATGGAGTGAGCTAGACTGCCTTCGTTCCTAACAATGTGAGAGATCTGGTGATTGGGTAAGGGGGGTACCAGCCATAGATCCTGTTGGCAGTAGTGGAAGCAAGAATAAAAATGTGGATTTCTATTACAAGTGTGATACCTGCTGAATTCACAAGGGGAAAAATCCTGCCACATTTGAGTAACATGATGTGCTTATTTAAAAAACAGGGAATACTGGCTATACAGAAAAATTGATGATTTGTTTTTGTTCTTCCCATTTATGAATTGTAATAATCTGCAGTCCCATAGGAAATATCATATTGGATTCATAATGGGAAAATGATGTTCCTTACGGTATAAAGCATAGGCAAGTTCTATTTATTGAGAATCTACTGTTTGCCTGGTAACGAACACACATTTAACTTCTATCCTCCAAGCAAGTTAGTACTTTTGTCCTCTTTCTTTTAATGAAGGAATTAAAACTCATGGAGGTCAAGGACTTTACGTAAGTTCAGCTATCTATTATATCGAAAAACTGGATCATGAAACCAAATCAGCCTGGGTTGAAAAGTTTTACTCCATCCCAAATAAGAAGTTCCTTTGTATGAATCACTTCAGGACCTTACCTTAAAGTACAGAAGCAGTAATTAAAGTTGAACTTCTTAAAAACTTTATAATAAGCTAGATTGATTACACTTCAGAAAAATAAAATAATTTGTGAATGAAAAACATTGCTGTGATTCTCCTCACCAAGTCCAACAACAAATCCACACAATGCTGTACTGAGGGTCACACTTTTCCTAGCTTTATTAATTTCCTAGTAAAAGAAGTGATTCCAAGAGTAAGTTTTAACTCTCATTTCTTACAGTCTGCAACTTCCTATACATATTCTGACAAATATTAGACAAACTATGTTAGGCTTAGTCCGGGGCAGGATTTTATTATACTAAGCAGGCATGGAAGTTGAGAGCCTCGTAAATATTAATCACAGACTAATGAACAGTAGGAGATTTTTGAATATCAATCTGTACTAGGGGGAAATTTTGAATTAGAGACACCACTTCCTACCCAATAAATCAGTAGTGAAAAATTGAAGGCATTCTTGTGCATCTGCTTATGTAGCTAGATCTCTAGTCCTAAAGGAGCATGCAGCATGGATGCCAAAAGAGATGTGATTTTATCACCCCACATGGAGGTTTTGCATTTTTAACTGGACCCTCTGTTAGAATTTTAATTACCTTCAAAAGAAGCTAGATTGTATCACAGGAATCTTGAGCGCGTTCTTCAGTATTAGAGTTAAAATAGTTCACGAGTAGTTAGAGCTTGTCACATTCTTCTTCATTAGCATTCACAAACCATTGCCCAAAGGGACTGGAAGACTCAAGGTTAAAAGAGGAGCTGAAATGCCAAAACTTGATTGGCTTATTGCTTTTATTAAATGTGCATATTACTACTTTTGTCTCTGGGAACATGTACAATGCATAACATAAAAGAAAGACAATATTTTCCATCATTATTCGAAATTTCATAAATAATACCAGATACAATCATATACACACTTCCGTATCCTTAATGATTGTCTATTAATGGAAAAATATCCCTTTACAGTAAACAGAGTTAATTATTTATTAAGACAAGCATGACAGTGGATAGTGATATCTAGGATTTTATGATATTTTTAAGGTTGACGAAAAATCATGGGACTCAGTTTTTGGCTTTAGGTTTTTTTTTATTCTTTAATATTTGAATATTATTTAAAACCTGTGCTAGGCATTAATATTTTAATAGAAACACTTAGAAGTGATTTTTAATAGTATGAATTCTTCTTCATACCATTATAATCAAAATAAAAATGTTATCCTAAATAGGTATGGTGAGAGCTCTATTTACTGAAATGACACAAACACAGTTATTAAGGACACAGGAAAAGAGAAGGATCAAGGAAATAAGCCAGAAATGGCTAATGTCATTCTGAAATACACCAGAAATATTATTTTCAAAACGATTACTTTATTCCTTCTCATGTAAATAGAAAAAGGAATAATCACTTAATTAAGTAATAGAATAGCAGGATGCTATAATTAAGAATTAATCACTAAGTTTTCCATTTTTATTACTAAAATTTCTAGACTCATTGAAAGCAGGGAGAGTTATGTTGATCTACAATATATTCCCAGTACTTTGTATTCAGTAGTTGTTCGATATTTAAAAAAAATTTTTTAAAGGAGTAGGTATACATCGTAGTTTTTCTTTTGTACAGATGTTGTAATCTCTCTAAAGACAACAAATAATTTTTTCACAAATGTTCCAATATAGCTAAAATTATAATATGGGGTTGCCCAACTATATGTAATATAATAACACAGAAGGAGTTACAACTTTACATCTATTTCAGTAAAATTTTTGTGGATGTACTTGCTGCCTTCCACAATTACAGCACAAAGACTGATTTTTGAGAACATTCATCTTATCTTTTCTATAATATTCAAGATGTGTTTATTTATTTCTGGGGCTTGCCATATGCTTATATTTGAAATTTTAAGGAGCTGTTACCCTGAATTCACTATATTTATGTATAATGTGTAGAAATGGTCGTTTTTTTACATAAATAAAATTTTGTGTAAGGATTAGCATATTGAAAATGAATTGCACGGATGACAATAGCATAACTGGTTATCTTTAGAGTTTTTGTTTTACTGTGCCACAAGTCATCTTATTTTTAATTTTTTTATTTATGAGCACATTCAGTATAACAATAGACCCCTATTTTTTTATTAGTAGTATTTATGGAGTCTTTGAAAATATAGTATGTGTTTTAACCGATATTATTAAGAAAAACAAGAGTAAGAGTCCTTCAATATTTTATTGGGCAGTATCCATTTTGGATGTAATTTTCTATAGTAGTCTCCATCTCGTTTTACCTTATTTAACTTACTTATTTTTCCTAAGAACCCACTGGTGTTATAGGTCACAGTTTCAAAATATATTTATATTTGTCACAAGGATTTACTATAATTTGCAGCTAGAATTCAGGACAAATGCTTTGAAAAGCACGGAAGTAATTAAAGAGACCACCAAAACAAATAAGAAATATTTATTTTTAAAATAACTTTAACAGAAAAAAATCATAAATCTTTAAGGTTCACTGTTGTTCAATATAAGACAACCAATATGATGCAGGTATATCACTAAAAATGATAATTTAAGCATGGTAAGGTTGAAAAATGTAACCTGTATTTAAAACTTATAATAAAACAAGTGTTAAAATCATAAAAGCTAATTAAGATAATCTTAAAATCTAACAAATAGAAGTTCAATAGTTCTATACCAAAAAAAACCCCAAAAAACCAAAAACAAAAACCCCTGCATTAAGGTAGTTCTTTAAGGCAGATGACAATGAGAAAGATGTGGATAATTGTCTGAATAGCAATGAGTGTCAGACTTTTCTGATGATCATAGGACAAAATAAGAAGTAAATGAAGCGAGTATAATTGATATATATTCAAGTCTTTTATTCTTGTTGACTTCAGTAGCAGTAAACCAGGCTTATTCAATATCAGAAGGATTAGAGACTCACAAAATAATGTTTACTTTTTTATGTACGGTAAAAGTAAAATCTGCTGTTCCAACTAACTAGATGTATTGCTTTTAATTATTTTGTTTTCTACACCATGAGTTACAATTGTTTGGCTAAAATGAAAGAATGACCTAGAGAAAGGAGGTGAAAGGACCACAGTTTAAAGTTTAATTCTAACACGATGGTGACACAAATTGCTGCATATCCTGACAATTAATGCCTAGACTAGTGATGACCCTTTCCACCTGCCCACAATACATATTCATATGGGAACCACGCTATAGTTTCCTCTCTAACTTTGGTTTTCATCTTTTCAGGTTTGGATTTATTCTTCATAAAGATGAAGCTGCACTACAAAAAATTGATCTTGAAACCATGTCATACATCAAGACAATTAACTTGATGGACTATAAATGCATTCCTCAGTCATTGGCGTATACACATTTGGGAGGATACTACTTTATTGGCTGCAAACCCGACAGCACTGGGGCAATTCCACCACAGCTTATGGTGGACGGTGTAACCGACTCAGTCATTGGATTCAATAGTGATGTGACAGGCACTCCATATGTCTCTCCAGATGGGCATTATCTTGTCAGCATTAATGATGTGAAAGGTCTTGTAAGGGTCCAGTACATTACCATCAGAGGAGAAATACAGGAGGCTTTTGATATCCACACAAATCTGCACATATCTGATCTGGCATTTCAGCCATCCTTTACTGAAGCCCACCAATACAACATCTATGGTAGTTCAAGCACACAGACTGATGTGCTCTTTGTGGAGCTCTCCTCTGGGAAGGTTAAGATGATAAAGAGTCTTAAGGAACCACTCAAGGCAGAAGAATGGCCTTGGAACCAGAAGAACAGGCAAATCCAGGACAGTGGCTTGTTTGGGCAATACCTGATGACACCTTCCAAGGACTCTCTCTTTATACTAGATGGACGGCTCAATAAGTTAAACTGTGAGATCACTGAAGTTGAGAAAGGAAATACAGTCATTTGGGTTGGAGATGCTTAGGAGCCCTATTAGATAATTACTGAATAAAGAGTTTTCCGTACATTGCACTTAATCCATGGTTTAAATTCACAGCTTAACTTTTCAAAATTAACTTAGTCAAACATAAGTTACTTGGTTGGCCCAAATAAAATAGATTTTTTTTTTTTTTTTGCAAAGATGCACACAATTAGTAATTTGGTTGATTAGGAATATTTAAAACAACATTAAGAACTACATCAATCACAAGAATCAAATCTATACGTACATTTTAAGCCAATAAAATAGAAATTTAAATACATAAAAAATAACTGCAGGGAATTTCAGATGACTTTAAGCACTATTTCATTTTGGGGGTAGCTTATCTCTTATTTTTTTCTGTCTTTTGGTATGCTTAAACTAGAAATAAAAAGGTATTGTGAAACCTTAAAATTCTTACTTAAAAATATTCTGTCCCATCCACTGTTTATAATCTTTTGTGCCTTGAAGGGAATGTCACAAGAGGAAAAGGTAAGCTAAACGCTGCATACTGAACATAAATCTTTTGTCATTAGAAGAGAAAAGTCTAACATCTCTTGCACTAAATCCTGTCTTTGACATTGGTTTAAACCTCAACAAAATATCATGTGAAGGCATAAGTTGGCCTTAGGTTGTCTACAGATGACAAACTATTTGATACTTAACTGTATGGTCTGCAGCATGCTATGGAAAATGAGGATGAAGGGAGGAAAAATAATTATGGAAAAATGTTTGCAATGTATTCTTTACTCATTTTGCTTTTAATCATTGGAGTACATTGTATTTTCAATGCAAGTTTGTCTCGGATGTCAACTGCTTACAAATGTTTATTATTAGCAGAATAGATTTCTTTCTTTTCATGTAGTCCAGTGTTGAATCAGCAGGAACTTTCAGTTTTAAAAAAGAAGTATCATTTATGTCTGCTAAGAGTAAACCACATATAGAGAAATTAACACCAGGGAGAAAATACTGGCTAGAGAACTGATGAGTATTAGTGGTTTAGGAGAATTAGTAGCAGAAATTGGGAGTAAGGGATAACTCCACAGTGGTGAGTAAAGACATACTTTACTCTTGCCTTGGCAATTTAAACATAACACATCAAAGAACTTCATTTCTTAAGAACTTTCTTAAATGACTTCTGCTCAACTCCTGCATAATCTTTAAATGACCCTCTCATTAACTGTGTGCTACAGATTGAAACCTAACTAATTCTCTTATTTCAGACGCTGTATAGAAATAAAAATTATTGTTTCTTTTTTTCTTTAAAGGGCAAATAAAAGGCTAGTAGAATTGGATTAAAACTAGAGAGTTGGTTTATTGAAATAAGCAGATAATTATCTACGTTTCAAGTGATAGCTTACATGTTTGGAGAATCTTTTTACTTATTTTTTTTAATTGTTGCTAAAAATGCTAACGGGCTGTTGAAATGACCTCCGTTTACTGAAGGTAATCCAATAAGGTCTTTTTTAAATACAAATTTTACCAAGTTTAAATTGTATAAAACTGCTTATTAACCTGAAATTTTATAGTGTGTAATATCTTATGTATATATAGCATCCTGAGCTGTGTGATACAGTAGCTTTCTTCTTAGCTTAAGGAAACATTATGGGAGGTAGATTTAATAAACTACAAAAATCGGCTTATGTTTCCACTGACCTGCTTTCCTTTTTTGCAATTTTCTCCCTTGTGAACATGAACCATATAAAGTGTCTAATGATTTAATGTAAGTCTGTCTCATACATCCTTCTTTGGTAGCTTACACCATGTGGATGCTCTGTCTGTAGACATTGCTTGATAAAAAGAGAATAAACCTCTTAAATTTTAACCCTTGAGAGTCCAGTCAATGTTTTAATGTGCATACCGATGTTTTGTTTTGTTTCCCAGTGCTTCCAACATAGTCTGGTGTTCTGCATTATTTTGAAAGCTGATCTGATGGGGTAGAGGGCAAGTAAAATGAGATCAATCAAGGAAAGGCATTTTGTTTTGTCTTTTTATATAAAATATAAATTGTATTGCAAATAATGATCTCATCAATAATCTGAGTATGTGTAAAAACTGAAAGTTTAGAAAAACCAGGATAGGGGTACCCAGTTGGCTCAGTTGGTTAAGGGTCTGACCGGCTCAGGTCATAATCTCAGGATCCTGGGATGGAGCCCTGCCTAGGGTTCCATATACACAGGGAGTCTGCTTCTCTCTCTCCCTCTGCCCCTTCTTCTGCCTCTCCCCCACTTGTACTCTGTCTCTCTCTCTGTCTTAAATAAATAAAATCTTAAAAAAAAAGAAAAGAAAAACCAGAATAAAATTATGAGGTAACTGCAAACAAACAAACAAACAAACAAAAACAAAACTCTAACATCAAATAATAGATTTGTAATAAGCAGGGGCAAAAGTGAAGCAATAGCATTGCAGGGCATCAGAATGAGAAAATATGGGAAATCGAGAATGGGAATAGGATGTGGGAGGTCCTTGATGGAGAACCTCGACCTTGACCAAGAAGAAGTAAAGGTTTTATGTAAAGGAGGTGATATAGATAAGGCAAGAAAAGTAGGTTCCGATCAGATTGTGGAGGGAAGGAGGTGAAGAATGCAAAAAAACAATTTAAAGAATTGGGACATAATCCAGATAATAGGGACTAAATCTTAAAAAGAGAAATGGCAGTGAAAATGACACTTTTAAAATGTATTATTTTGTAATGGAATGAAGATTTGACTGAAAAAAAGGGAAATCAGTGGGGAGGCTACTGCAACAAGGTGAGTTTATGGTCTTTAATACAAGACAATTAAATTGAAACTATATATTATGAAACAGAGGATATTAAGGAAATGCAACTGAATAAATGTAAGAAATAATAAAAAGAGATAAACATGAGCAGTCTCATATATGACATCATTGATAAACACAGGAAAGCCATGAAGGAGAAACAGATTGGGGTCAGAGCATAAGGATTTAGATAAAAGGTAAATTAAGTGAAAATATTGGGCAGTGGAATATATTCCCAGAGAAGTATCATCATGCATAGCAAACCAACCATATTCTGTTTAATTATATCTATGTAAAGTTGAAACACTTTTTTAAAAATGCAATTTAAACCTTATCACCTTTCAGATTCCCGCTCAAAAATTCTTCACAGGGTTTTCTTTTGAGGAATAAATTAATTTGACTGGATTTTACATTCACTAGTGAATTCACTAGTGAAGATTTTATAGGATGAAACAATATGTTTAGTCATATCTGACAATTTATCATATTATGTAAATTTTAAAGTGAGAAAAATTTTAAAAATACTGCTATGATCAAAATCAATACAAGATGAAATGGACAACCCAAAGTTAGAACCTTAAACAGTTGTCAGGGCTACTTCTAATGTCACTTGTTCATATATCTACCATTTATGTGTTCCTATATGAATGGGAAAAGAGAACAAAAGCAGCACCTTATCAAAAGCCTATCTTCACTTTCCTTCCAAAAACACTCTAATATCATTTACCTCTCCTGGGAAATTTTATACACAAAAATGTATTCTGAAAGTCATGCTATTGAAGTTCTTGTTTGCAGTCTTAAGTCATGGTAACTTTTCCCATCTTCCCAGAAGACTAAGTCTTAACCAGACCATATGAGCATATTTTTGTTTGTCTGTTTGTTTGCACTTAATAAATTATCTACTCCTATTAGTAATTGGAAAAGCACTTAGCTTTTCAGTAATATTCATCAGCAAAATGTACTTGTCTCTGTGGTTTTAATGAGTACACCACAGCTATTTTACAGTGATATACAGCTACACTTGGTGAATTAGAAAAGTTCTAATTGTCCTTTTATACTTGAGTTTAGTAATGATAAAATTCTCTATGTTTGGAGACTAACGTTTAGATACATACTTAAATTTTGTACATAGTATCATTTGGCTGAAATTGAGAAAGGACATACTAAAGCACCAATTATATTCTGTTTTAGTGTTCGATAAATGTTTTAAAGACTGTCTTCAAATACACATTTCACCACTTAGAATCAAAATTGTTTTAGTGTCAAAAGAATATACTACTACTTCAGTTAAAAGTATCTGTTATTCATGTGTATAAATTATTTTTGCACTTCCATTTTTTCACTTCCAAAGAAAATCACAATGTTCTTTTAAACCTGGATCTAAATATTTGTTCAGTGTTGCAAAGTCCAAGTGAAAAGTCTCATGATAATCAAGATAGGGACTCAACACACTTGAAAATATATAGCTATTAGAAATAAATCATCACTGAATTACTTTACTGTGTCTCAGCTTACCCACCTACTTTCAAATCAGTTTTGCTCCTGATTTAAGTTCTGTACTATGGTCAGCACAATTAGCAAAGAATACCATAGTATTCAACATTTGAGCTTGTAAATAAAATATAGTTCATGCCTTTCTCTAGATCAATAAACATCCTTTTGATACATTAATTGTTCTTGAGGGAAATAATATAATTTGAGCAAAAGTAAATATACAGATTTAAGGTATATTAACATACAGCATGTTAATTTTGCATAATTAAAAATTTGTTGACAGAAATATATTATTTCATTTTGTCTATTTTGGTGCAACTCTGCCATGTGCCATGCAGTTTTACAAATTGCAGCAACTAGACACCTCACTGGGTGTGTGTGTGTGTCTGTATATGTGTGTGTGTTCATTGGGCCTATGTAAAAATGGAAGCATATCTGGAAATATTGGAGAATTAAATTTTAATATCCAGACATATCCCATTAGTATTTTAGAACGTCTGTTAGATATAGAATGACATGATTGATTGTCAAAGTATTTAAAAGTATAAACTACATAGAAGTAAGGAATATCAAAGAAACAAAATGATAATGGGACTTGATTCTGGGTACCCTATTAGATCAAGTAAATTAAGAATATATACGTATGGGGGCGCTTGGATGGCTCAGTGGGTTAAAGCCTTTGCCTTCAGCTCAGGTCATGATCTCAGGGTCCTGGGATCGAGCCCCGCATCGGGCTCTCTGCTCAGCGGGGAGCCTGCTTCCCCCTCTCTCTCTGCCTGCCTCTCTGCCTACTTATGATCTCTCTCTTTCTCTGTGAAATAAATAAAATCTTTAAAAAGTATATATATATATGTATAAGATCTGAATAATGTAATATTAATATTTAACAAATGAATGTGTGTATATACACATATATATATTTATATACACATATATACATCACTTCCTTGATTTTTTTCAGAACTACTAATACATTTTAAAATCAATTAAAAACACAAATTTAATAAAGAAAATAATTTATTCCATTCTCTTTTATGGTCAAGTAATATTCCATTGTGTGTATGTGTGTGTGTGTGTATGTGTGTACACAGGCCACTTCTTCTTTATCCATTCATCAGTTGATGGACACTTGGACTGTTTTCATAATTTGGCTACTGCAAATAATGCTACTACAAACATCAGGGTGCATGTATCTCTTTGAATTAATATTTTTGTATTCTTTGGGTGAATACCTAATGGTGGAATTGCTGGACTATAGGGTGGTTCTATTTTTAACTTTATGAGGAAACTTCATAATACGCTTTTCCAGAATGGCTGCACCAGTTTGCATTCCCGCCAACAATGCAAAAGGATTCCCCTTTCTCCACATCCTCACCAACACCTGTTGTTTCTTGTGTTGTTGATTTGAGCTATTCTGACAGACGTGAGATGATATCTCATTGTAGTTTTGATTTGTATTTCCCCGATGATCAGTGATGTTGAGCATCTTTTTGTGTGTCTCTTAGCCATCTGTATGTCTTCTCTGGAAAATGTCTATTCGTGTCTTCTGCCCATTATTTAGTTGGAAAAGCTAGAGAGTATTATACTAAGTGAAATAAGTCAGTCAGAGACAAATACCACATGATTTCACTCATGCACTGAATTTAAGAAACAAAAAAAGAGTAAAGGGGGAAAAAGAGAGAGAAAGAAACCAAGAAAGTGACTCTTAATGACAGAGAACAAACTGGTGGTTACCAGAGGGGCAGTAGGTGGGGGATGGGTTAAATCAGGGATGGTGATTAAGGAGTGCACTTGTAATGAGCACTAGGTGCTGTATGGCAGTGTTGAGTCGCTATATTGTACACCTGAAACTAATATAACACTGTATGTTAGCTAACTGGAATTTAAATAAAAACTTGAAAAAAAGAAAATAAAAGAAAGAAAATAGTGCAGAAAACATCCTCAATCTATTTGAAAAAAACAGAAATAGCCATTTTGCTATCACTTAAGAGGTTATAAGTATATAAATATAAGCATAAACATTACACAAGTATTCACAAACAACACTAAAGAAAAAAATCAAATCGAGATATGCATAATCTGGATCTCTATATAATAATAAAAATGAAAACGATATATGTCAAAAATAATGTGAAGATTCTGATATTTCTTAGAAAGTAGAAATCTGCAAAGAAAGTCACTGCCACTCTAGTAAAAAGGAAAAGTTGGAAAAGTCAACAAAATTATAATTTCACCTAAACATATTATATATCTAGAGTTGCAAGTTCACCAAGTAAACTAATTTCTAATGAGGAACAAAGAACTGTGTAGCTCTTGGGATGGCGCAGGAAAAAGAGGTGGCCACCATAAAAGTAGAAATAGTTGCTCCCTACTCTTGGAGTGACACTCCAGCTTTATGAGCAAGGCAATGGATAGAAGATGGTAGCCTCTATTCCTCTAACCTTACTTCTCCTGTCCTGGAACTTTCTTAAAATTGTCTATGTGGAACTTTATGATGTAACAACCAATTAGCTCTCTGATCCCCTGATCACCCCCCTAGAACTTTCTCCCACAATCATTCATTTGCAGTCATATAGCTTCCTTTCCTTTCTTTTGAAAGACTACTCCTGACTTGGCACTTTATACATGTTGTTTCTTCTATCTATGATACATATTCTCCAGATATTCTCATGAATTGTTTCTTTACTTTCTTCAAATGGTTGTTTACTAGTGAGATTTCCTGACTATCCTATTTAAAATTTGAAATCATCTTCCGAAATATGCTCATCTACCTTTGCTGATATGCATTTACATAATGTATCAGCACCTAACATGCTATGTAATTTATTGTGTATTTATTTATTATCTGTATAACCCCATCCAACACATACACATGATGCAACCAAATGAGGGCAGGCACTTTTGTCGGTCTTGTTTATATCATATCCAGAAAAGGGCTTGGGATGTTATAGGTATGTATTAGGCAGTCAATAAACATATGTGAGACAATTGAATTGTTTTAATTGGACTCAAAATCTTTTTGGTCTCTATAGTATATGTATTTAGCTTTTTGAGACTCTCAAATCATTACGTCAAAATGTATGCCTTGAATGTTATTAAACTGTGATAATTAACTGTAGCAACATTCAGGCAGTTGTTTTCTATTTAATATTCTTTAATTCTCTAAAGTATTAGAGCTAATAGACATATAATGAGCATTTGGATAGATGATGTCTTTTAAACATTTGCCATCTCAAATGTAATTGCTTAGGTAAACATGATGCTTGTTATGTTAAAGTTAATCCCTTTCATGTATTATTAAACTCTAAATTAATATATATCATCTTTTAGTTATTTATAGAGGCAGATTGTCCTTTATATATTAGCCTTGTCACAAGAAGCTTGCTTACATAAAATAAATAAAGGATTCTGCATCTATGGTATCTTAAAGAAATATCAGTGTATTTGGGGATGACGATGATATTTCTGTTTTAAGATTGATTTATGGGGCGCCTGGATGGCTCAGTTGGTCAAGTGTCTGTCTTCCTGTTAGGTCATGATCTCAGGGTCCTGGGATAGAGTCCCACATCCGGCTCTCTGCTCAGAGGGAAGTCTGCTTCTCCCTCTCCCTCTCCCTCTGTGCTTTCCCTCTCTTTCTCTCTCAAATAAATAAAATGTTAAAAAAGATTAACTTATGAAATCAAAAGTATACTCCTTCTTGTTGGAAGCAACTACAATTTTATTTAAATTTTAATGTTTGATGAATTTATACTTTCTGCAATATCCAACCTGATATAACTTGCCTCTAATTGCTCTTATTCATGTGTTGTGCATAAAACTAATATCCTTCCACTGTTAGCTCAATGTTTATTTTTGTTAATATTATTAGTTATGATTACTTGAACTGTTACCATCCAAAAGACCATACTAATTAAAGAAAATTATAGTTAAAAATAAGTAAATGTACATATTATATTTGAAATGCTAAACTATGTTATTTATAAATTGTATTTTTGAATTCTCTTAGACTATTCTCAGACAGAATTAAAGAGAATTTGGGACAAGGAAATTAAATCAGTAGTCCCAATATTATATTTATCTAAAATATTTACCATTTTTAAATCCTAGATTTTTTCTATAAAACCCATTATTATTATATGTTCTTTTACCTTGTAAAACCAAGCCAAGATATGTTTAATAGTCTAAGTCTAGGTAAAATTCATATAATTCAGAGGATTATGAAAGGTGCATAGAATTCATATATTCAGTAAGATATGAGGGAAAGTCAGCTACAGACCTAAGGTAAACAAACTTAATTTCAGAAGTTAATAATATTATATTACAAAAGCTTTTAAAATAACATTAGTAGTAATGGTCTGAGGTATTAAATTGATTCATAAAAGGTCCAGGTTACAGTATAAGGTGTCCTGTCATGTTGTTTGTATTAAGCCTATAATCCCAGTGGTACTGGAGGAGACTTTTTGCCAGAAAAAATTATTTAAATTAAAAGTAGTTTCTTGTTTACTGCTGGCTGAGAGTAAACACTTGACCATGTTGGACAAAGTTACTATATGACTTAAGTTGTACATTATGAAATGGATATTACCTAACATGTTGAACCAAACGCTGGATATTCATAGTACCCTACTCATAGGGCAGAAAATCTACACCAGTCTAGGCAAATTGAAAACACTGGCTTTGCTTGACTTTGCCTGAACTTACTTGCAAGTTGGAGTTTCAGGAAAATTGAGGGAATTCAAAAAGACCAAAAACTACATACCAGCCTAGTGTCAACCAGAGAAAATTGAGTCACTGTTCTCACTCCAGTTCCAGAGCAGTAACCAGATATTTTGCACAGGAGGAGAAGCAGACCATAAGAAGAGATAGTTCCAAAATTATCCTCAGAAGAACTGACTTTATTGGAAAGAGAATGTGAAGAAATTGAGCTTGAAGACCTCTCTTACAAACAATAAAGATTTGGGTTATAAGCAATTAAGTGGAGCTATCAATTTATAAGGTACATTGTATGTCAACTAATTTATAAGAAAGAATTAGAGTTTCCTCAAAAAATTAAAACAAAACTACAATATGATCCAGCAATTCCACTTCTGGGTACTTATCAAAGAAAATGAAATCACTGTCTCAAAGAGATAATTCACTGCAGTATTATTTACAGCAGGCAAGGTATGGAAAATACTTAAATGTCCATTAGTGGATGAGTGGATGAAGAAACTCTGATACACACACAATGGAATGATAGGAATATTACTGGATCACAAAAAGGAGGAAATACTGTTATTTGTGACAATGTGGATAGATTGGGACATTACGGTAAGTGAAATAAGTCAGAGAAAAACACTATATGATTTCACATACATGTAGAATCCAAAAAAAGCTAAATTAATAGAAGCAGAGTATATAGTTATTGCCAGGGACTTGAGGTGGGGAAATGGGGGAAAATGAGGAGATGTTGATCAAAGGGTACAAACTTCCAGTTACGAAATGAATAAATTCCAGGATCTAATGTACATCATGGTGACTATAGTTACCAATCCTGTACTGTACACCTGAACATTCAATGACAGTAGATCTTAAATGTTCTCATCATAACAGCAAAAATAAAAAATCATAATTATATGAGGTGTAGCATGTGTTAACTAATCTTATTATGATAAATATTTTATAAATATAGGTATACAAACTCATTACATTGTACAACTTAAACTTACACAATGTATTATGCCAATTATATCTCAATAAAGTTGCAAAAACAAACAAGATATAAATATGGCCAGTAAGCCCTTATATATATACTACTATATATATTTATGTAGTACATATGTATATACTACTATCATCAGCTACCAGAGAAATACCATTAAAAACCATTATGAGATTCCAGTTCACACTAACTAGAATATTAAAAAAGAGAAAAGGACACTTGTCGGGGTAGATATGAAGAAATTAGAATGGACTTACACAGCTGGTGGAAATAGAAAATGTTACAGACATTTGGAAAAACAGGCTGCAAATAAAGTATTTATTGATGTATTGATCACAGAATCACCAAATGACTCAAGGATTCCACTTCTAGATTAATATCCAAATAACCTAAAACATAGGTCCACACAAAATCATATACATGATTGTCCATTGCAGTATTATTCTAACCAGAAGGTGGAAACACTCAAATGTCTAGCGCCTGTTGAATGGATAATTTTCATAGGGTATATACCAAGTAAGTAAATATCATTCATAGAAGAATGAATATTGGTACATGCTTTAACATGGATGAATCTTGAAAGCATCATGGAAATTAAGTAATGTTGGTAATAAAAGACCGTATCTTGAATAATTTTGTTCATATGAAATTTTCAAAATGCAAATCTATGAAGATAGAAAAGCACATTAGTGGTTGGCGGGTGGGAAGTTGGAGGGACTTAAAAAGAGGGACTGCTAATGGGCATTGACTTTCTTTTAGGATGTTAAAAACATTCTGCAGTTAATTATAATGGTAATTGCACAACTCCATGAAGTACTAAAACTATTGATTTATACACTTAAATGACTGAATTTATGGCATTTGAAATATATCTTACTAAAGCTGTTACATTAAAAAAAATCAAAATATGACGGAGATGAAAGGAGAAATATTCAGATAACAAGATTTCTTGGGGGAAAATTCCAAGAAATCTACAAAAAAGTTTCTAGAACTGATAAGTGAAATCAGTATGGTCATGGAATACAAGATCAATACACACAAATCAATTGCATTTTTATGTATTTACAGTGAACAACTGGAGACTGAAATTAAAGATGCAATACCATGTACAACTGCTCCAGAGAAAATGAAATATTAGGTAAAATCTAACAACACATGTATAGGATCTATATGATGAAAATAAAATATTGAAGAAAAGAGTCAAAGAAGTTATAAATACTACAAGAGGCATATTATTTTTATTGATTGGAAGATTCAACATAGAAAAGCTGTCAATTCTCCTTAATTGATGTACAGATTTAATGTAGTTGTCAAACTCTCGGTAATTTTTTGTGGATATAGAAAAACTTATTCTAAAATTTTTATAAAAATTCATTAAGACATAAAAAATTAAAAAAATAATGTGAGAAGAAACATTCTAGTATGAAGGCTTATTCTATATCTGGAATAATCAAGAGAATGTGGTACTGTTGGAGGGAATGACAGAGATAAATTGTAACAGAATACAAAAACTAGAATTAATTTTTGACAAAGGGACAAAACAATTTAATTTAGGAGGGTAATCTTTTCAACAAGTGGTGCTAGAGCACCTGGACAACCAATGAACCTCTGACACTTTATATAAAACTAACTCAAAATGGATAATGGATTACATATGAAACATAATACTATAAAACTTTAAAAAAAGTAGAGGAATGTATTTGGGGCCTAGGACTAGGAAGAACACCTCATACTTAAAACAAAAATCATAATCCATAAAAGGAAAAATTGATAAACTGAAACCATTGAAACTTAAAATTTTTCCTGTTAAAAACTCTAAGATGAAAAAATAAAGTACTGGGATAAAATATTTGCCAATCCTAAATCTGACAAAGGGCTCATAATGTGTAAAGAATTCTTAAGACTCAATGTTAGTAAAACAAATAATACCATTAGAAAATGAGGAAAAGATGTGAACAGACATTTCACGAAAAAGGATAAACAGATGATAAATAAGCATATGGAAAGATCTTCCACATCACTAGCCTTTACAAAAATACAAATGAAAATCACAATATCACTTCATAGCTATCAGAATGGCTAAATTAAAAAACAGTGATAACCCCCAGTGCTGGTGAGGATGTGTTGATGCTGGATAACTCATACGCTGCTGGTTTGAATGTAAAATGGAAGAGTAATCTGAGACGAGAGTTTGACAATTTCTTTTAAAATTAAAAATGATCTTAATAAATTATCCAAGAATTGCAGCGTTGGGCCTTTATTCCAGAGATACATACAGAAACTTGTACATAAATAGTCACAGCAGCTTTATTTATAATTGCCCAAAACAGGAAACTTCTTTAATGCTCTTCAATGGGTGAACAGTTTAACAAACTGTGGAACTTCCATATCATGGAGTATTCCTTAGCAATAAAAAGGATCTAATGATTGATATATACGAGGACTTGAACAACCTTTAGGAAAATTATGCTGAGTGGAAAAATATAAAACAATCATAAATCAACATATATAACATAATTTCATTTATATATAAACATTCATTTAATGACATAATTATAGGGATAGGGATGAATATTGATTGTCATGGTGGGGAGTGGGATAAAATGAACTTGGTTATACCATAAGGGAAGCGTGTGATAGTATAGTTAAGTATCTTCATGGACGGTGGTTACACTAAGCTACACATGGATAAAATTGCATAGAGCTACACACATATGCACGTACACTACTGCTTATGTAACTGTTGAAATCTGTATAAACTACACTTTAATTAAGTTAATTTCCTGGCTTTGATATTTTACTATAGTATGCAAGATGTTAAAATTGGTAGAGCCTGGGAGGAGAGTACCCAGGACCTTACTATGTATATGTTTTTGAAATTATTTCAGTTAAGTCTTTTTAAAAGTTGAATTTTTAGGGGTGCCTGGGTGCCTCGGTGGGTTAAGCATCTGACTTTGGCTCAGGTCATGTTCCCAGGGTCCTGGGATGGAGCCCTGCTTGGGGCTCCTTGCTTAGCCAAGAGCCTGCTTCTCCCTCTCCCTCCACTGCATCCCCTGCTTCTGTGCGCTTTCTCTCTCTCTGTCTCAAATAAATAAATAAAATCTTTAAAAAAAAAGTTGAATTTTTACTGAAATAGAGTACTAAATTTATATGAATGTCAATCTTTAAGGATGTGGTAAATAAACTATATATTTGCTGGTTATGAAAACTTTGGTTTATAATCCAGTCCCACAAATTCTTATTTTGTGATGTATCTGTGGGAGTAAGTGTCACTATGAAGTATCACTATGTTCCTGAAGAAATAGAAACAAAGGCAGGAAGTTGCTGTGCTATTTATATTATTTTTTAAACCATATTTTTAAATGAAATGCTGTGCAGGAAGCCAAAAATGTTAAGTAGAAGGAACTTGTAAAAATATTTAATTTGATATGAGTTGTAGCCATCAGCAAACATAATCTTTAGAACTACACCAACCTAAAGAACATTCTGCACTAAGGGAAAAATTCAATATCATCACTGTCCAATATGTAGCCACTAGCCATCTATGGTGGGTAGTATAACTGAGGAACAAAATTTTTAATTTAATTTAATTAACTGAGGGTTTTAGAGGGGAAGAGAGTGGGGGTATGGGTTGGCCCAGTGATGGGTATTTAGAAGGGCACATATTGCACAGAGCACTGGGTGTTATATGCAAACAGTGAATGATGGAACACTACGCCAAAAACCAATGATGTACTGTATGGTAACATGACATTAAAAAATTAATAATAAAAATAAATAAATAAATAAATAAATAAATAAATAAATAAATAAAAATCTTTAAAAAATTCTTTAAAAATTAAAAATAAAAAATAAATTTTAAAGATTTTTATTTATTTATTTGACAGAGAGAGGGAGAAATCACAAGTAGGCAGAGAGTCAGGCAGAGAAAGAGAGGGGGAAGCAGGCTTCCCGCTGAGCAGAGAGCCTGACACGGGGCTCAATCCCAGGACCCTGAGACCATGACCTGAGCCGAAAACCCACTGAGCCACCCAAGCGCCCCTGAAAAAAATCAAATTTTAAAGTTCAGTTACAGCTGCATGTGAATAGTGCCTACTATATTTGATAAAATCAGCCCTTCAAAGTTCTAGTTTGAAAAATATAGTAGAAACAATCTTTTTATTTATTTATTTATTTATTAAATTTAAAAAAATTAACATATAACTTATTATTTGTTTCAGGAGTACAGGTCTGTGATTCATCAATCTTACACAATTCACAGCACTCACCATAGCACATATGTATATAGCACATAGCACATACCCTTTTAATGTAGTACATAGTATATATATCGCTTCTAATTTACAGTGTTTTTTCCTACCACTTATCTCTGTAATCCTTATTGGGCCATAATCTCTTTGGAATTCTTTATTTATCTTTGAAATGAAAGAATTAGGGGTGCCTGGGTGGCTCAGTGGGTTAAAGCCTCTGCCTTTGGCTCAGGTCATGATCTCAGGGTCCTGGGGTCGAGTCCCGCATCGGGCTCTCTGCTCAGCAGGAGCCTGCTTCCCCCTCTCTCTCTGCCTCCCTCTCTGCCTGCTTGTGATCTCTTTCTCTCTGTCAAATAAATAAATATAATCATTAAAAAAAGAAAAAAAAGAAATGAAAGAATTAGATCACTTTAAGTTCTCTTGTTTCCATATCTATCTCACGTCCCACTGTCTCTGTTTTATTTAAAATATTGAGGTCTGCCTATACTGTCTGGTATACCATTTCCCCCAGTCTCAGTTGACTCATATAAATAATGCTTTTCAATACAAATCAGACTGTAGCCCAAGGGACTAGAGAACAAGGCTCTCTTATCATGCGGAAGCTGAGCTGTTAGAAGTGATGTTTTTCTAAACCAACTGAATCACAGAGGTGTAAATGTGCTTTCTCTCACTGAGCCACAATCTTCTGAGAGGCTGAGAGGCTGACAGGCAGTGGGTGGCAACAAGCTGTCTGACAAGACAGATTTGCAGTGCATACCTCAAGTGATACGATTATAGAAAAGAAAACATTAAAAAAATCAAATTAGTGTCAATGCTGTGGTTCTTTCAAGCTAGAGGAGGAATTGCCTAAAGTTACCTGTTTTACAGGAGATTTAACAAAGTAGCAACACTGGCAATCTTGGCTTGCAGAGATTAGGACAGGCTTTATTTGATCTGGCAGGACTTCTGCTTACTGAGAAAGTTCTTTGGAATTTAGTTCAATTAAATTAATAAATGCATGCTGCCTCTGAATCAGATTCTGTGTGGTACCAGGGAACAAAGATGAATGAGATACTATCACCATCCCTAGAAGTTTTCAATCCAGTGAGGAATAAACAACCAAATAAAACAAATATTTTGAGACTGTGATTTGGCAGCTTTTTAACTTTATCAGTGCGATCATTTGCATTTGTGTTTTGCAGCACTGCTAGTTTGGGCACCTTGCTAACAAGGTGCTCTATGAGCGTGAGGTTATTATGTTTTATATAATAACATAACTTTCCCCCAAATGGTAAATATTTACCCTAGGAACATTTGGACGTTGTCTATATTAGCAGCCTGACTTTTTAGCAGAAGAATTCGCTGTATCCTTAGCTACATCAACTTTCTAATCTTCAAATGCTGCTTTTTTGGTGCTGCTTTGGTTCTTTTGTTCATCCATTTATGAAATATTTATCAAGTAACAACTATTGCTCGATTCTTCTCTAGGTGCTAGCTATACAGGAACAAAAAAGACAAAGACTTTCCTCCCTTCCTCTCTTCCTTCCTCTCTTCCTTCCTCTCTTCCTTCCTCTCTTCCTTCCTCTCTTCCTTCCTCTCTTCCTTCCTCTCTTTCTTCCTCTCTTTCTTCCTCTCTTTCTTTCTCTCTTTCTTTCTCTCTTTCTTTCTCTCTTTCTTTCTCTCTTTCTTTCTTTCTTTCTTTTTTCTTTCTTTCTTTCTTTTTTCTTTCTTTCTTTTTTCTTTCTTTCTTTCTTTCTTTCTTTCTTTCTTTCTTTCTTTCTTTCTTTCTTCTTTTTTTCTTCTTTCTTTCTTTCTTTCTTTCTTAGAGAGAGAGAAAGAGAGAGAGAGAAGGAGTGCACACCTATGCATGAGTGGGGAGGAGGGGTAGAGGGAGAGACAATCTTAAGCAGGCTCCATACCCAGCACGAAGCCTGACATGGGGCTCCATCCCACGACCCTGAGATCATAACCGGAACCCAAATCGAGTCAGATACTTAACTGACTGAGACACCCAGATGCCTCCCCAAAAGGTAAAGACTTTTCTTGAAGAGGGCTTGTCTAGTGGGAGTGAAGCAAGGAACTAGGAGGACAAAATTCTTCTCTTTGAGTTCTTGCCCCATGTCTTCTGCTATTTATGGTGGCTTCAATTCCTACTTCTATTTTCTATGCATTATTATGTATCCCTTTCCAGATGATTCTATCATTTTTCCATTTTAATCACTGTAGCTCTCAATCAGTGTACAGGAGTCCCTGGGGAAAGGTTATAAGTCAGCAACACACCTATACACAAACATACTGACTCAGTTAAAACATAAAAGAGGCATGAAATTTCATAAAACTAACCTGGGAACTTTAATCCACAGCAACCAATGCCCTTTTTATCAAGTTTGGCACACTGTCCTCAATGTAACTTAGAGACAGTGGATATCTTCTAAGTGCAAATGTCTTACCCTAGTTCAAGAAAATCATTAACAACAGTATGACTTTCCACCTTACACTCAATTTTAACAAATCACAGCGCAAATGAGTAATTATAAATAATGTGATCAGATATGATAGATTCAAAAATTTTATGTTTAACAAATTTATTTAAACATGTTGAGTGCTAAACATAGGCCATGTGATTGCCTAATGGATTGTTAGCCAGACTCTCAGAGACATTTGAGTGTGATGTGACTCTTGTTCTAACTCTACAGATCCGAGTTCAAGACACACTTGGCTAGGGTTTTATTCACTTCAGAAGCTACAGATGCCAAACAAAGAGTGCATTCAAGCCTGTGTTCTGTGCCTTCCCTCACTCTGTAGTCAAATGGAAGATAACACCTCCCTGATACTCATGAGGTATGTAGTGTGCTTCAGATCTTGCTATGTACTACAGTAGCTCTCTACCCTTGTATGTATAAGGCTGAGTTTTCATGACCCATTTGAGCATCCTGGACATATGATGTGCCTCTCCCTTATATTATTATTTTCCGGAACAGATGAGGATTTTTAAGTTTTAAGAACTTTGTAACCACTATCACTTACGAAAAATGTTACTTCTCTCTGTCACATGTTCTGACTGCACTGACTTAAGTATAGTTTAAATGATTTGCCATGGAAACCATAGAGCATTAGGGTAAATCTCAATGGAAAGATAGCAGAGTGATAAAGGGAGTGGAGTTCGGTAAGAACATATACTGCTTGATTGATTGAATGTATCCCCTGTGACTCAGACATTAAGATATATGATGGCAAGTAAAATCCTCAGTGGATTATGAAGACTTATCTCTTAGAGGTCTGCCTCACCAGATTACATTAGAATTTTTAAAAGAAAAAAAATATTGCATTTCCCTAGTTACTGTTAACTGCTCCATAGAAGATTGAGACAATGGGATTTGGACAAATACCATGGAGGAGACTCCTGGGCTCTGTGGATTATGCCATTAGTTCTAAACATGGACATTAGAGTCTGGCTGTAACCTTAGACAGCTGTGGGGCTGTAGCAGTGAAAAAGTAAAAAATGAAAGAAGAGGTTAAAAATGTCTAGTATGATCTCTGTTCTGAGGGACACAGCATAGACAGTGGGGTGGGAATGATAAGCAAATACTGAAACCTTGTTGATGTATAGAATGCTGCCTTTCTCTCAGTTTTAAGAGGACATGCTTAGTAGAAACCTCTGATCTCACTAAAGCTGAAAGTAGTGGGAAATTTGAAACAGTATTAGGTCTAAGAAAGACCTTAGGGAATATGATTTCTAATTAAAGAAATGGCATATGTAAAATATTTGGGCATAAGAATAATAGCAAATTCTTACATAGCTCTTTATAGGCACTCTATTACATGCTTTAAGTATTTTAACTGTTTTAATGCTCATGACAACTCTACAAAATGGGTACTATTAAAACTCACTTTACAGAGGAAAACAAAGCACAGAAAGATTAAGTAACTTGGGCAAAGTCATGCAGCTAATAAGAGGCAGAGCTAGACTATGAATCCAGGATGTTCAGCTCCAAAGTTCATGCTTTTAATCACTGGAGTAGTAGAAGCTTGGCTAGATGCAGGACGATGGCATGCTGTTATTGATCTTGTTCATGCTAGCTTTTCCCAATCTATTATAAAACATAGACAGGAAGAGTTTTCATTGACTTGGGAAACAACTCAATACACCCTTAATGTGTTATCCTAGCAATAGGTAAGTTCTACTTTAGTGATATTAATGCTGCATGAAGAAGTATAATCTGTCATGGCAGATCTTGATAATCATCACCTGTACCCTAATAAATTGTACTGATGATATAATGCACAAGTCAGTGAAGAAATGATTTCTCAATCTAAGAAGACACATGACATATTAAGATGAGCTGCTCAAGAAGAAAGAAAAAAACAGTTTAAAAAATAATTATTTCTAAGTCTATCCTGAGGTGCAAAGAAGTGAAATTATTTGGACTTTGGTGAGACCATATAAAGGATGTTTCTGAAGAGGTCAATAAAACTTTCTAATCACTCTGCAATATTTAAAGTATCAGCTACAAAGACTCATACAGAGATTGGAGCTTCCGGAAAAACATATCAGAATTTACTCTGTAGCGTCCTATAGAAGTTATCCCTTATTCCCTTTTTTGAAAGACAGTTATTAGTTGATTCTTGACCCTGGTTGGGACTAGTCCCATCACTAAAGAATATCAAATAACTCTGGAAATTGGTTCTGATACTGTACTGGGGAATATCAAAGTTGTGTTTAAACAAGAAGGTTCTCGCTCAACAAAGGTGATTTTTTTATATAGAAAAAGTGCATGCAATAGTATATAAAGTAGCACAGGAGGAATCCAAAATTTACCAGTAAGTGTAGGGGATACCTTCTTGGCCCCCATCATCCTTTATCCTCCCTCATGTCTGTATTCTGGGAGAATGACCCAGATGGACTCAATCACTGGGCTTCCTAATCCTCTGGTATTCACCATAGGAACCAGAACGCCATATAGAAGACAGGAAACATAAAAATGAAACAAATAATACAGTACAGATTAACTAAATTGAATTTAAATAATAAAAAAGAATAAAAGAAATTCAAAGCCAAAACAAACAAACAAACAAAAAACCCAGGATACTTATTTCCCTGGCTCCCTATCTACTGCATTACTGTTAAAGGACATGGCTTGAGTCAGAAAGACTTCTCCATTCATCTGTTTCCAGTCACTGTTCCCACCTTGCCATTTATGCCCAGTAGGGTCTCTCTGATGGTACTCTATTTGGAGTAGAGTACCATCCTTTTCCCACACCTTTTAATGTGAAACTTTCCTTTAATTATAACAAGATTATCTGTTTCTGTCAGGGCCCTGACTTATATGGGAAGGTAACTAGAAAAGGCCTAAGGAAAGTAGAAACTTAAGATGAGATTTTAGTTTGGTTTTTCTCATTTCAATGAGACTAATAGGATTCTTTTTTTTTTTTTTAAAGATTTTATTGATTTATTTGAGAGAGAGAGAGCAGAGAGCACGAGTGGGGAGAATGGGAGAGTAGTGACAGGTGCACAGGGAGAGGGAGAAGCAGACTCCCCATTGAGTGGGAAGCCTAACATAGGGCTTAATCCCAGGAGCCTGAGATCATGATCTGAGCCAAAGGCAGACGCTTAAACTGACTGAGCCACCCAGGCATCCCGAGACTAATAGAATTCTTGAATGGTACTGGACAACTGCATAAAACTAGTCAGTTTTATTACCAGCAAGTGTTTTTACACACATTATCAAATACAATCGAAGTTTCAAGAAAAAAAAATCCTATATCTCACTGAGGTTCACAATTTAGCTATATTACTAAATCACTGATATGTTGACTAGAGAAGCATATTCCAATAAACCTACTTAGTTTTTGTTTTATTATATTCTTTCTTTCTTTCTTTCTTTCTTTCTTTCTTTCTTTCTTTCTTTCTTTCTTTCTTTCTTTCTTTCTTTCTTTCTTTTGTAAATAATGTTTTTCCTTTCTTTCTTCATCATCAAGAATTGTTGGTAGCCCTGAGCCTTCCCTTTGAGCCTGTCCTATTTTGCTCAAGATCTTTCCCTCTCCTTCAGTCTAGTGCTTAACGACCTACTATTTTGATAACTGACTCTGCTAAACTTAGTCATAAAACAAGGGCATCCAAAAGCCCCCAAATTCATTTTAAAGCCCTTATATAGTAAGTTGAATTTGGTCACCTAAACATCTCAAATTCTAATCCCTGGAATTTATAAATGTTAACTGATTTGGAAAAGTGTCCTTGAAGATGCAAATAAGTTAAGAATACTGAGATGAGGAAATTGCTCTGGATTGTCTGGGTGGGCCCTAACTGTCATCACAATGTTCTTATAAAATAGAAGCAGGTTTCACACAGAGAATACAAAGAAGGTGATGTGAGGATAAAGGCAGAGATTGAAGGGATATGGCCACAAGCCCAGGAATGCTGGGGAGGCACCAGAAGACAGAAGAGAAAAGAAATAGCTTGTTCCTTAGAGCTCCCAGAGAGAATGTGGACCTACCAGATTAAAGACTTCCAGGTTTCTGAACTGAGAGAATAAACTGCTGTTTTAAACTACCAAATTTGTGGTTGTTTACTAAAGCAGCCACAGGAAACAGATATACCCTTATTATGTGTTAAGTACTGTTCTGTGCACTGTTTGTGAATTAAATAAGGTACTTACAAAAACTCTAAAAAGTATGTGCTATTGTTAGGACCCTTTTACAGATAAAGAAACAAAGATACAGAGAAGGTAAGTTGCCCAAAGTCACACTGTTGGTAAGTAACAGAGATGGGATATGAACTCAGGGAGTTTGGCTCCAGACGTCACACTCTTAACCACTGCATCATATCGTGACTCACAAAAATTCAGTCTTTTTAACCATCAAGGTCAAAGAGTGGAACGAACCCTGTCTTGGGTATTGTGAAACAGATTTTCATCTGTTTGTCACCTTGGCAAAGTCATTTAACTATAAATTGTAAAGTGAGAGTAGACTGCTCTCTTTAGCTCATATATTCTTCCACTTAATCTTCTTCCATTTATTTCCCTCCTTATACATAAGACTTTGCTTGTTATTACTTCTCTCACACATTTTTAGATATCAGTCTTTTGACTATTTATTTCATTTGGTATTTGCATTTATTTCATTCCTTACTTTGGCAAAAGTTTTTCCAATAAATGGCATTTGATCTCCCCATCTCCCAAACAAAAGAATCAGAATTTCATAATAGCAAAAGCCACCACTGCTGTACATACAAAATTTTTCTGATGTTTTTCAACAAAAACAATATTAATAAATCTTTGTAAATATTTTCTAACTGAAGTAAATATGTTGATAAGAATGCCATAAAGTCAGCCATTTTGAAAGATCTAAAGGAAAGAGAAAATTGTACAAACTTTGATTTTATGACAACTGATATAACATCAGATGGAGTAAAAGATGTTGTGAAAAATCAAACTGTAAACTAGTAGTGCCTACATAAATGAGCAATCTTTTCCTTTACATTTTCTTTTCTTTAACATTAGCAGTCTTCTAGCACACTGGGATTACCAGCTCCCAAAATTTCAGGACAATTAGACAAGTATGTGATTGGGAATTGAAAGACTCTTCAGCATTGTGTTTTTGCTTTTGTTTTTGTTTTCTTTTTCGCCTTTTGGTAAGGTTAAAAAAGATATTTAATTATAAAAGGTGGAGAAGGGAAAGATATTCTTTTTTTGGGGGAAAGATATTCTTAGTAACTTATGTGCTCTTAACAATATCATTATAGTATCCTCCTACAGAATTTTAATGTAGATTTTAACAAATAAGAAGCAAATTGTTTTGAATTAAATATTTTAAAATCCCATTTACTAGTATCAGCAAACTTCTACACATTTTAAATCAAGTGAAATCTCATTTGTTTGTAAGTAGACTATGTTTATCCTTTGTAGTTTTTCCTGCCTGATATATATCATAATTTTGTCAGCATTTGAATATACTCATAACTCAAGCTTTTTTCCTTTTATTAATAATAATGTATTATTGACAAATACTTGAGAAAAAAGTGAGAAAACCAGTTTATTCAAATATTTTAAGTAATACTTGGTGTTCTTACATTTCTTTTAGCTACACCAGACTCTATATAATTGCTTTTGCTGAATTTTCTGTCCCTAATTTCCTAAATTACTGCTTTGAATAATGTTTGGAGCAGGCTTGAGTAAAACTTTGAAATAATGGATTAAGATGTTCATAAAGCAGGGCAACACTTCATAATACTTTAAGATTGAGTAATAGACATCCTTATCCTGGATGAATCATAAAATTCCCAGTTTGCCAAGACCACATAGTGAGAATATGACTGAACTAGTATTTGACCTCTGGTACCCATCACTCTTGAGTAAAGTACACTAGACTTTGGTATGATAAGTAGACATAATCACAAATGGTAATACAGATTTTTTTGTTTGTTTTTGCAATGAGTTATCCCTTTCCAATAGTTTAAGAGCATGGATGTTCTTTATTAAATTTGTGTTGGCAATATTTCTTGTAAGGATTTATATCATGTTTTTTTACCATTGAAATCTACCAGTACATAGCTTGAACTATTTTCATTATACCTTTGTTTTCAGTTTCCAACTTACACAGTAATGTATTAGTTTTGCAAATAATCAGTAATGAAATAGACACATTTCATTTATTCATTTATTCCACCTTTATTTATTGGCTATTACATCCATAGCACTGAACTTGTTTACATTCAGGGAGCATAGCAATAAATTAAAGCCTCTGCTTTCTAGTAGTTGACAACCTTGCTGTTGGGAAACAGAAGAGACACATTTAATACTAAGAAACAATATCCAGAATGCTATAATAGCTATGTAAACAAATTCTGCCAGGGACATAGAAGGGATAGTGATTAAAGGCCTTATAATTGAATAGTACCCTGTAGATTTCTTGGCACCATCACATGCACTGTTTATTTAATCCTTACAACGATTCAATGAGGTAGTTAATGCAGATATTATTTTTAATACTTAACAAGGGAAGAAAATGTTAAGTGTCCAAAGTATCGAGATTCCAATGGAACCATCTGGAATCTCATAATAAAAGATTTATTTCTACTTTTATGTTACCTATTTGTTTATCTTTGATATCTAAATTTTTTTTTTTTGATATCTAAATTTAAGCCCACAGAGTACTAGTCTTATTTCAATTTAAACTAGTGAATAGTAAAATATATTAAGCCTTGCTAGGTGGATACCTACGAATAACAACAAAAATGATGTAAGGCAACCATCCAATCCAGGAAGTGCCAGAAAGCACCAATTGCATAGCATTGTGAAAACTGCTTTGTGTAGTTTTGAGAAGAAAAAAATGAACATGAGATATCCAGAATGATAATTAGAAAAACTCTTTTCCGAGTAGCTTTAACATGTGCCTGCCTGAAGGCAAGGAGCTAGATCGGATAATCTCCCAGGATCCTGTTTTTCCTTTCTCTCTAGTACCTAAGTCAAGCTCTGTAAGAATCTTTGGCATCAGGACATAAATTCTTTGAGCCACTTGGGTGCTGTTTTGAGCATTATACATGCACTGCAGGTGCTAATGGTCCTCTCTAAGTGCCTAATTCACTCTCAAGCAGGGACTTGAGGGCACAGAAGAACAAACTTACGCAGGTGGCTAAAACCTTTTAGATTCATTCTCACTAATGGAGTGACAATATGTAAAAGCAAAAAAAAAAAAAAAAGAAGAAACGAAAAGAAATATGTACAAAATAATAATGAAAGTGAAAGGAGTTAATTATATTAACAAAAAGTTTACAATTTGTATTGTAGCCTAGAGTTTTTAAAAGTGGTGATGAAACAGTAAAGGTAAATGATTTTTGAACTGAAAAGAGGGAAAGAATATTAAAAACTTGCATTTATTTTTAAAGTTATTTTATATATATCAACTCATTTAAGAGAAAGGAATTTATAATCTATCAAAAGAAAGAAAAAAGCTTTAAATAAATCATATGGAACTTTTAGAGAAACATCTTAACATAAAGGATAAATATTAAAGATTAAAATTTATAAATTTGAGGAGACATGGAGCATAGGAATGGTTTAAACAGAGACTTTGAGAAAAAGTTTTAATACAAGTCTTGTGAAATGAAACTTTTAAAGCGAAAGAGGGTCAAAAGAGTATAATAGTGTTTGAAACTCAAACAGCTAGATCTGAACCCATAGGATATAAGGTCTCTAGAACATAAGATAGAGGATAAGGATGTTTTTATCTTGATCACAGATATATGTCAAGTACCTCAGGTATATTACAAAGGGGATTGTAATGAAAACTCTAGATTTTTACAAGAAATATTTTTTTGTAAGCAAGATGCATTAGGAAACATCAAATTCAGTATTCCAAATGGAATGACCTAAAGCAATGATGTTCTATTCATTCACAAAAGAAATGTTAAGAAAAAAGAAGCTAATTACACATAGCATCACTGAAGCCCACTAGTGGACACAGTCAAGACATTTTCTTGCTGTCTTTCTTTCTTTTTTTTAAAGATTTTATTTATTTACCTGACAGAGAGAGAGATCACAAGTAGGCAGAGAGGGGGGGAAGCAGGCTCCCCGCTGAGCAGAGAGCCCGATGTGGGGCTTGATCCCAGGACCCTGAGATCATGACCTGAGCTGAAGGCAGAGGCTTTAACCCACTTAGCCACCCACGCGCCCCTCTTGCTGTCTTTCTGATGCGGTGTGTGCTACCTACTACACTTCCCAGATGCCCTATTAAAGCCAGTGAGTATATAAAAACAACAGGGGACATCCCATGTTTGCCTGGCCTTGGCAGCCAAAGGGCCTGGCATTCCTGAGCTTCAAAATAATAATTAGATAACAATCAGAAGGACAGTTCTTGGCATATCAGACCCTCAGGGCACTGCACAGAGACTGAAACACATCTCCAATTTTCCTGTGAAAAAGACCTATTTACTTATACTGGAGCTTCAACTTGAGAAACAGGCTCCAAGTTTCTCACACATCTATAGACTATTGAAGAGTTCCCAGGAAATGTAAGAAGGAAGATATTCTTGTGCATCCCCTTGGCCTTGCTACAACTTGATGAGAGCTCCCCTCCCAGAAAAAGACTTATCTAGAGCCCTTATTTTTGCCTAGGGGATATCTCCAGATTGAGAGATCTAGAGGATAGAAGGCTTTACAATTGGGGCCTCATAGGATTGTATATATTTGAATGCTTTAAAAGTTGCTGCCTGAGGGTCTGACTTCCAATCAGCCTGAAGCTTGGTACAAAATGAGATTCTTCACTTTGGAACAAGGACACATCTTAGCACACCCTCAACAATGAAGACATATCAAGAATAAATCAGGTTGTTTAGACACATGCAAAGGTTTGAGAGAAAATGGTGAACTAAGACAAAGGTGAATGAGAAGTTTCATCACCAAAATAAGGTCTCTCCTTCAAGACTCAAGGAAGTAGCTGTTTTGTGTAATACATACAAACAAACACAAAAAGTCAAGCAAAATGAAAAAAGAGAAAAATATGTTCCAAATGAAAGAATAAGACAAAATCTCAGAAAAAGACCTTAATATGATGGAGGCAAGCAAACTACCTGATAAAAAAATTAAAGCCATGGTCATAAAGATGCTCACCAAACTCAGAAGAAGAATGGATGAATACAATGAAAACTTCAACAGTGAGTTAGAAAATATAAGAAAGTACCACTGAAGAATACAAAAACTGAGTTGAAAAATACACTGGAGGGGTTCAACAGCAAACTGGATGAAGCAGAAGAATGGAGTTATAAGCTGGAAGAAAAAGGATTTTGGAACTCACCCAGAGCACCAAAAGAAAAGAGAAGAACAGAAAAAAAAAAAAAAAAATGAAGATAATTTAAGAGATCTAAGAAAACATGAAGCAGAATAACTTTTGTATTTATAGAGATCTCAAGAGAAGAGAGGGAGAAAGGTACAGAAACTTACTTGAAGAAAACTAAAAACTTTCCTAAGGTAGGGAAAGAACAGGTGTCCAAGTTCAGAATGCATGAAGAGTCACAAATAAAATGAGCTCAAAGAGAGTCACACCAAGATACATTATAATTAAAACATGAAAAGTTAAAAATAAAGAGAGAATCTTAAAAGCAGCAAGAGAAAATTAACTTGTCATGTTCAAGAAAAATTCTGTAAGGCTTTCAGCAGATTTTTCAGCAACAACTTTGCAGGCCAGAAGGGAGTGACATGACATATTTAGAGTGCTGAGAGGGAAAAAAAAAAACTGCCCATCAATAATACTCTACCTGGTCACAATTGAAGGAGAGATAGAGTTTTCCAGATAAGCAGCAGCCCAATCATCACCACTAACCTGGCCTTACAAGAAATGTTAAAGGGATTTATTTAAGCTGAAAAGAAAGGACACTTTAAAAACAAGAAAACATATGAATGTGAAAATCTCCCTTGGAAAAGTAAACACATAAAGGTGGTAGATATAAGCTAATATGAAGGTTAAAAGATAAAAGTAGTAAAATAGGGAATATAGTCAGTAATATTGTAGTAATGTTGTATGGTGACAGGCAGTGGCTACACTTACTGTGGTAAGCACTGAATAATGTACAGAATTATTGAATCAATATGTTGTACACTTGAAGCTGATAAAACATTGCACGTAAATTATACTTTAATAAAAAAGTAGTAAAATTAACTAAAACCACAATAATTAGTTAAAGAATACATAAAATAAAAAGAAGTAAAATGAGGGGTGCCTGGGTGGCTCAGTTAGTTAAGACTCTTGATTTGGCTCAGGTCATGATCTCAGGGTCATGAGATTGAACCCTGTGTCAGGCTTTGTGCTGGGTGTGGAGTCTGTTTGAGATTCTTTCTCTTTCTTTATCCCTCCCCCTCCTCCTTCATGTTCTCTCTCTCTCTCAAAAAAAAAAAAAAAAAGGTAAATTTTGCACTAAAAACAAAATGGGAGGGTGAGTAAAAATGTAAAGTTTTATGATGTATTTAAGCTTAAGTTGCTATCAACCTAAAATAGATTGTTATGTATATAGGATGTTATACATGAACCTCACAGTAATCATAAAACAAAAACTTATAGCAAATACAAAAAGGGATGTAAACATAACATTAAAGAAAAATATTATAACACAAAGAAAGAAAGATAAAAAAGAAACAGAGAATAACTACAAAAACAGCCAGAAAACAATGAGCAAAATGGTAGTAAGTACATACATATCAATAATTACTCAATTATAAATAGTCTAAATTCTCCAATCAAAAGATACAAGACTGAATCAAGAAGAAATATAAAATCTGAGTAGACTGAATACTAGTAAGGAGGTTGAATCAGAATCAAAAACCTCCTAAAAAACAAGAGTCTTGGACCCAACAGCTTCACTGGTGAATTCTACAAAACATTGAAAAAAAGATTTAATATCTATCCTTCTCAAACTCTTTCAAAAAATTGGAGAGAAGGGAACATTTCCAAACTCACTTTATGAGAGCAGCATTATTCTAATACCAAAACAGGACAAAGACAATATAAAAACAAAAGCAAAAAATCACAGGTCAATATCCTTGATAAACAGAGATGCAAAAATCCTCAACAAAATATTAGCAAATCAAATTCAGCAATAGATTCAAAGGATCATACACCATGATCATGTGGGATTTATTTCATGAATGCAAGGATGGCTCAACATCTGCAACTCAATTAACGTGATACACTATGTTAACAAAATGAAAGCTAAAAATTACATGGTTATTTCAAAAGATGCAGAAAAAGCATTTGACAAAAATCAACATCTACTTATAAAAACTCTCAACAAACTGGGTGCAGCGGGAAGGTACTTCAACATAATAAAGGTGATATATGACAAACCTACAGCTAATATCATGCTCAGATCAGGAACAAGGCAAGGATGTCCATTCTTGACACTTTTATTCAACATAGTATTGAAAATCCTAGCCAAAGCAATCAGATAAGAAAAATAAATAAAAGCCATCCAAATTATAAAGAAAAAGCAAAACTCTCACCACATGCGGTTGACATGATAATATACAGAAAACCCTAAAGACTCCACCAAAAAATTGCTAGCTAGAACTGCCAAATGAACTTAATAAAGCTGCAGGATATGAACGTAATATACAAAAATCTGTTTTGTTTCTATACACTAATAATGAACTATCAGAAAGAGAAACTGAGAAAACAATCCCACTTAAAATTGCATCAAAAAGAATAAAATACTTAGGAATAAATTTAACCAATGAGGAAAAAGACCTCTACATTGGAAACTATAAGATACTGAAGAAAGAAATTGAAGATGAGCTTAATGAATGGAAAGATATTCTGTGCTTATGGATTAGAATAATTAATATTGTTAAAATGTCTATACTACCGAAAGCAATCCATAGATTCAATGCAGTCCCTATCAAAATTTTAATGGCAGTTTTTCACAGAACTAGAACAAAGTATCCTAAAGTTTGTATGGAACCACGAAAGACCCTGAATAGCCAAAGCAATCTTGAAAAATAAAAACAAAGTCCAAGATATTCCCAGATTTCAAGCTATACTCCAATGCTATAGTAATCAAAAGAGTATGGTATTGGCATAAAAACAGACACATAAATCAATGGAACAGAATGCAGAGCCCAGAAATAAACCTGAACATATAGTGTTAATTAATACATGACAAAAGAGGCAAGAATATACAATGTGGAAAGTACAGCCTTTTCAGTAAATTGTGTTGGGAAAACTGGACAGCCACCTGTAAAAGACTAAAACTGGAAAACCATCCTACACCACACACAAAAATATTAACTTATAATGAATTAAAGCCAGAACTTAAATCATAACAGTTCAAAAAAAAAAAAAAAAGCAGTAGACTCCTTCCCATTAATCTTAGTGATTTGATTTTTTTTTTTGGATCTAACTCCAAAGGCAAGGGCAAAAAAAGCAAAATAAGTAAATGTGACTACATCAAATTAAAACCTTCTACATAGCTAAATAAATAAATAAATAAATAAATAAATAAGGCAATCTACTGAATGGAAGAAGATATTTGCAAATGATATATTCACTAAGGGGTAAATATTCAAAATATATAAAGAATTCATAAACCTCAATCACGACAAAAATAAAACATAAAAAATCTGATTAAAAAATGGGCAGAGGATCTGAATAGGCATTTTCCCAAAGAAGACAGATTGATGGTCAAAAGGCACAGGAAAAGATGTTCAACGTCACTAATTGTCAGGGAACTGCAAATCAAAACCACAGTAAGATATCACTTTACACCTGTCAGAATAACTATTATGCAACAGATAAAGAATAACACCTTTCGACAAAGATGTTGAGAAAAGGAAACCCTTGTACACTGTTGTTGAGAATGTAAGTAGGTTCAGCCACTGTGGAAAACAGTATTATAATTCTTCATAAAATGGGGGTGCCTGGGTGGCTCAGTGGGTTAAGCCTCTGCTTTTGGCTCAGGTCATGATCTCAGGGCCCTGGGATTGAGCCCCTCATCAGGCTCTCTGCTCAGAGGGAGACTGCTTCCCCCCTCTCTGCCTGCTTCTCTGCCTACTTGTGATCTCTCTCTCTCTGTTAAATGAATAAATAAAATATTTTTTTAAAAATCCTCAAAAAATGAAAAAAAAGAATAAAACTATGTTAAGATCCAGCAATTCTAATTTTGGGGTTTCTATCCAAAGAAAATGAAAACACTAATATAAAAAGATATGTGCACTTCTATATTCATTGAAGCATCATTTACAATAGCCAAGATATGGAAACAACCTAAACGTTCATGATAGATGAATACAGAAGATGTGATATATATACACACACAATGAAATACTACTTGGCCATAAAAAAGAGTGTAATGTTGGCATGTGCAACAATGTGGATGGACTTTCAGGGTATTATATTATATGAGACAAGTAAAAAAAAAAAAAAGGCAAATATTGTATGATTTCAGTTATATGCAGAATCTAAAAAAACAAAATAAAACAAAACCCAGGCTCACAACTACAGGGAATAGATTGGTAGTTGCTAGTGGGATGAGAGTTGGGGTACAAAATGGGTGAAGAGGATCAAAAAGTACAAATTTCTACGTATAAAATAAATAAGTCCTGGGGATACAATGTATAGTAGGAGGAATATAACTAATAAGATTGTATTAACTTTGTATGGTGACATATGGTATCTAGATTAAGGGAGATTATCATGTCACAATGCATACAAATGTAAAATCACTTTGTTGTACACCTGAAATTAATATATTGTATATTAATTATACTTCAATAAAAATAGCTAACTGTATACAAAGATTTTAATGTTAATAGTGAAAATTAAGGATAGATAAATTGTTTATTACAAATATTTCAGGAGAAAGGGAAATTATGAAATCTGCATAATAATGAATAATTATTATATGAATGTTCGGAGCTCTTAGGAAAGAAATACCATTGGTAGTATAAAATACATTAAAATTTAATATTTAAGGAAAAGTAATATATATTCTCTATAGATATTTGGGATTCGTTAGGAAAAAAACATAAAGAAAAAAATCCCTGTCCTTGTGAGGCTCTTAGTTTAGCAGACAGAGAATGACATTTAATAATAAATGTAATCACTAAATGGTATCTTATGATTAGAAGATGATATGTTCTATTACAGAAAAATAGAACAGATAAAGACACGACTAAGAAAGAGAACTATAGGCCAATATCCCTGATGAAAATAGATATAAAAATTCTCAATAAAATACTAGGAAAATGAATTCAATAATACATTAAAAAGTAATTTACTACAATCGAGTGGGATTTATTCCTGGGTTACAAGGGTGGTTCAATATTTGCAAATCAATCAGTGTGATACATCACATTAATCAAAGAAGGGATAAGAACTATATGATCATTTCAATAGAGCAGAAAACTCAACACCCAAAAAATGAATAATCCAATTAAAAAATGGGCAGAAGACATAGACATTTCTCCAAAGAAGACATCCAGATGGCCAATAGACACATGAAAAGATGTTCAACATCACTTATCATCAGGGACATGCAAATCAAAACTACAATGAGATATCTCCTCACACTTGTCAGAATGGCTCAAATCAACAACACAAGAAACAACAGGTATTGGTGAGGATGTGGAAAAAGAACTCTCTTGCACTGTTCATGGTAATGCAGCCTGGTGCAGCCACTCTTGAAAACAGTTAAAAATAGAGCTACCCTATAATCGAGCAATTCCACTACTAGGTATTTACCCAAAGAATACAAAAATACTGATCTGAAGGAATACATGCACCCTGATGATTATAACAGCATTATCTATTACATACAATAGCCAAATTATGAAAACAGCCCAAGTATTCATCAATCAATGAATGGATGAAGATGAAGTCATATATATGTATATGTGTACATATATGTATACATATACATGTATATATGTACACACACAAAACATACAATGGAATATTACTCGGCTACAAAAAAAGAATGAAATCTTGCCATTTCCAACAGCTTGGAGAATGATAGAGAGTATTATACTAAGTCAGTCAGAGAAAGACAAATGCCATATGATTTCATTCATGCGGAATTTAAGAAACAAAACAAATGAGCAAAGATGGGGTGAGAAAGAAAGAGGCAAACCAAGAAACAGACTCTTAACTATAGAAAACAAGCTGATGGTCACCAGAAGGGAGGTGGGTGGGCAGATGGGTGAAATAGGTGATGGGGATGAAGGAGTGCAGTTGTTGTAATGAGCATTGGGTGTTGTATGGAAGTGTTGTATACAAGTGTTGTATGTATGCTTGAAATTAATATTACACTATATGTTAACTAACTAGAATTTAAATGAAAACAACAAAAATAGAGCAGGGTAAGGAGGGTGGTGAATCCAGGGATTGGGTGTAAAAGTGGTTGCTTATTGGTCAGGCAGGATTGACTTTGCAGAGAAAGTGGGATTTTGAGCAACGACTTGAAAGAGATGAAATCTTTTGACAAATGAATGTCTTCCAAAAGTTTATCTCAAGCAAAGAGGAAAGGTAGAACTAATCTCTAACACAGGCTTTACTTAGTCGATTTAGAAAGAATAAGGAGTCTCTGACTGGAGTAAAGGAGATAATAGAATAAAAATTCAGAAGCTAACAAAGGTCTGTATTAGTTTGGGCAGCCATAACAAAATACCATTGACTAGGTGGCTTAAATGATAGAAATTTATTTTCTCACAGTTTCATAAGCTGAAAGTCCAATATCGGGGTGCTAGCACTGTCGAGTTCTGATGAGGGATTTCTTCCTGGCTTTCAAATGACCACCTTCTGTCTGTGTCTTAACGTGGCAGAAAGAAGAATGAATTTTCTGGCATCTCTTCTCATAAGGGCACTAATCCCTTTATAAGAGTCCCACCCTCATGATGTCATCTAAACCCAACAATCTTTTGAAGTCCTCATTTTCAAATATCATCACGCTGTAGTATAGGGAATCAACATATAAATTGTGGGAAGATACAATTCAACCCACAGCCAGGTTAGATCTTACAAGGCATTCTAGGTCATGGTTAGGTCTTTGGCTTTTACTCTGAGTGAAGTGGAGAGTCATTGCTTGGCTTGGGCCAGAGAAGAAGTAAGAATTAGGTCACACTTTACAGGACCACTGCAACATCTGTTTTTTTTTTGTTTGTTTGTTTGTTTGTTTATTTTTTGTTTATTTTTTGTTCTTGTTGTTGGTGTTGTTTTTAATGTTATGTTAGTCACCATACAGTACAGCATTAGTTTTTGATGTAGTGTTCCATGATTCACTATTTGCATATAACACCCAGCATTCATTACAACATGTGCCCTCCTTAATATCCATCACTGGGCTGCAAAATCCCCTCACGCCCCACCCCTCTGAAACCTTCAGATTGTTTCTCAGAGTCAATAGTCTCTCATGGTTTGTCTCCCCCTCTGATTTTCCCCTCTTCAGTTTTTGCTTCCTTCCTCTAATGTTTTCCATGTTATTCCTTATGTTCCACATATAGAGTAAAACCATATGATAATTGTCTTTCTCTGCTTGACTTATTTCACTTAGCATAATCCCCTCCAGTTTCAACCATGTTGATGCAAATGGTGGGTATTCATCTTTTCTGATGGCTGAGTAATATTCCATTATATATATGAACCACATCTTCTTGATCCATTCATCTGTTGAAGGGCATCCCGGCTCCTTCCACGGTTTGGCTATTGTGGACATTGCTGCTATGAACATTGGGGTGCATGTGCCCCTTCTTTTCACTACACTTATATCTTTGGGTAAATACCCAGTAGTGCAATTGCTAGGTCATACGGTAGCTCTATTTTTAACTTTTTGAGGAGCCTCAATACTGTTTTCCAAAGTGACTGTACCAGCTTGCATTCCTACCAACAGTGTAAGAGGGTTCCCCTTTCTCCATCCTCACCAACATTTGTTGTTTCCTATCTCGCTAATTTTTGCCATTCTAACTGGTGTAAGGTGATATCTCAATGTGGCTTTGATTTGAAATTCCCTGATGGCTAATGATGTTGAACATTTTTTCATGTTTCTGTTAGCCATTTGTATGTCTTCTTTAAAGCAGTGTCTGCTCATGTCTTCTGCCCATTTTTTGACTTGATTATTTATGTTTGAGTGTTGAGTTTGAGAAGTTCTTTATAAATCTTGGATACTAGCCCTTTATCTGTAATGTCATTTGCAAATATCTTTCCCCATTCCATGGGTTGCCTTTTAGTTTTGTTGACTGTTCCCTTTCGCAGCATCTATTTTAAGAACAGATTGTAGAGTGCACTAGAAGAACTTGAGACCTAGTGGTTATTACAGCAAATGAAACTTGACACGACAACAACTCAGATCCGGGTTAAGAGATTAAGAGGTGAAGAGACTGAGAGAAATGCCTAAAATCTAAATGATAACAGGATTTTCAGATGGATATGTTGATGAGAGAAAAAGTAATTTTAGAATTTTTCTAACTGGGCAACTGAGAGAATGAAGCTATCATGAAAATAAATCTGTAAGTTGTTAGCTTTTGCCCTATGTTAAATGATGAGATCAATGAGATCATCAAAAGATTATTTATAAAGAGAGAGAAAAAAATAGGACCAAGAATTAATACTAACCAGTATTGAGAGAAATAGAAGGAGTCAGAAAAGTAAGTTAATTGAAAAATAATGTAATATCGTATTCTGAACCATGTGAATAATGCCTATCAGTGGTATTAAATACACCAAACTTGGCTCATATGTTGTGTAAGATATTTTATTGAGAACTGATAATGTGAATGGTCAATGTGGATAGTACTGGTGATCTCAAAGAGGACAGTTTTTATGCAGATGTGACAGAGAGTACTCAGGAACTTCAGGATAAGAGAAGGAGATGGAAAGTAGACTGAGCAAAGGAGTACATCTTGACATCATTTAGGAGAAGATGGTTCTTGACAAGAGCTTCGAAATTAGCAATTAAGAGGAAAATGGAAAGAATGCCAGGTAGAGAGAATAGTACAGGTGAAGGACTGGTGAGAAAGATCAGGTCTTATTTTCAAAATTGTGAGAAATTTGCGTTGGGTCCAGTGTAGTGTGAAGATAGCAGTAGAAAAGTTAGATGAAAGAGAGCTAATAAGCTTGACTTTTATTGTAAATGAAATGTGACACTTGCTGTAGAAGTATATTTCAGGTAGGAATATATTTATGCACACACACACACAGTGAGATGTGGGACAGAAAGATCTTCATTCTTTGCATCACTTCACCACTTTGAGAAAATAAAAACTGAAAGGTAGATTGCAAGGTGGTCAAAAGTTGGGAATCAGAGGCAGAGAGATCAGGGTTCTTCTACTCTTATCCCATTTTACATTTTCTGCTCTAGACATAACTAGAAAAATTGTGACTATTTCCTTCGATATTGTGAAATAGTATCGATATCTGAAACCATGCTGTCTAATGTAGTATAGTTACTTCAGGAAGTGTTTCATTAATCTCTATTGTATTATTTACCAAGTAATATTACTGAATTTTTAAACCAAAATGAAGTTAAATATTACTTGAAATACTGGAAGTTCACAGAAAGTAAATACACTTATTCGCCTGCATATGAGAGTCATTTACGAAGAAAAAAGGTTTGATGAGCCTGAGAAAGTGATGTTGTAATTATACAACAATCAGAACTTATAAATAATTAAAATATTTTAGCCAAATTCATAGTGTGTATGCGTGTGTATGTCTGTGTGTATTTAAGAGAATATACACTATCCTCACTTGTATTATTTCAATTGAAACTTATGAGAGTAACCGTATGGCCCTCTTCACCTTAATTAGGATGGAATAGAGTGGAGGAAAATTACAAAAAAACATTACAGTGAGAATTTGTCTTAGAGCCAAATGCAGTATTCAAAAATAATTTTAAGAATAAAAATTGAAAATTAAAAGTAGATAAAATCACACTTAAATTAACCCATCGCTTATAGTTTTTATACTTAGTATAATAAGCATTAATAATGTAATTATTAATGAAGAATTTGTCTCAGGAACAAAATGTGTTCCTTTGTCATTTAATCACATGGACGTGGTTTTGAGAATATTGCAAAGACATTTTCTATTCAGGGCTTTGTGATCTATGTGGGCACATAATATATCACAGATTTCCTCAAGCAGCACATTTTCTAATTGAGGGAGCAGCAGAAACAGGAGCTGACAATCTACAAGATACACCTTCATATAACACAGTAATTGAGATCTGTAAAGAAGAATAGGATAGGGATGGTGGAAGAAGTGTATTCACCTGCACTTAAGCGACAAGATTTGAATAGGTAGAGCAGAGGAAACTAAACACTTCAGATCAGGAAAGTGGGTCACGGGAAATCTGGCCTGATTATTGACTAGGAAGGGTAGACTCATTAGGAATGGCAGATTCACATAATTGAGAGCTTTGAAAAACTGGGTAGCAGGTTTAGATTAAATGTGACAGAAAAAAATGGAGTCAGACTACAGTGTGTGAATGAATGCCTTCAAAAACTTGCTGTGTTTTCCAGGCAATTCTCTGTATTATGGTATGGAGCACTAGTCAGAAAATCCAAACAAGAAGCTACATCCATGAATTCTGAAGAAAAAAATTTAAGCTCACTATAACAGGGGCCATCTTGTAGCATGAAGTTGGAAAGACTGACAAATCTTAAATAAACACAATTTTTGTCTCTACTTCCAAGTTCACAGTATATTGTTTTCTTACTGCCTTACCTCTAACAATGTTTATTTCACTTTGGTACAGCTTTCCTATTTTGACTCTGCCTGTCTCAAGTTTTTATTCTCAGACCGTAAGCTTCAGGGCAAAGACTATCAACTTTTCATTTTCCACGATGTTTGGTGCCCTGTATCCCAGTGACAAACTGAGAATAGAAGCTGAAGAAGTAAATTAAATGAGAACTGAATTTCACCTTCTTAAGCATCACAAATCATTACTTTTTATACAAACCAAAAAAAGTTGTTTATTTTAATTCATTAATCTAAAAATATATTTTATTTGCTGTTATTAATAAAGTAGAAAGGTATTGTTATTGGAAAATCTAATGCATATCCTGTAAAGAAAAGTAGAATGCAGTGTGAGAAAGCTCTTGAGACAGATTTCTAGCTGAATTTGGAGAGGGTGTATAATTAAAACAGATGGATGAAAAGAAAAAATAAATAAAGAAAATAAAGATTTTCTTGCAAAATGACGAGATCTGTGTAGGTTTATAATTTGTCATCCTTTCTCTCCTTAATGTATTGTGCATAACCATTAGCAGCACGTTTCAGTAGGACAGATTTAAACACAGTATGTTTTGCCACGCAGAATGTGTTGCTACTTTTATGATTCCAAAATGTACTGTGCCCCCGGAACTGCAAATGTTGTCATATTAAAGCACTTGTCATTTGGATTTGCTGAAACAATAGCTTTTGCCAGAATTCGCTCTTTCTGAAAATGATTGCCTTTTAGGAGTTCTCACAAATAGATTTATTAGCTTTCACACTGAATAAACAACCAAGAGCTTGCTATGCAGATCGGCCCCAGAAGCTGTTATAGAGGATATATTTCCAACTTTTATGGCAACATCCTTTACTTTTATGTTCTACCCTCTCTCGAATTGATAAATTGAGTTTTGTTTAAAAAATACAAGAAAATGCAACAGAATCAAGCAGGACAATTTCTTTTGTTTCTTATAAACCTGGCTCTTAGAGTTTCCTTGGTTTTAATGCAAACAAGCTTTTAGAGGAGCAGAAGTTTTCATGGTAAAGTTGCTAGAAATGAGAATTCAACAGGGATGGATTGAGGCGAACTTAGAAATTAGTAACAAACAAGAACATCAGTATCATTTAGGAAATGTGTTCCTGTAACTTCCCCCTCCCACTGGGTTTTTTATTTATTTGTATTTCTTTTGAGGGCGTTGATTGCTATTCTTAAGGAATAAGTAAGCATATAAAAATTTTATGACTTGAGATAGCATGCTGCTTGGTCAATTAAAATATTAAATTTTGTGAAACAAAATTCTTTAAATTATGGAGGAAACTTTAGATGTGTAAAGAAAGAAAGGGAAGACGGAATAAGTGAAAGAGAGGGAATGAAAGAGACAGAGAGAGAGGGAAAGAAAAAGAGATTTCTAAGATCACACTAACGGATTTTCAGTATGGAAAAGGAAAGGTATATTAACTCCAGAGATGATTACGTTTCACACTAGATAAAAAGTGCAGGCATCGCAGGTATGAATGCGTCACATTGTGAGACCGTTCATGTAAGTAGATTCCATACCTCTTTATACTTATATTTTTTTGTAGAATGGATGAGGAGTCAGATTACTCAGTGTGGGATGCTTTCTCTTTATATCCTGCCTGCCATGATGTCTTGGATGCCTGCTCCAGGGAGTTCTCTTCTGAAATAGAAATAGAGTCCAAGAATCTCCAGGACTGGATATATATGGACCTAGTGCAGTATGTTTCATATTTCTCTGCAACATGTTATGCTCCAAGGAAATGTAGCACATTTAGATAACTATTTCCCATATTTTTAGTAGAAAATATGTTTTAATTAAAACAAAACAAAAAAAATTGCAGTATCCTCTGATTGGAACCCAATTGGCAAAGTTGAGGTTTTGTGATATATTTTCTCCAACCTCTGTCTCTCCACTGTATTGAAAAAATAATAAAAAACATTCATTCTGAACTACATATTTAGTCTTTTTATCTTCAGAGAAGTCTCAGCTAGGCAGGGTCAGCACAGAAGATAAGGAGAAATGAAAAACCTCTTTAGTCTGAATTACTTGGTTCCTTGCCACCCACAGGGAAACAGGATTAGTACAATAGACCTGAAATGTGTTCACCACATCTACTAGTAATGAACCCAGTGCTTTTCACTATCCCAAACTCAGCTTCCTGTAATATTTAAAATTCTGGTTATTACCAGTTTTTCATCATATATCCATATGTGGATCTAATAAGAGCTGTGCATCCTTGCCCTAGAAAAGGACAAACATGTACCTCTAACCTAGACAATGATGAAAGATGCCAGGCCAAGGATCAGGGGATCTAGTTTTTGATTGACTCAATCACTATATTTAGGCATTTGGCCTCTAGTATTCAACTCTATTTCTCATAAGGGAGAATGATAACCAAGATCAATTTGAATAAAGTATAAAAAAAAGGCACATCCAAAAATAAATAGCAGTTTATATAGAAATCAGAGAAATCCAAGACAAGAAATGAAAGATCTGGCTAGTAATGATATAGATAGATGATAGATAGATGATAGATAGATAGATAGATAGATAGATAGATATGTACATACGTACATACGTACATACATATAGGGTGGGAGCTGGTGTTGAGGGGAAGTACTCAGTTTCTTGCCAAAGAACTAAAAAACTGTTCTTTACAGGACTGAAAAAAATTTGTCTAAATGAAACAAACGATATAGCAACCTTACTAATCTGCAGTTGTTTTGTACAAGTAGTATCAAAATTTTACATGCTGTTGGCATCTGTCTTCACATTGCTTCTAAGAACATAGGGTAAGGGAGAAATGAAGGGTAGGGAGGTGAAGAGAATGTTTTCACGCTTCTTTTACCAGAGGGGCTCTTTTCTTCAAAAGTGTGAAACAGTTCCACCCAATTAATAAAGTAAGTATAAGAGAGTGTCGAACAAGAAATAATTGAGGCTGCAAAGCAAACCAAAAGTTTGCTTGGGGTCTTTAGGAATTTAAATCCAGGAGACACAGATTCAGGGGGAACTTGAAATATGCTCTGAGGGGTGAGAGGGAAGACACAGAGTTTATAAAGGCAAAAACTGCAGGTTTATATAAGCTGTTTTGCAAGGATTATGATTAGTGTAAGCAAAAATAATTAACATTGATCGATACCATAATACAGGTTATTATGCTAGTTGCTAGGTTGGAGTTTAGCCTCATTCTGAGGACTGCCACAGGACGTAGCAGTTTGTGGTTGGCACAGTCTAAAAGTTCATGCCCCATCCAGGTATGGACAGGCGTAAGACTAACCTCCCCCGTGGCCTGCTGGCTCCATTGACATTCCTGACTTCATTTCGGATATTTCTGTTCACAGGAGAAATTAATAAATTTGTACTCTCCATATTTTTGAGCAAACTGTTTCTAGCTTATGGAAATTTCCCTTGCATGTTTTAGAATACATTATTTTTCTAGTACATGTTTGTTCAAGCGATGCCATTCTACGATGTTATAAGAATATTAGCAATAACACTAGGTGACATTCATTTAACAATTGCCATATAACAATGCCATTCTAAGCATTTTATATTTATTAACTCACTTAACTTCACATAATCCTTGGTTCAGATACTTTTAAAATCCCCAGTTTAGAGATGAGGAAACAGGTGTGTGGACTCTGAGTAGTTTATTCAAATCCCAGAACTAGTAAATGGCAAAGTCAATTCTGTGTGGCATGGTTAATTCAGATGGTTCAGGTGGACTGGTTAAAACAGGATTACTAAGCATGTGGAATTGCCATTCCCTCTTCAACACACACACACACACACACACACACACACACACACACATACACTATTTGTATGAGTTGATATATTTGGTAATGTCTAATTTTCTTTTGAATCTTGGCTATCAGTTCAGATTCTAAAAATGGGGTACGGTGAAAAGGAAGGTTGCTGATGAGGAAAATGTGGATATTGGCATGAGATTTGGATTTTGATTGATGGAGAGTTGAAAAACATTGGCAGGTTCTGGGCACACACAGTGTTGGTTCCGAACCTAGGAGACCAAGAATCACACAGATATAAGCATAAAGGCATGTTACCTCCTAATTCCAGCTGGTGTGGTATTAGCACTGTCAGCTCTTAGAACAGGCATGAGCAAATGATAGCTATTCTTACTTGAGCATTATTCTCATCCAGGATGTAAGAAGTAGTTGTTATTTGTTTATTTATATCAATAATTATTTGAAAATGTTATAAAATGAACAATTTTATTTTCACCCCCTTAGGGACCTACATTAAGAAATCTAAAAATGCAAAGAAATGAGCCAAGAGAGTTTATGAATCAGGAGACTAGGCAAGAAAAACAGAAACCAAATTAGGTATTTGAAATGAAGGAATTTAAGAGAATTGGTTATGCTGGTGCTGAATAAACTGAATGAGTAAAAAACAAAAACAAAGGGGTGCCTGGGTGGCTTAATCAGTCAAGTGTCTGCCTTCGGCTCAGGTCATGATCCCAGGGTTTTGGGATTGAGCCCAACATCAGGCTTCCTGCTCAGCCAGGAGTCTGCTTGTCCCTTGCCCTCTGCCCTGTTCGTGCTTTCTGTCTCTCCGTCTCTCTCTCAAATAAATAAATAAAATCTTAAAACAAACAAGCAAACAAACAAACAAAAACACTGAGGTAAGCCAGGAGTAACTACAAGAAGAATCTATCACCCTTACATCTGGGGGAATAAAGGGGAAAGGTTAGGATTATCATAATATAGACTAGCAAGAATAGTCCTGCAGAACAGAAACTCAGAACCCCAAGGAGCAGGTGTGAACGTGCTGCTGCAGTAGCAGGAAGGGTTTCAATAATACTGGTGCTAGGAGAGGAAAAAGGGTCTGGAGGCTGGAACCAACTGCTGCCCCTGAGGTGAAGTCCTGTGATTAAGGTGATGGTGACATAAATCACAAGCACAGGGAAGAAGGAAGACATTTTTCCCTTTGTTCACTTTGTGATGTCTTTACTGTGTTCCTCCCTATTGTCAGAATGTAACAAGAAGGCAGTTTGCAGATTTTCAAACTCAACATCGTAATATAGAGATTAGCAAGGTTGACAAAATGCAATGAGGTCTATACCTTAATAGTCAGGAAAATATGCTAATAGATATTTAACCTGTTTGTGATCCAGTTTTCTCATTTATGAGCTTCTGAATATTGTAGTATCTACCTTAAGATGATGTTATAAATACTAAGTAAGCATATATATATATATATATATATATATATATATATACACACACACACACACACACACATACATACACACATACACACATATATGTAGGCATATATATATATCCAATAAGTGCTCGATAAATGTTAACTATTAAAATATGTTTTATTCAAAGAGTTCTCTAAAATTCATGAAAGTGTGCAGTAGGTAAACAAGAAAAACTTAAAAAAAAAAGAAAACTTACAATGTAGAGAATGAACAGATGAGTATTAAAGTTCTAAGCAAACTCACAAATAACCTTGAACTGACAATGCCTATAGTGTGGTAATCAGCCATCTTCTTTGTGTGTAAGTAGTAAGCAAAGCCAGAAGACAAATCAAATGAAATCTGTTGAGCAGACATTTCTAAGATATCTAAGATATCACTCATTTCTGAAGATTCTGTTAAACTCAAGGAAGAGTGCTTATATAACATTCCTATTCAAGTGACAGCTCAATGAATTGTGCCTCTGAAAATCCTGTTTATTGAAGTTTGAATGTGAGAACTGACATTAAATGAAGAAAAAAATAGCATGAATAAAGATCTTATACTTAATCTCAACATCGTTCTCATACCAAGGTTCTTATTTAAAAAATGGTAACTTCTTAACATTTATCATCGGTCTACATAGTGGAGAACAACAAAATAAAACAGGACAATCTGTGTACTATCACATATATTTGGAGTGAACATGTGGGCTATAAGCCACAATTTATGAGAAGATTAGTCAAATGGTTTTATTAAACACATTAAGTCATATTTATTTCAAGTAGTTATTTAGTTCCTGGAACAAGCAGGGAGCAAACCGACATTTATTAAGCCTTATGATTTATATAAATTACTGCATTTAATTAGTGTTATTCCATTTCATAGACGAGCAAAGAATTTGAGAAACTTTCCCACGATAATTATTTTTAAGTGATAAAAAAAAATTATAACCAAACTCAGTAATCCTACTAGTTTACCATGTTGTTTGTTAATTCATATTTTACTTTATTTTACATATCCTTAAACAATAAATATTATTAACTGAATACTTATTAATTTTCCATGAATTAACACACTAAAAGACTAAAAAAATTAAGCTCATTCTTTCTTTGGAAGACACATCTCTTTTTGGGAAGATATAACATATGACATAATTAGAGAAAAGAAAACTTTTAACAAAAAGCTTAACTATTAGTGTAGATAAAAATATACTGTATTGTCAGATAATCTTAGATATTGGCTGTTACTAAAATATTTTAGTACGTAGTCTGAGTATGAAGAAGAACTTGACTTAAAGTCTGAATAGCATTTTGGCATATACTGGGGTGTCGCGGCCGGCGCGGCAATCTCGAACCAGGGTTGAGGGTAAGGGAATGAGGAAAAAGAGTCAAGAGACAAAGTGTGGGAGCAGGAGGGACACAGTGGATGATGTCCAAACAGTGTCTAATTTTATTCCAAAGTGCACTTGATTATATAGCGTGAGGGAAACAACTACAGGGAGGTGTTTACGTATAGAAACCACGTAATGCTCCTTTGAGCTTGCTCCTTATCTCCACATTAAAGACAGACCCTTCAAACCCTTTGGCTCCAAGAAGTCTGGTTAATGGTTCAACAATTCGTAGTTGTAAATTCTTTAAGGATCAGTAGAGTCAACAGGAGCAATTTGTACCCCGGGCAAGGACAGCACAGACCCACAAGGATGTTATGCTCATACTGGCTTTTCCATTACGAAGATATGATCAGTCATAAACCAGCATGCCTCAAGGCCCCCCGCAGGAGCCCTTTCTCAAGCGACCTCGTTCCGACCACCCTTAGTCAAAGCAGCCGAGGGTCACGAGTCCGGGCTCCGCATGGGTTCCATTAGCAGCCAGCCTGCGGCTTCCCACACTGGGGAGAAAATCTCCACTTGAGTTCTTGTTAATTTGTCTACAGTGAAATCTGTTGAGGTATGATCAGGGATCCTTGCCTTTAGCCTGACATAATTTCAGTGTTTGTCATGCAAACTGTTGAGACAGAAAAGGGCTAGTGAATTACAGCCATGTTCCTTGCTTAAGTTCTGAACCAATTGAAAGATAGAGGTTAAGACATGTGCACATGAAAATAGCAATACCAGTTTAATTATCAATAGAAATACTAAAAAATTAACTTCATAGTACTGAACTCCAGAATAGACATACTTATTCATTGAGTTACATACTTGCTGACCACCAGGAGGGGTAGAGATTGCCTTTGTAAAAGTTAAGGTTATAAAATCATGTCAGCAAAAATGACAAAGTAAGGACATTTAAATTTTTTCTTCTCCATAAAGCAGTAAGAATACTGGCAAAAAAAGAAAGAAAAGACAGAGTCACATCTAGGCATATCATAATCAAATTGCAGAAAACCAAATACAAATAGAGAATAGGAAAAGAGAAGTGATTTGTCATGTACAAGAAGAAATAGAAAATCTGAAAAGACATACAAATATGGACATAAAATCCTTAGGAACACACACATACACACACACAATATTAGAGCAATAACTTTTACTTAATGAATCAGCAAAGTCACATATAAGATCAACGTACAAAAATTAATTATATTTCTAAACTGTAACAGTGAATAATATAAAAACAAAATTTAGATAATTCAATTTGCAATAGCATCAAACAAATACTCATGAATAAATTTATCTAAAGACATGCAAAACTTGTATACTAAAGTACAATATCTTGTTGAAGGAAATTTAAAACCTAAAAAAATGGACAAACATTTCATGTTCATGATATAGAAAAACAATATTGTTAAGATACGAACAATACACAAATTGGTCTACAGATTTACCTTAATCCCCACAAAACTCCAGCTGTCCCTTTGCAGAGTTTGACAAGCTGATTCTAAAATTTATATGGAAATACAGTTGATCCAGAAATTCAAAACAATCTGGAAAAAGAACAAGTTTAGAAGATCCACACTTTGTGGTTGCAAAACAAACTGCAAAGCCAGTGTAACCAAGGCATACAGAGAGACATACAGTTCAATGAACTAAACTTTTGAATCAAGAAATTAACCCACACATTTGCAGCCAAATAATTTTTTTTATGAGGGTGTCAAAGCAATTCGATGTGGAAAGAAAATTCAACAAATGGTGCTGGCGAAACTAGATGTCCATGTTCAAAAGAACGAAGTTGGATCTCTAAGTCATACCATATACAAAAATTAACTCAAAATACATCAGAAAACTAAATATAATAATTAAAGCTATTAAAATCTTAGAAGAAATTATAAGAATAAATCTTTGTGAGCTTGATTTAGAGAAAATCTTTTTAGATATAACAGCAAATGACAACAAACAACAACAAAAACAACATAGATAAATTAGACTTCATCAAAAATAAATACTTCTGCACTTCAGAGGGTCGAGAAAGTGAAGTTTATCTATAGACTGGAAGAAAATATTTGCAGTTCATTTATCTGATAAGGGACTCGTATCTACAAAATGTAAAAAACTATTACAACTCAATAATAACAAAGAAAAATTATGTAGTTTACAAATGGGCAAACAAATCAAATAGACATTCCTCTAAATAAGATATCCAGAGTCATTAAGTATATAAAAAATATTCAACATTATTAATCATTAGGGAAATAAAAGTTAAAACCACACGAAAATACCACTCGACACTCAATAGAATGACTATAATGGCAAAGATAGTTGATACCAAGTGTTGATGAGAATGTGGAGAAATCGGAACCCTCAGATATTGATGTGAGAATTTAAAATGTTACAGCCCCTTTGGAAAATAATTTGGCAGTTCCTTTAAGTGTAAACATAGAATTAAAATATGGTCCAGCAATTCCACTACTGTGTATATGCCCAAGAGAACTGAAAACATGTCCACACAAGAACTTTTACACAAAAGTTCATAGTTGCGCTCTCCATAATAGTCAAAAAGTGAGAATAATTTAAATGTCCATTTATTGATTAATGAAGAAACAAAATGTGATATATCCATACAATGGACTATTCTTCAGCATAAAAAGAAATGAAGTACTGGTTAATATTGCAACATAAATGAACCTTGAAAGCATTGTGAGAAGAGGAAAGAGCCAGACACAAAACAACACAAATTGCATGGTTCCATTTATATGCAATGTCTAGAACAGACAAATTCTGAAAAATAAATAAATAAATAAATAAATAAATAAATAAATAAATAAGTGTTTTAGTGGTTGCTTGGGGCTGACAGTGAGGATGTTGGGGAAAGGAGAATGACTGCTAACAATTATGGGTTTTTTCTTTCCAGTAATGAACATGTTCTGTAATTTGATAGTGGTACTAGTTGCAGAGCTTTGTAAATAAAATAAAACCACTAATTTGCACACTTTAAATTTATAAAATTATATATAAATTCTATCTCAACACAAAAAGGAATTAACACATAGTAATTCAGAGTAGAATATGCGTTTCCTTCAAACACCTTAAAATAGCTATTTCCTAAAAGAAATGAGGGAATATATGCTTGAGACACACGTTAGTTTTTGCTCCCAATTTTACGAAACAGATAATTTACTTTTTATCATGTGAGGCAGAGTGAGATAGGGAGAAGAGAGACAAACAAGATGTTATTCTAATGTAACCGTTCTCCCCTTGAAAACATAAAGCCTGGGGAAAGAAGTCTCCCCTTCCCATACAAGCACATACTTTTATAGCATATATATATAAGGAGAAAAACAAACTGTTTATTTTGTACCTAATCTATTCCCAGTATTCTGCTAAGTAAAAAAATACGAAGATGAAAAAGAAATAAAGAGAAAAACACTCAAAATATTGTTTATTAATAGGGACTGGATTACCACCCCACTGAAAAACTCAAAACAGATAAAATATATAAAACATTTTTCAAGACATGGACATCAGACAATGAATCTATGAAAGTTACAGAAAAATTGAGGGAAGACTTGACTGCCTCAGTTTATGGGCAGAGTTCCAGTCCACGTCACATGGCTCAGGACCCCAGGAGGAGCCTGAGGATCTCCCTCATTTGAGAAAATGAAGCAGAAGTCTGTGAAGCAAAAGTGGCTAATCTTTCACAAGACAGATGATCAGAGAAGGGAGAACTGCACAGAGACCCAGACAGCGATTTGCAGAAGGTCTTCCTCATCTTCAGCTGAGAACTGATCAGCGCATGTGTATAAGGTCAAGTCAAGGCTGGAGAGGAATCACCGAAATGGACCAGAGGGTAGTATCCCCTGTCCTCAAACAGGACTAGAAGTAGATACTAGCCTCATCAACCATAACAGAAACTCAGAAAAATTCATAGGGCACAAAAACATTTGAATAAATAATAGAAATATCTCAAATTTGATAAAATAAAACCATAGTTCCAAGAAGATCAAAGAATCCCAAACACAAAAGACATGAACAAAACTGCACCAAGGCACATCCTCATTAATTACATAAGAAAAACCATAGAGATAAAATCTTACAAGCAGCACAAGAAAAAAAAAAAGATATTAGTTGCAGAGAAACATCTGCATCTTTTGTTTTTTGCCTTTTTCTTTTGTACAAAAAGAACAAGACTGTTAATTTTATATTTTATATCTGGCAAAAATATCTTTTAGTATAGATAACATTTTTCAGACATGCTAAATGAAATTCGCCAATAGCAGACTGCACTACAGAAAATGTTAAAGGAAATCCTGAAGGCGAAAGAAAAACCACATCAGATGGAAACTAGATTTCAAATACAAATGAGTGAAATGGTATATATATATACATATACATATGTATATATATTTCTGTTAAAACTTAAGTCTTATTAAGTCAATATTGACTACTTAGGGCAGAAAAAATACTTGTGGAGATTATAACATATGTGGAAGAGAACATATTGACAACTATAACAAAAAGGATGGGGGAGAGAAATGGAAACATGTGATTATGAGATCCTCACACTGTGCCATAACAAAACTTGAAAGTAGCAGGTGACAGATTAAAATGAATTCCATAAATTCCAAAGTGAACAGTAAACATGAACACAACAAGAGTTAAGCTAATAAGGCAACAAAGGAGATCAAATCACTAATCAGTAAAAATAATTCAAAACAAAGCAGAAAAAAAAGGAGGAAAAAATGAACCAGAAACAGATGGGACAAATAGAAAATAAAAAGAAAGATGATAAATTTATGCCTGTGATATCAATAATCATAAGACTGTAAGTGATATTAAAACCCAAATTAAATGAGTACTGTGTGATAATAAAGCAAGATGCAGCTATATGCTTCCTAAGGGAAGTCAACTTAAATATAAAGAAAAATAGGTTAAAAGTAAAAGGTTGGAAGAAGTTATATTATGATAACGTTAATCAAAAGAAAGCTAAGGTTGCTATTAAAATAGCACCTGAAAAATTAAGAGTTTAGAGCAAAGACTATTATCAGGTATGAAGAAGGTAGTTTCATAATAAAAGTGAAAATTTGCTAATAAGACATAACAATCCTAAATGTCTATGTGCCTGGTAAGAGAGCTTTAAGATACACTAAACAAAAATTGATAAAACTGAAAGTAGAAATAGTAAAATTCTCAATTATAGTCAGAGATTTCAGCATTCCTCTCTCAATAATTGATAGTAATTGTTGGGATATAATAAAGATATAGAAGATGTGAATAACACTATCAATCAAGTAGATCTACTTGACATTTATAGAATACTCCACTGAACAACATACACATTTTTCTCAATTGCACAGAAAACATTTAAAGATAGACTACATTATAAACCATAAAATAGCCTCCATGTATTTACAAAAGTAAAAGTTATGCTGAATATGCTGCCTGACTACAACATATTTAAATTAGCAATCTATAACAGAACAGTCTCTAGAAAATCCTCAAGTAGGTGAGAACTAAATATCATGCTTCTACATAATCCACGGGTCAAAGAGGGCATCAATGGTAGAATTAGAAAGTATTTTAAACTGAATAAAAACATAGCATATCTAAATGTATAGTATTCAGCTAAAGTGGAACTTGGGATAATTACATAGTAAATTTACTAGAATATGCTTTAGAAATAAAAACATTAGAGCCGCTCCTGTGCGGCTCAATCGGCGGAGCATCTGCCTTTGGCTCAGGTCATGATCCCAGGGTCCTGGGACTGAGCCCCAGGTCGGGCTCACTGCTCAGCAAGAGCTGCTTCTCCCTCTCCTCCCCTCTTATGCTCTCTCTTGCTATCTCTGTCACTATCTGTCTCTCTCTTTAAATAAATAAATAACATCTTAAAAAAAAAAAAAGACAAGAAGTCTCAGATCAGTTGCCTCAATTTCCAAACTAAGCAACTAAGAATTGAAAAGTGAGCAATAAAGCAAAAGGAATGAATTAATAAATATAAGAGGTAAATGGAATAATTAGACAACAACAAAAAAAAGGAAAATAAATAAATAAAATCTTTAAAAAAATAAAAATAAATAACAACTACCCACAAAGAAAACTCCACACCTTGATGGCTTCATTGATAAATGAAGCGAAGCAAACATAGGAAGAAAAAATAAAATCCTACATAAACTCTTTTTTTTAAAGATTTTATTTATTTGACAGAGAGAGAGAGAGAGAGAGCACAAGCAGGGGGAGCAGCAAGCAGAGGGAGAAGCAGGCTCTCCACAGAGGAGGGAGCCTGATGCGAGACTCGATCCCAGGACCCTGAGATCATGATCTGAACCGAAGGCAGCCGCTTAACTGGCTGAGCCACCCAGGCACCCCCTACAAAAACTCTTGTGGAAAACTGAAAGGAATGACTAATTCTAAATTCATTTTTTGAGTTTATTACATTGATTTCAAAATTAGGTAAACACATACCAGAAACAAAAATACAGATCAGTGTACAAATGGAGCTTATCTAAAGAATAAAAAGTTGGTTTAACATTTGAAAATCAATGTAATTGACCATATTAAAAAAAAAAAAAGCTTGAAAAGTTAAAAAGTTAAAAAAAGTTAAACTGTATGGTCATGTCAAAAGCTGAAGGAAAATAAATTTATAATGTAGGGGAATTCTCTCAACCTGATAAAGTGCATCAGTAAAAATCTACAGCTCTTATGCTACTAAATGATGAAAGACCAAATACTTTGTCTTAAGACCAGGAAAAAGAAAGGGTGTTTGTAGTCACCATTTCTATTCACCAATGTATTGGAGATTCTTGTCTGTGCAGTAAGGAATGACCAATGGCCAATGATTTTATCCATTTTGCTTGTATAATGAAGCCACTGTAAAACCCCTAAAGGATGGGTTTAGAGAACATCCGGATCGGTGAACAAACCTGTGAAGAAGCTGGGATGGTAACACACCTGGGGAAGGCCTGGAAGCTTCATGCCCTTTCCCACATACTTTGTTCTGTGCATCTCTTCCATCTCACTGTTCTTGAATTATATCCTTACATAATAAACCGATAAGCTAGTAAGTAAACTGTTTTCCTGAGTGCCGTGAGCCCCTCTAGCAAATTAATGAACCAGAATAGGGAGTCACGGGGAGCTCCCCTTTAGAGCTGGCCAGTCATAAGCACAGGTGACAACAAGGACTTGCGATTAGTATCTGAAGTGTTGGCATTTGGGGGACTGAGCTCTTAACCTGTGGGATCTGATAATAACTCTGGGTAGACAGTTGTCAGAATTGAGTTGAATTGCAGGACCTCCAGCTAGTGTCAGAGAATTGTTGGATGTATGGGAAAATTCACACATCTGGGTTCAGAAGAGACCTGCTGAGAGTAGAGGAGAAACAGAAGATTTTTCCCTTACACTCTGGTCATGGATCAGAAAACTAATAGAATGCTAGCAGCTTCCTTTATAAGCTTCGGCTCTTAATAATTGGTGACTGAATAAAGAGGTCCACTCAAAAGGAAGGCAAAGTAAAGACGGCCCTTAGTAAAAAACAAGTTTCAATAAGGAAAATGGATCTAAGGATGCAGTTACGGTTTCAAACCTAGAAAATGTTTGAATGTTATTAAGAGAATAGTCACTGATAGAAACCGGAGGAGTAAGCCGGGAGAGAATGGGCTTGGGTGAAGGGCATGGGAGCCTGTCAGGTGCGACAATGTCTGCTGAGCAAAGAGAATGCTTGCTGGGTGGAGTGATGACGTAGTGGGACAGAACAAAACAATCCAACACCATGGTGGCCCAGTGAGACAATTAATTTAGAAAAGATTTAAATCTATATGCTATCATCAAATTAAAACAAAGAAGAGTAGTATAAATGATAGCAGATATGATAATAACTTTCCATTTCAAAAGCATTTCAGTAAATTATTATTGTAATTAGGTAATTTAAATCACATTAAATTGTGTATGACTATGTTCTTACCCAAATTTAATAATTCATATCTGATTGTTATTTTATATCAGTTAAAACTCCTGACATGTTAATGATATGTTTGTAGTTTGAACTTTAGGGGTAAGTTATTTCTCTTTCTGGGAATGAAGTAGTAGCCATTTGAGCTTGGGTGAACTTACTCAGTAAAGAATGTGCTTGTGCTAGAAGACACAGAGGACCCTTGGCACAGCAGCAGCCTAAAAATCTGAGAAGAAACAAACAAAAAAAGATGCTTTTATTAAGGCATGGGACACAACCAACCAAATAAAGGGTTACCGTTATTATTAAAATTTCATTAGTAAATGTGACATTTTTCTTGAACCAGCAAAAATAAGTCCTTTTTAAATTATATGAAGATTTTTTTGACTTGTTCTTAAAGTGAAATACATTTCCCCCAAATAAACCAAATAACAACAAACTCTAGATGAAATTCAGTCCTTGCTAGTTAAAGAGATGAAACACATTCACACACACACACATCACACTCACATCCACATATACACTCTAACATACTCGTATTTACAAACACACAACTAAGAGTCAAATACGCAAGTATAAACACAAAGGCTTGTGCCTTTTCATAGAGTATCTTGTCTTACCACAATGAAAAGACACTGGCATTTGTGGTTGCACATGAGTATTTGTTGTGTGTTTGCAAGGTTACTCATGGAAAACTGGATCACTACTGAAAATCTGTTTATTTATAGAATATTGACATTCTTTTTGTATGAAAAAGCTATAGCATGAATGGAGTTCCATAGATGGAACGAAGTTCAAAGATTTATTATAGATTTGTTTTCAATATGTGTACAGTGGCTTGAATTTTTTATTAAGCAGCCTATTTAAAACAGCAGGAGGTCAAACATACAAAGACTGGTTCCATTAAAAATGAAACAGAAGAAAAAGTATCTTGAGAGAGAATTATAATACTTTTAAGTACACATATTAATTTTTTCAGAGGATTTTCAGCATAATGTGTATCTGAACAGGGGACAAAGATATGCTTGATGATATAATGTTTTTTAAAGCAAATGGTACCGGTCAAATGTTACCACTAAAATCTTAAAGTCGATAAATATTGTATTAATCCCTCCAGACACCTCATTCAATCCCTTTCACAGAAAAAATATTTGTTTATAAGAGAATTTCTTATTTTTAGCATACTTAAAAACTACATAAACAGTGCATAAGATACAAAAATTAGAAAAAAATATATATAACTTGTTTAGATAATAAAAAACCATGATAAAATAGCTTCGTATTATAGTTACATCAGAAAATACTGGTTAGAATGAAAAACCATTAAGTCTGATTTAAAACAAGAACAGCTGTGGCAGACATGATGCTCCTGGAACAACTGTTACTAAATGCAAAACTCCTTGCTCTTGCAATTCTTAATTATGGGGGGAAAAGCACTACACGTAAGGAAATATGACACTGGAATGCTCAAAACTCAAAGAAAAGTGAAAATAAGGCAAATATCAAAGTCGGAGAAAATGTCAGATTTTTTAAGAATATTCTGGTCTGGTTCGGTTTATATTAATAAAACTCAGTATTTATTGAATGTTTCCTAAGGGCCAGACAATGTGTGCAGAGCAAAAGAAAGGAGTTACTTCCTATCGTCAGTTTAATACTGCCTTCCAGGAGCATACTACTGGGAAAGAAGTTCAGTATGACTATACTAAGGATAGTTAAAAAAAAGAGATTAGGGGATTTAAGAAAAAGAAAATCCTACAGGGTTTAAAGATTACACCTAGAAGGATCTGCAAGGCCTCTTGAAGGTAGGTATTAAGTCAGAAACTGTGAAGGGGCTGAGATTTTGCCTTACTTGAAAGTTAACAAGTGAGCCTGCCTCCGTGTTAAATATATAGACCCAGAAAACATGAGAACCTACTGTCAGAGACAAAGACTAGTTACAACTCATGATAAAAGCAGCACCCAGAGCCATATCTTACATTAGTTTCCTAAACATAGATCCCCATACAGTGACACGGTGAGGGACAGATAATATCTGCATATGTAGTAGGGTACATTACAGGAGAGCAACTCAGAAATTAAGAAATGCTGATCTTGCCTAGGGCTGCTGGTGACCTACCTATCCTCCCCTTAAATAAGGGGGGAAAAAAGGCCGTATCTTTACTCTGGAAGGTAAACAAATCTCTGGGGAGGCAAAGCATACTTTACTTTCCTGGAATGATTCCTGGAAAAAAATATATATAAGAAAGTTCTCTATCTTTATTATATTGGTCAGGAAACAAATGACCTTTCACCTAACGTGAGACACTATCTCTGTCTCCCAGGGAAGATTTTCAGCACCTTTTGCTCAGAGAACCAGACCATGTGGACATATGAAATATTCATAGAGTGCTATTTACCAAAATAGCAGCTGAATTGGCTAGAAGAAATGAGAAAGCATTTTTAGATGGAAGAAACGCTTTGAATCAAAATATCCTATAATGCAAGACTAGGATGTGTCTATTCAACTCATATTCTATTGGTTTACTCAATTCAGGCTGCGAGTGGAGGAAAAGGAGAGGTGGGTGGGACGTTCAGGGATAAGAAGAATAGGAGAGTCCACGTTTGTGCTGATGATTCATTCTCTCATGGCTCACCAAGATGGGCCAAGAGATTTCGATGTCTTGGACTTTCAGATTTAAAAGCACTGAATGTAGGCTGCTGCTGGTAAGACATTCAAGTATAATTACTTAAATGTCTACGAGGTATTGTAAATGTCACCTGCAGTTTTAGGAAACAGTAGGACTTAAAGTATACAATTAGAATCCTTTACTTGGGCTTATAATTTGATAACTAGTAGTTATGAATATCTTGAAGCAAGAATTATATATATTCATCAAGCCCTATTAGGTAACGTGACATTAAATTGGAGACTTGATTGATGAGAACAAGGCTGCTGCTTCTGGATGGTGGAATATGTATTATAACCCATGAAATTCATAAGCCCAGTGTAACTGCCATATTCTTTTGCTGCACACCATGCTTCCTGAACTCAAAGAATACTGTGTGAGACAATTAAAAAAAATAAAGATTGGGCACCTGGGTGGCTCAGTGGGTTAAAGCCTCTGCCTTCGGCTCAGGTCCTGATCTCAGGGTCCTAGGATCGAGCCTCACATCAGGCTCTCTGCTCAGCGGGGAGCCTGCTTCCCCCTCTCTCTCTGCCTGCCTCTCTGCCTACTTGTGATCTCTCTTTGTCAAATAAATAAATAAAAATCTTTAAAAAAAAAAAGATTAAGGAATCCTAGTGCTGACAGAAGCTCTGTGGAAAGGAGAGGCATATTCTTATCTGGAATATTTGTCAATCTCTCTGAGAACACAGTAATGCTCCTTGGTGATAAGAGGGGTTCACTATAATGAACCAGATACCAGGTAGCCCTCTGGCACCATATTAAGAGCTCAGTGTTGGACTTTGCTCTTGGAAGATGATGCATTCATTCAACAGCTCTGGCAGACAAAACGGCCTCAGTGAGGGGAAGACTTATTAACCCCAGGGAAAGCCTCATCCCTGCACCAAAATTATATGATAAGTCATTTTTTTTAAAAGATTTTATTTATTTATTTGACAGAGAGAGAGATCACAAGTGGGCAGAGAGAGGGGGAAGCAGGCCCCCTGCTGAGCAGAGACCCCCCCCCCCCGATGAGGGGCTCAATCCCAGGACCCTGAGATCATGACCTGAGCCGAAGGCAGAGGCTTTAACCCACTGAGCCACCCAGGCGCCCCTATGATAAGTCATCTTGTCTGTGATTATTGAGACTCTCCTCCACAGTGGACGGACTTTGGTGGTCATTTATATGTGGCACAAATGCCTACACATGGGGAACCTGGGTGTCTCAGTCGGTTAAGCATCTGCTTTCAGTTCAGGTCATGATTTCAGGGTCCTGGGATCAAGCCCCGTCTTGTGCTCCCTGCTCAGCTGGAAGCCTACTTCTCCCTCTTCCTCTGCCTGCTGCTCCCCCTTTTTGTGCTCTCTTGCTCTCGCTCTATCTGAAATAAATAAATAAAATCTTAAAAAAAATGCCTACACACTCTGCCTATTCCAAAAGGTCTGTCAGCATACATTTTTCCACACGTATTTGTCACGAATTTTTCAGTTTTGTTGCTTTCAAATTCTCCCCAATGCATTACTGAATCTACAGAAACTCATAAGAAATATCTATTTGATAATAGATTATGGAATTAATATTTAGGGAGTTCTTTCTTGAACTCAGTCACGGTGTTAGAACTTTTCTATATTACTATAGTTTATCCTCATAAATAACCCACGGGATACTCTCATTTCCACTTTACAAGAGAGAAAATTGGTGCTCAAGATAATTAAATATCTTACTAAGGTCACAGTAGAATCATGAACAAAATGTATACACTAAATATGTGCACTTTTTGTAGTTCTACCTCAATAAAGCTGAAAAAATGCTATAGCCAGAATTTAAATCAAGTTCTGACTTCGAGTCCCATATTTCTGCTAAAACCAACTGCCTTTGAGTCAGTCGAAATTTGATTCATTAAACTTCTGTGTGCGCACATGTATGTGCGTACATCTGCATGTGTTCTTACATGCTTAAGAGTAGGGCTTATACATATTATATACATTAATCCATGTCATTTTGCTGTAATGTCTTCCTTGCTATCATTTTTTGGTGTGGATTTTGTGTTAGGAAATGAAACAGAACAAAACAAAACCTCTAATTCCTCTAATACTTTCAGATTCTCGTTGGCTAGAATTGATAAGTATAGATGATCACCACGTGCTAAGCCTCCAACTATTTAATATCCTGTCTTTCGAGTCCCTCAAAACTCTTCCCCATTAAGTCTTGCTTTTCCAAATCAAATAATTTGTTTAGCTTAAGAGTACTTTAAAAACTATTTTCTTTTCACTATCTTTATTCTATCACTTAATTATGATTTAAGCTATTATTATTACCTTGCTTGAATTTATTTATTTACCTCAAAACTAAGTATCAGCTTTCTTCTCTAGAAAACACAACCATAAACAATGCATAGTGGCTTCCTGAAGTAGCTCGAAGTCTAAAACAGAAGAGAAATGAACAAACCAATAATAACCGATAAGGAATTACAACTGCAGAGGCAAGGTTAAATACAAGTGGCTAGGTCTAAGAATATAAATGACAAAAAGATGCAGCCAATCTGTACTCTATTGATCTTTGTAATAGTTTCTTTAATTCGCCATTGGATAACCTTATTTTTACTCACTTAGAGAAATACTAGTACATGCATATATAGCACATGCTCTACCTTATGCCAGGCAAGGGCAAATAGACCGAATTTGTGCCTTCAATGAACTTACACTCTTACAGAGAAAGTTTTAGTAGTAACAAAATACTCTGCAGCTTTTTTTTTTTTTTGCTTTTAGTGTATCTGCACAAATTAACAGTTGAGAAAAATATCTGAGCTTACATTTTGGAGACTATTAGTCCTTCTGCAAAATACACATATTAATTTCAGTACAACTTAAAGAATAAACTTAACATCAGTGTTCTTCTAACTGAACTCCTATTAGGATCTCAAGAGAGTTAATGAAGACTATTTCATATTACTGTCTACTTAACTTCTTGGGACACTTCATCATTTGGCTATATGGTACTCCATGTAATTCCTGGAAGAAAATATAGATTTCTCTTACCTCTCGTCCTCTTCCTTGTAGCTTCTCTATACCACTTGCCTTTAGCTTCTTACCTGAAAAACGCCTACTCGATACGAAGGTATAAAATTGAATGACAACTCCTTGGCATAGCACACACATCTGTAACACATCAACCAAATCTTTGACACTTTAGGCTTACTTTCTAATTCTTCTCACCTTGATCTTTTTTTCTTTTTTCCTCAGTAAAGGTAACTGGTTTGAGATCACCATCCAATTTTCTGAAAAACTATTTTCTAAATAATAAATAGTTTGGTGTTCTAATCTGATTCTCCATTAAAAAACTTTCTGTCCTTAGCAAAGGAATTCTTATAATATTTTTGGAATAAATTGTAATACAACAGGAGGAAACAAATCATAATAGCGCCATTTGACCTTTTACATAATACTTCAAGAAAATGGTGTTATTGTTCTCTCTCACATACGCAAAATGGTAACTATGTAGAGGTGATAGGTATGCTAATTAGCATGATTGTGGCAATCTTTCTACAAGATATACATATATCAATACATCAAATTGTGCACTTTAAATACACGGCACTTCCAATCAAGTTGTTAAAGTTTGAAAAAGGACATTAAAATTTTTAAGAGAAAATTGTGTTAAACACTTTTAGAATAGAGACAAAGATTCTGTTTTCTGTGGTTAAATGTATTCTAATTATGTTGGAATATTAGGCATTCTGTAATTACTATTGGTTTTTTGACAGATCATATCTCCTCAATTTCAAGTTGCTACTACTTATGGCCACTATTCTTTCATATACAATTTCCTTCAGCACTGAATGACCTTCTATATTTTGCTCCTTTTCCTTTAAGGTATATACTCTTCATATCTAAGATTCAGATTAAATCGCTTCCTCATAAAACTTTATTTTATCTCTGGTTGAGTTAGTCATGCAAGTTGTATTTATGGATAATCTCCTATGTCATAAGTAAATGCTACATCTTGAAGTTATAAATACAAATAATAAAGACTATGTCCTAAAGGAACAAGGAAACATAATCATAATGCCTTATGCTAATTTCAGTGACAGACTTAAAGTGGGATAGGCACAGAAAAAAGAAAGAAAAAGGTTTTTATTCTTTCTTTATTGAACAGTATTTTAGTAACTTGTTTCAAATCTCCTAGTTTGCATATGGCAAAAGTAATATCTTACTCATATTTTTATGCCCAACTTTACATAACTGTAGGCCAATAAATATATTTTTTTTAAAATAAATGAAAATTATATCACCGGAAGTACTGAAAGAGTATCAGGATGACTTATAAGAAATATTGTAGAAAATAATTTTCTAAAGAATAGAGTTTTAAACTAGGTGATTTCTCTGGTTCCTTGCAATTCTAACAATTCATGCTTCCATTTTCAGAATTACCTTTCCCCTGTAGATCTATTGTATTCGCCTACACTGAAAATTGTCTGACAACTTTGTTCATTAGGGATAGCTTTCCAGATCTTAATAAACATTCTCACAGCTTATTAATGTTTGAGGATTATCACAAACATGTAAAAATCATTAGAGACTTTGCTTTTGAGATTTGCCACTATATTTTTGGTACTGCATGACCAGATAAAGGTTGAACACAGTCATTTTCTTTCATTAAAATGCTCCCCCAAAGATCACTGTGGGTCAGAAGTTTACCTGTTGACTAGTTACAAAATATATTTAGATTTCAGTCATACTTGATCTCATTTTTCTGTCTTATCAGTACAAATTATGGAGGATGCTGTAGACTATCAACATGCTCAGCATAAATGTATTTTATTCAATATGTTGTTTCTACATCTATGTTCTGCTATCATAGAAGCTCTTTGTACAGGTGTACTTCTTGCACAGTGTCTCAATAGGTAAACTTAAAGAGAAGTAAAACAATTACATAGCTTATTCAATGTAGAACAATATGAATCCTCGTCTACGTTAATACTGATACACACCATCTCATGAAAGATGAAATTAATATGAAAATAAAAAAGTAACCATAATTATTAAGATGAGTGTTATCCATAAATTGGAAGATTATGGAATAAATGTATGGAGAGTTACATTTGAAATAGACTTTAGAATTACAAGGAATACTTGTGATGATATTCTGTTTTACTCAGCTCCAGAATCTCTCATTCTTGACAAAGGAGACTCAGAAAAGAAGGAAGTTCACAACTGAATTACTCAACATAGTTAGCACTTGAACCTATGCCTTTCGATTCCACATTGATTTTTCATTCTATTAGACAGAATCAAAACCGAGAGAATACAACATTTAGAAACTATCAGTCTATAATTTAAATAATAAATAATAACTTCTATTTAAGAGAATAATGTTTGTTTACAATATTAATAAGAGAAACATTGTTAAGTGTTTACTCATTAGTAGCTTATTAATTTATAATAGAAATATTTGGACAGTGTTGTAACTACTGGGTTCAGCATCATTATAGAATATTATGCCATCTCAAAAGTACAAAATTTATAGTTACAACACAAAAATCAATGGACTATTGCTCTCAGTTTAACAGTCATTTTTAAGTTTATAATATTGTTCAGGTTGTAAAATTTAAAGATAGAACTGGAAAGAAAATAAAGATAGAACTGGAAACAAATTTGGTAGTAAAATATAAAAACACAACTAGATTGATACAGTTTTCAAAGTAAGTTTCAATTAATATGCTTCAAAGTGAAGTCAGATATGAACAAAGTACAGAGTGTGATAAACAGCTAACTTTTATTATCAATTTTAAATTCTTTAAACATTTATAATTTTCATATTTTGTATTGGTTTTCAAAAGTATAGTACTTACTTCAGGAGTCTTGTAGAATCCTGCAATTGCACAAAAGAGTGTGCGTTTACAATCTATTATTTTGAAAGATCGGACTTGTCAGCAAAACATTGCAACTTACAGGCAACTCTACTGATGAGGTATAAATAAACAGTCCTCTACCTTTCATATAGAGATTTCTTGCCATTCATGTGGGATAGGTTATAGACATTTCTACAAATGATAGAACTGAAAAATGTCATTAGTTAAGTACATGTTATATATGGAGTATCCCCAAACATAAAAAGATAGCACTTACAGAAGCATATTTTGATGATAATAATGTATAATGATGCACACCAAAGCAGTAAATAAATGATGAAATATCTTCAAGGCACATAAAATAAATAAATCTTAACAGTAAAACCTTTCCCCTGTGTTTGGAAAGAGTAATCAAACAATAGGAGAGTCAGCACAATTCTGCTGGAACTATCTGAGAGTATTAATACAGCCACAACTGTTACATTATCTAGGACTTATTCTACTTAAACTATTAAATGGTTTCACAATGATATTAAATAGACTTGTGCATATGACAAAATTGATTAACACATTTTGCTTTTTTTAGTTAATGCTTGTGCTCTGCATGCATAGACAGTTTCTTTCATGATATACAGCTAAAATATATATTGAACAATATCTCCATATATTTTTAACTACTGGATTTCAGATCAAAGTAGATGTATTAGCATTTGCTGCAATGGAAACTATGATTTTCTCCTTTCTTTTAATGTTATTTAATATGAGCATTTTGTAAACATACACATTGTGCCACTACTAAATTTCCCCAGTGTATCTGATCAGTGTCCTTGTTAATTTTAGTAAGTCTCTCACAAGATAGAAAAACAGCACTTCCATTGATATGCCCTTAGAAGCTGTTATATATAAAAATAGAGAAATCTGCATCACATTTTTTGTATATTATCTGGAATAGAGTTCAAGGGATAGAGAACTCAAACTGCCAGAATAAGAGAGAACAGTGTGAACTCCAAGGCCAGCAAGTTTCAGGCCTGATAGTAGTAAACAGTGCTTACTGAGAATGTTTAATGTCTCAAGTAGTATGCAATGGCAAACAGAAATACATAGTTTCATATTTTCATTTAAAAAATTCTTCTGTTTGACTTTGGCATTTTCATGGAATTAAGGTCAGAGGAATAAGGAATAAAGTATTAAATTTAAAAACAAATCATCTTGGGGCACCTGGGTGGCTCAGTCGTTAGGCATATGCCTTCGGCTCAGGTAGTGATCCCAGGGTCCTGGGATCGAGCCCCTCGTCAGGCTCTCTGCTTGGTGGGAAGCCTGCTTCTCCCTCTCCCACTCCCCCTGCTCTTGTTCCCTCTCTTGTTGTGTCCCTCTCTGTCAAATAAATAAATAAAATCTTTAAAAAAAATAAAAATAAAAACAAATCATCTTAGTTGTACCCATTTACAATGTTGATTTTTATGATGTCACAAACGCTGCATTACAGGATAACATATTATAAGTTTTTATGTTAAGTTTTCTATGTCTTTGGTGAACTCATTTTGGGTGCATAGTTATTTTCAATCAAGGTCAATTTTATGGTTTCAAAGAAATTTCAAAGAAACCATAAAATAATCCCATTTGGCACTTCCATAGTGCTAATACATAATTCCACATGGAACATTGAAAACATAAGTTGTGGTCTTTACCTCAAAACCTGTTCCACCTCCTATTTTCTCTGACGCATGAATAAAAAGTTCTTGATTAGCTAGTTTTCACCTGGAACATATTTATCCATCAATCATGCATTTAATAATTTTGCCCTATTGATGATTCTTCTTTACAACTCTTGAATATTGCTGTTTCTCTTTTTACTCTCTATCCTTACTTTAGTTCAGAGCACAGTTTTCCGCATGGAATTTTTAACATTCTCTTGTATCTTGAATTTAGACTTAACCCATTTTAATTAAGAGGTTAAAGAGGTCTTTTCAAAGTATTAATCCACTGTTGTTATTTTATGTTATTTTAAATCTTCTATTTTAACCTATAAATAGTGCCTTTCTGTCTTTAGAAAACATCACAACTCTTTAATATGGCAAAAAAAAAAAAAAGTCATTATCTAACTTTTGGTTGTATTTACAGGCTTCCATATCACTGTCTCCTCCTTCCTTCTCCCAATTAGCCTTGTCTAGATAACTCCTACTTCTTGATGTCTAGCATTGGTCATTTCTCTCTGATGTCCTTCTACCACCTAGCACTTGTTCAAAAGTCCTTCCTTTGTACGTCTCCAGAATTTAAATTCCCTTCATAGTAGCATCTACCACATTCTATTATTATTTTTTATTTACATAAATTCCACTGGGCCCTAAGCTTCTTCAAGACAAATTTCTGTCTTAGTCACTGCTTTACGTCCAGTATCACACATAAATACAACTCAAAACTATGTGCTTAATTGAGTGGATTAATTGGAGATGTTATGTGGAATAGCCTATAAAAACTTAATGAGAGGCAGTTTTGACATAATATATAATATAAAATAATTATGTAATAATAATTAATACAAATTACATATTATGTCTTTATATTTCATATGTCTGGCACTAACCTATGTGAACTAGCTAACATACGGCTGGAAGATTATAAATAACCTTAAACATATATAAGAATACAGGCTGCATAGATAAGAACATAGAAGAATTCTAGTTCATTACTTATTGTGTGTTTGTTTATCTTAATTATGTATTTTATTTATACTAAATTAATTTATTTTTCCTCATATAAAGTCTAAAATTGGTGTTTCTAAAAGAGATAATTCAAGGATCAAGGCAGTCCCATTTTTTAGGCCCACTATCTTCAACATGTGATTTTCAAGGTTGCCATGCATATCTCAATTAAGCTTACAGAAAAGAGAAATTATGAAGAATGCACATGGGAGGGTTTTAGAGGCCAGTCATATAAGTCGTTCACATAAATTCTGCTTATATTATATTGGCTATATTGGCTGTAATTCAATTAAGGAAGTTAGCAAATAACTCTAGCTGGTTCTCCAAGAAGAGGAAATGGGTTTAGTAAACATGATTCTGTCTCTGCCACAGTCAACCCATCTGGTCACAAAATACCAGATTCACTCATGGCCCCATACATAGGACAGAATCAATCCCTTTTCATAGAAAATAAACAAAGACATTCAATTACTGTGCCCAACTTAAAGTTCAAGATCTCTAGACAATCCATTTGGTCTTGGTGAGTTCCTAATTGTCTGATAATGTATAAACAAAAGACATCTTATCTGACTTTCACATTTCAGTTTCTATAACTGAGAAGCAGGGGCTGAATAACCATAATAAAAAATATCATCTGGAAAAGTGGAGAATGGAAGACAACTTGAAATCGCTTTTCCAGAGAAATAGTAAAATCTTACAGTCCGAGTATTGTTAAGATTACTTTGGTGGAGAATCACCTTAATGAGACTCTCCCTAATTTTCCTTTTATACATTGTTCTTCATAATTGCTGGCTTTTCAAAATTCCTTCCTTCCTTCCTTCCTTCCTTCCTTCCTTCCTTCCTTCCTTCCTTCCTTCCTTCCTTCTTTCCTTCCTTCCTTTCTATTGGAGTTGAGGAAAGGGGCAAAGGGAAAGGGAGAAAGAGAATCACAAGCAAGCTCCCCACCCAGTGCAAAGCCTGAGATGGGGTTCAATCTTATGACCTGAACTGAAATAAAGGGTTGGACCCTTAACCAACTGAGCCACCCAGGTGCCCCTCTTCTTTCTGACAGATATTTCCTTGTTTGTTACTCTCCAAAGCTACATCTGAAGTGGGTGTAATATGGAGAAAATTACCTATTTGGTAGTGTAGAGTTTTCACAATGTTCTTCCTATTTGTGCAATTTGAACATCAAGGATTGATTTGAAGTAAAAGAAAAAAAAAAAAAAGAAAAAGAAAGTCAAAGTGTTTTTTTAATTCCAGATTTATTGTTGTTTCTTTGAAAAAAAATTCCCTTGAGATGTAGTAGGTTTTGGATCTGTTTGCTTGCAGGCATTTCAAGTGTGCCAGTAAATTCACACAAAGTCTTCTTGGTGCATAATTCTTGGGTACACTTTATTTATTTGTTTTATTAGTCTTATGCTCCTTTTCCCACTTAATTTTGGCCAATTTGAAGTAGACCGAAGGAAAAGATTCAGGTGTGTCAGTATTAGCTTCAATGATCATTGTCTCTGGACTGGGCATATTCAACTAGGGAGTATTACTGAATCTTTACTGCTAAGCTTTTCCCAATGTCATATCTTTTTACTTGGGTCTAAAAGGGGTTGGTGGCTTTTCCGACTCCATAACTTTATTTCTATATTTTCTTTGTTTATATCTATATCTGAAAGCAGTCAATTTTTGCTTGATCTCATATCTTATAATACCTTGCTAAAAGCTGCCAATCATAGCTAATATATAGTATATTTGTTTTAACTCCATTTTTCTGAAATCATGCTTAGTGAGCACATAGTCTATTTTGAAAATTTTCAACAATTTTATAGAAAATAATTTTACTGCACATTTTTCAATTATCTAACACAGAACTTCAACTAACACAGCTTTACAATTTGCTATTATGTATTTTTTTTTTTTTTTTTACCACTTGTCATCTAACCACTAAACCAAATACTTTAGGTGCCTATATAGGCAACAATCCATTTTCAGTTACCAGTTTTGGAATAAACTTATGTAATGCTAGCTTCTGTAATAAATATATGGACTCAAACATGAGTGAGATTTATTTATTATTTGGGTAAATTCTAAGACTAGTTCTTAACTGGGCTGTGTCTTCCTTCCTAGTAGTAATTTACAAATCAGGATTTCTTTTAACTTGAGTCTATGTGCTTTTCATCTCTTGGGCATTCGTGCACATTGGATCACGCCCAAAGAAAGGAAAAGAACATGGAGGATGCTGTACAGGAAGTTACATGAGTCAAGCTTAGAAATAGTGTCTGAGACTTGTACTTACCTTCTGTTGCTCAATCACACTGCACAACCATGTCTAACAACAATGTAATCTAGCCTTTTATCTAGGAAGAAGAAAAAACAGTTTTGTATGCATTTTCATATCAGCACATAATTCAATAAATAAATATAGTTTCAATTTCCTTCAGGGAGGAATTTCTGCTTTTCTAACATACAATTTGTATAATACTGGGAGAGAAAACTTGAAAGTTTGGAAAGATGTTTTAGGTCATTGCATACAGCTGTATTCTGAGGAGGAAACTGGCAACTAAGAAAATTGAGGAAGTGATGATGGATATATAAACTACATTCTTAACCAAGAAAGTGTGTCAGAAGAATCAATATGCAGTTCTTTGAAAAATGAAAGTGAATGTTTAGGAAAAGCACAAAAAATAATCCTTCCAGATATGGCTTTACATTAAAACATATCAATTGATCTGCATTTTTTATTTTAGCAAAAAAAGCATTAAAAATTAATTTCTTATTTGAGAAAAAAAGCAAAAAATGAAACCTATTTTTGGACACGGTGAACACAATTCTGTATAGATTCACCATCGTATTATATATGTCCCTGTTTTGTTGAATCAAAGATGGAATGAGTGCTTCTGGACTTGAACTGAAATAAATGAGTGATGAAAAGAGTGTGTGGATATTATGGTTTAAATCATGCAAAACTTTAAACTGTTATTCATTATGTAGTTCTCCAAAATGCCAAGGTAGCATGGCAGGAGAGGTATTATTTTGAAGCATATTTTAAGGCAAAGACACTTAATTAAATTATTTTTTTCAAAATAATATTCCTCCAGCAGTACATCTGGGGAATGTCATGACTATGCACATTTAAAATGTACAGATATATTTTTATGCTCTGAGGCTTTTCATTTACTATTATTACTACTCATTATTATTTTCAAATTATATCATGTAACAAAGATTTTTTAAATTAAAAAATATAATGGCAAGCAATTGTATTTTCTGATTCTCAAAATAATGTATGAAGGAAAATAATTTGGGCTATAATTAACTTCAGGTTGCCCAAAGGAGTAAGAGAAAATTAGTTTGTGTTGTGAATATTCTTTTTCATACACATTGTACTTTAAATTCTTTTTCATCTAGACACTTCTCATTAGAATAAATATAATTAGTGTGTAGTCATTGTTTTTAAAGTTTACATTTCCTTTAGATACATTTGGAATTAAAGTATATTTTAATTTAATTAAGATGTAGAATGAACATCTTGCCATTATAATTGTTTATCTTTCATATTTGTGGTCAAAAAAATGAGGAATTGTTGGTAACTTGTTTATTTCTATTTTGGATGGGCCAATTAAAGCAACATAGTCAACCATTTCCTGCTTTTGTGTTTTTAGACTTAGTTTTTATTGGCAATTGGGAAGAACATGACACTGAAAATTAAAGCCATAAATGAAAGCCCTACAGAGTTGAGAACACTTGAAAATGCCATGATAGATCAGAACTAGCTGAGAACAGAGGAAGGAAACTCTCCCTTAGAGGATCTTAAAAGCAAATGAAAACAAATGCATAAACAAGATAAAGACAATGTGTTCAAAGTCACCTAAAGGATTATAGCATTGTTTTTGGAACAATCCGAGGAACTATGATGGATTTTAAATGGGCATGAGGAACTATGATGTCATTTCAAATGGGCATGACAAAACATGTCATTCAAGTTTTGAAACTTGAAGACAAACAACCTTAGAGTTGAATTTTGTTTGGTAGCCATCTTCCCCAAAATTTATTCTTGGTCTTAAAAAAAAAAAATAGAATGACTTTAAGGTTAGAAATCTGCAATAATGATTACAATTTTGCTAAATCATCATTAAATCATCACTAAAACCCTACTGACCTCAGAAGTGCTCTACTCCACCTTTAGTGATTTTAGCTTTCTTTTTAAACCATGTAGTTTTTGCTACTTGCAGGCCTACAGGCTTTTAAAAGCTCAGTATAACTGGCGTTTCGTGGCATTCTTCAGAGTCCACAGCAAGATGTTTTTTTCTCTTACATTGGAAGGTTACATGGCTGATGTTAATTTTTTATTTTATTTTTTTTAAAAATTTTATCTATTTATTTGACAGAGAAAGACACAGCAAGAGAGGGAACACAAGCAGGAAGAGTGGGAGAGGGAGAAGCAGGCTTCCCACCAAACAGGGAGCCGGATGCGGGGCTCGATTCCAGGACCCTGGGATCATGACCTGAGCCTAAAGCAGACGTTTAATGACCAAGCCATCGAGGCACCCCTGATGTTAAGTTTCTTTATCAAAGTCTCTCTGTCAGCAGGATTTATCCTGGAATTGTTTAGAATGGTCATGTCAATAAACAATTTTTATTCAACTGTGCACTCAGTGCTCAAGAATTAAATGACACCGTAGATACCATATTAAATCTAATAGTTGTATGACCTACTGCAAAATGTTTGAGGGAGGAAGAGGAGTATTTTGAAGTATAAAATTTCACTGTCAAGTGATGCCCAGAACTCAATAGTCTAATAGTGATTAGAATAGTATTAGATCCCTCCAGTTTTCTTTTTCTTTTTTTTTTAAGATTTTTTATTTATTTGACAGAGGGAGAGAGATCACAAGTAGGCAGAGAGGCAGGGAGAGAGAGAGGGGGAAGCAGGCTCTCCGCTGAGCAGAGAGCCTGATGTGGGACTCGATCCAAGGACCCTGAGACCATGACCTGAGCAGAAGGCAGAGGCTTTAACCCACTGAGCCACCCAGACGCCCTAGATCCCTCCAGTTTTCAATAATTTCTTCCTCCCCATAATATATTCCAGAAAGAAGGTGAGAGATTAAAAGAAATAAGGTTTATGTCCTGAATTAAGATGTTTTTCCCTTGATTCTTTGTTTGTTGATGGACTGCAGATCACATCTGTATAAAAATAATTGTATCATACTTTCATGTTTAACCATGCCCTAAAAACAAATTGTAAAATATTTCACCTCTTGCTCTATATGGTTTTTATGTAGAATTTAAGAGGAAAAACAAAAGCAATAGGAAAACACAAATCTTACCAAAATTAAGAAAATAAATGAATAAAAACATAGGCTCTTTAGATTTCATGTCTCAGTTGAATTTCTATGGGTTATTCTATGCCCTAATTGGACAAAAATTACACAAGGGAATTTTACTTAGTTTCATAAAAAAGTATCTTTTATTATAGTACTGCAGCATGGTTAGTATTAGAGTAGAAGGGTAAAAAAGTAATGGATTGAAAATAAAACTTGTATAACAGAACAGCCATTATGATAAAGAAGAGATGTGTAATGACTTTTTATCACAAGCCAGTCAATTTAAAAACACATCTCTTTTTTTTTTTAAAGATTTTATTTATTTATTAGAGAGAGAGATCACAAGTAGGCAGAGAGGCAGGCAGAGAGAGATGGGGAAGCAGGCTCCCTGCTGAGCAGAGAGCCCGATGCGGGGCTCGATCCCAGGACCCTGAGACCATGACCTGAGCCGAAGGCAGAGGCTTTAACCCACTGAGCCACCCAGGCGCCCCTCTAAAAACATATCTCTTGAGAGGAAGTCTCGGAATAGGAAAACATATCTATAAGTACATGAAATATATATGTAATATATAATGCTATTTCCTGAAAGACTTATTGGTGTAAATAAGGTGGGCAGATTTGCACACTGAAACAATCTCTTTCAAACCAATATGCACATACATGCAAATGGAAAATAAGACATATGAAAATATTCAAAGTTACCCACCCAATAAAGATTTAAATACGGAGCAACACACAGAAATATTATAATGTGACACGATGAACACTTCATTGTGGCAATATGTTTCTGTTTTTCACTATAATAGGTAGAATTGGATATATTCTTATTTTATCTGTAGAAATTAAATTGAATATTTGTGTTAGGTAGAGTAGCGCCTTCCTCCAAAGAGATACACATCCATTCTCCAGAACCTGTGATGTTAGATTTTGTGGTAAAGAAGAATCAAGGTAAAGATGGGATTAAGTTTTCTAATCATAAGACCTTAGAATAGAGAGCCCATTCTGCATTATCTGGATGAGTTCAGTGTAATCCTAAGGGCCCTTAAAATGAAAAGGGAATTGGGGAAGAAAAAAACAAGAGACTGCAACTGCGCTGGCTTTTAAGGTGGAAAAATGGGCCACGAACCAAGAAATACAGACTACCTCTAAAAGATGAAAAAGAAAAGGATTGAGTTCTGCCCTGGAGCTTCTAGAAGCAATCCAACCCTGAGGACAACTTGACTTTAGTCCTATAAGAGCCATTTGGTTTTTTCTACACTCCTGATTATAAGATAATAAATTTGTGTTGTTTAAGCCACTAAATTTGTGGTAATTTATTACATTCAGGAACTAATAAAGATTTGGATAGCTTTCTATCCAGAATTTTCAAAATCCTCCCTTATCCAAATATTTATGGCCATCCAGTTTAATTTTCTCTATAATAACATCAGAAAAAATTAAAGTGTTGACCTATTGCAAGTAATTAAATTACTTAGCAGTTATATCTGAGATTAGAAGCACATAGATGCACTCAAGTTTACCATCTATAAGCTTTTAGTTAGCCTTTCTATTTATGTTTAGACACTGATGGTTAATATATATTTTCTTTTTTACATAAAGATCACCATTCTAGGTGAAATTATGTGAAATTTTAGACTTTACCAAGAATCGTAACTTATTTACATGTAACAAGCACTTATACATTCCAGCTATTGTTCTAAACATACATGCCGCAACTCATGTAATTCTCACAACAATCCTCTAAATTTATTTACTCTTCTCTTTCTTAAAAGAGGATCCTACACATGGTGTCAGCAACTTAACCAATGTCATTCACTTAAAAAAAATAGTGTGGTTTCCTTTGCTGCATAGAAGCTTTTTATCATTGAACATTATATCAAAAACCAATGATGTATTATACCTTTGCTAATTGAATTTAAATAATAATAAAAAAGAAGATGCCCAATTTCTGTAATCAAATAAAATGTTTTCAAAATGTAAATAAAAAATGTGGTTAGAATTAAAATAAAGACAGTCTGACAGACAGTCTGACTCGAACTTGACTGACACAAAAGCCTTACCCAGCTATTGCTAGCTATTGCTGTGTGAATTTATAACAAATAAACCCCAAAGCCGATGGCTTGGAGTAACAAATATTTATTTTCCTGGCTTATAGATCTTTAGGTTGGATGAAGTTTGGCTGATCTTAACTAGACACATTTGGTTTCAGCAGGGCTCAGCTGAGGCTCTAGACTTCTCGTTCATTTATCTTCTTCATTCTGAAGATCAACAGTTACCCAGGTTACGTTCTTTTCATAGCAGTGGTAGAAGCCCAAATAACTAACCAAAGCCCACTTTGAAACATCTGTTTACATCACATCTACTAACATTTTATTGTCCAAGTGAGTTACATAGTCAATGGGGTGGTAATGTATACTCTGCCTACTCTACTGATTACAAAGGCAAATCGCAAAACCGGGTGGAAGTGTAATTAGTTACAGAGAGGTAGTGGAGGCTTGGGAATAATTATCAAATCTAACATAAACTCTCTTTTATCAACTCTTTATTTCCACTTCTGACATTTTACCTTGTTGTTTTTCTCTATAGTCAGTGTTCTTTATTTCATTTTACACATAAAGGAAAGGTTTTAAGCTGAATACTTTAACAATACCTCAGTCAAGCCTCAAAGGACTCAAATGTATTTTATCAGGTTAGACTCTCACAGAAATCCTGGAGGAGTGATTAATCTTTTCATTATAGAGTTCCAGTGGGACAGAGGAAATTATTTCTTCACATTCATGTTTCTCTTTGGTCTTCTGAATGAAAGTTGAGTGATGTTAAAAATATATACATTTTTGGAATTGATCTTCTTATTTACTGAGATTTGCATATTTTCACTATTTTATACTTCGTTTAAATAATTTACTCTTATCGTAAGTGCTATTTTGAAAAACAAATACACACGTATTTTGGAGAGAACCTTAGTGAATACGAACAACCGAATTGTAGCCTGACCATTTGAAACTTATGCTCTTCTTGCATATCATCTCTATTCATAGAAAAATGGATGAATAAAAGTATGGGCATGGAAATGTTTAGAGAATTTGTTTTAGGTTGTGTGTTAAAGAAATTTATTTTTTTCTGATTTTATTTTAGTATTTCAAAGATTTACAGTAATTTTTACATATGTATATATAATTTTATCATAAAATAAAAATATTTTTAAATAATGCAATTAAATCAGGTGGGGAGCATTACTCATATCATAAAAACATATTAAATAAATTTGCTGCTTAATTCCCTGGACTTATTTAATATTTATGTATTTATTCAATAGGATTTTGCCTTTTTTTTTCTCAAACTGGTAATCCTCAATGAAGAATAGTTTTCCAACTCTGTTTGAATGTCTGTTGTATCATAGAGTGCTCAATTATGACCCAAACTAGAAGTAGGAAAATGTCTTTCAAACCATAAATAATTAAGAAGCAGAAATAAAAAGATGTCATTCTCAATGACAGACAAAAATTCAAGAGGAAGTTGACATGTCTTATAGTATACACTTTTTAAAGTGATTACTAATGTATAATTAGAGAAACATGTTTCCTTGAGAACACTTTATAATAATTAATTATATCGAATTATAGAGACTACTTCCCATCCCACATGTTTTTTCAGAGACAAATGTGACAGCAACTAAATGAAAATTTCACAATCTATAATTTGATTTAAATATTCATTTATATTTATATATGATATCCTGCCAAGCATGCAGACTTAGAAGGCCCAGGAAAACATTTGGATGTTCTTTTTGTTGTCTTATGTTGCAAATTAAGCACAAATGCTTTCTATGTTTTATTTAATTCACTCTCTAAGTTTTCTTATAGAAAGAGTGATATTAAATTTGACTTACTGAATGTGCAGAAAAGAAGTGTTTGAGACAGTTAGACCCTGAGTAAAAATAAAGGCCCCTTAGGAAAACACTCAGCATGACAGTTTGAGAATTCCACTTCTTGTTTATTCTAAAAACTACCTGAGAGATTTTCTTTCCCTACTCATACTTACCTCTTATTGGTGTTATGATAGACATTCTTAAATACTCAATGGAACAAGGTGTTTGACTTTATTTTATCCCAGTAATCCTTTTTTTAGACACTAGAATTATGATAGAGCTCTTTTTGCTTTATATGAAAGCCCTTAGAAAAACCTTGTGTTAGCTTCTTCTAGGTTTTGTGAAAACAAAACATTACCTAATTCATGAATTGTAGCACAAAAGACACGTAGTGCTATAGAGGATGGTTGAATTGCTTTTATTTACATATTATTTTGTTATAATTGGATTTCTTGTTTGTTTCATGGTATAATTTATTAATTTTTGTTAGAAAAGAGTTTTAGATTTTTTTTAATTGAGCTATAAGAGACATTACATTATATTAGTTTCAGGTGTACTACAAAATGATTTGATGTTTGTATATATTATGAAATGATTACTACAATAAGTTTAGCTAATATCTGTTATCATATATAGTAATACAATAATCTTCTTTGTGATAAGAACTTTTAAGTTCTATACTCTTAGCAGCTTTCAACATACAATTACAGTATTATTAACTATAGTCACTTCCTAATTGGATTTTCATTTTCATTACTTCATGGCATTAGTGTTTGTAATAATCGAAGCTTACACACCTCACAGGTATGAATGTAATGGTGACAATAGTGGAAGCAACGGAAAATAATATTTTGAATGGAGAAAATCCTAGAAAACCTCATAAATGTGTTCACAGTGATAATATGTAGTATTTTATATTACGTTTCCAAATAAAATGAAGTTCTCCTACATAAGATCAAAATTTCAAAATAATCTAGAAATATATGTATATAACATACATGTAAATATATTTATATATATATATCTTATAGTGGTGCCGGTGTCAGTTCTAAGTTCATTGTGTAAGAGTAAATAAATAACACTTTGAGGTGGACCTGAGAAGCTCTTCTTTTATTTTTTTAACCAGGGAAAATGAAGACACAGATAGAGATTAAATAAGATTTTCTGGTCAAAAGGTCAAAGTTCATCAGTATTGCAACCTAATTACAAGAGAACCTCTTGTAATGCAAGGAAACTAGCATTTCCAATAAATTTTTATTCATGTCCAATGCTTTATTTAACATCCCATTCAATGTTTGAAGTAAAGCAGAGACCAAGTTGTGGTAAAATTTCAGTAATTTTCCATAACAAAGTGTTCAAAACTTTTCTCCATTTTAGAAACTCTGTCAGGGAAAGAAATTGAACCATTTCTATTTATTTTCCTGGTGGCAGGCTCCATAAGTAACATTGCTGAATCAAATACTGTTTTGTTCTTGATTTCATTAATTGTATCAGTTATTAAGTTCACAAGCTTTATTTGTTTTATAAATAAAATATTTTGTAGGTCGTCCATATTTATTTTTTAAATTTCTCTTTAAATTCTCAAAATCAGTGAATTTTTTATAGAAATATTTCATGAGTTTTAATATTCACAACTTATTTAGCATCGCAGTGGATGAATTTGCTATGATATACCTACCCCCTAACTGAAAGTGTAAAACTCATATGTAATATAATATAATATGAATCAAAAGATAAGCACCCTACATTGCTGTCATCCATAAGCAAAGACTTTATGTTAAAAGTAATGGGGAAAGAAAAAGAGGTAAACCGTAAGAGATTTTTAATGATAGAGAACAAACTGAGGGTTGCTGGAAAGGAGGTGTGCGGGGGAGACGGGTTAAATAGGTAATGGGTATTAAGGAGGGCTCTCGTTGTAATGAACACTGGGTGTTGTATGTAAGTGATGAATCACTAAATTCTACTCCTGAAACTAATATTACATTGTATGTTGACTAACTGGAATTTAAATAAAAACTTAAAAAAGAAAAAAAAAAGTAATGGTCTGTAAAAAATCAGAGAATATTAGAAATCCAGTCACATAAAGTTATTTTCTAAATAGTTCAGGATACCCGCAACTGATATGTAACCCTTAAAAAGTATAGTTTTTCAAGTTTGTTATGCCAAGTTTAAATCAGTTTAAACTCTATGATGCCTTTTACTACCTCTTATCACTAGATGAGCTAGAATGATTTGCCAGCGACTGATGTAGCTCCCTACTGAGTGTCCTGCTGTCACACTCTCATGAAGAAGACCATTTGAAACAGCTGACTGAACCATGGAGTCACTATGTGTGGAAGATTTCTTACATTGATTGTTGAAACTCTGAGGAACTTGATTCATCACATCATTTTTGTTCTTTAAACACTAAGTTTTCTATGGATTTTTATTTAGAATCCATGAAGTGTGTCTTTAAAAATAATAAAACAAGTAACAGACTGAACAGATCAATGAATAGCTTTATTTTTATTGAATTCTTTAGTTTCAAAGTGGTTTTCTTGCTTGCTTATTTACTTATTTAATTTTGATGTGGCATTTTAATATAGTTTTCATTTATATTCCTCACTTATTTACACTCAACCTCTTTATTAAATTATATTTCCATTTGTGATAAAGTATTTGTGAATACTTAAAGATGCTTTATACTCTTGCAATCCAAATTGTTTCTGGACATCACCGACTTGGGAAATGCAGTTCCAGCTTCCCTGAGAGTGAGGGGAGAATATAAAAACATAGAAAGCAAAATTTGTAAGTAATATAAAATTTGCATAATTTATAAGTATTTCCCACTTTCCACCCTCATTTCATATGACTAAGGCAAATCTTATTTCTTTACGTAACTCTAAAACTCTAATTTTATAGTAAGAACAAATATCCACAACTTCCAGTCAAGGGTATTAACTGTTTCAAAATCACCGACAATGTTAAAATCAGATTATCATATAAAAGTAGTTTGGAAGTGTAAATTTTGTGTTTAATAACTGTTTCCAAAAAAGTTTATTCCTAATAGTTTTTATTTAATAGATATCTTTAATATGATTTTGCAAAAGTTTTAATATTTCTTATATCAAGCAACCTCTTCATCTAAATAATTTTATAACTGGGGTAGGGCACCACTCTTCAAGCTATACAATGGCAATTATTTTTATTTTTACTTGTCTGAATGATGAAAGAGAAAAGCTCATATTTTTCAGAAGACCAATGTGGACTTTTAGATCTATCCTACTGAAACCTTGCTAACACAATCACTGTGATATTTGGCAAAATATTTTGTCAAAACAATCCTTTCCTCATCCAAAAAAAACAAAAACAAAAACAAAAGCCAGGACTTATACATAATTTAGATAACTGAAGAAGAATAAACAGGCAAATAATGTCATGAAATTATAAAGTATTAGTTAAGTACCCAACAATATTCAAGAGCAGACTGTATTAATTTTTTTACTTGTTCTGTCATATATTCATCCATTTATTTAATGAATAAATATCAATCACCTACTCTGTACTAGACACATTTTTTAGTGGTGAGCAAGACCGAAGAGCTACTGACTCCATAAAATTTAGTCACGTGTTGAGAAGAAGGAGAAAACAAACAAGTAATAATATGGATTTCTATGAAAAATCCTATGAAAAGATATAATCAACATCATACAGATTTACATTTTGGTTGGGGATGTTGTATAGCCCTACCTTAGGAGGGGAAACATTGTCCAGAATTAATGTATGAGGGTGAGCCAAATATGTAAAGAGTTAAATGAAGAAGCCAAATATGTAGAGTTAAGTGAAGATAAAACAGCACATAAAACATACATATAAAGGTAGAGAAGATGTGTCTGAAGAACCAATAGAAGCTCATGTCCTATTTTGAAGAGCCTGAAGAGGTTAACAGAAGCCAGAACATTCATGGTGTGTATGTGGTGTAGAACAATAATTTGTTTTCTTATAATAAACTATGAAGCAATATTATAAAAAATCAAATATTTATTAATTTTAATGTTTCTATTATGTTCAAATTACTACTTATCTACATAAATGATACAACATACATAGGTGAGATTTTCCTCTCCCAGAATTAAAAATGAAAACTAGCATTTATTTATATTGGCTGCTAGACACTGTTTCTAAATGTTTTAAATTATTTTTAAATGTTTAATTTTAAATGTTTCTAAATGTTTTAAATTATTTTTTCTTCATGACAATTCTGAGAGACAGTTGTTGCCATTATTTACTTTATACACAAGAAAAAATTGCCCAGGAGAGTTCAATAAACTTGTCCAGAGTACCATTGCAAGTGGTAAAGGGAGATTTTTAACCCAGCCCACCTGACTCCAATGTTTCTGCTTATTCTCTTTCTCTTTCCTTTTTTTCCTCATCCTTTTGTGTGAATATGGATAAAATAATGCAAAAAAGGCTACAATATTTCAAGATTTAATAATAAAATAAATACCTATCATCACCATTAAACTTAATAAATAAAATATTATCATTGCAATCAAATTCCTCAATGGTTCTGTTCTGAAAGGATCCTTTTTCTCCTCCCTGTCCAAGAAAATCATCCAGAATACTGTTACTTATCCTTTTATATTGTTTCATAGTGTTATGGCATAGGTATGCATTTTTAATTAATTTTAAGGTTTTTTTCCAGAGTTGATCTTCATTTCAATGTAGTTTTCATATGTACTCTTCCATGACTTGATATTTTTCATTAAACATCTTTTTAAGTTTATATATATTAATGCATATGAAAGCAGTTCATTATTTTACACTATTGAATAGTATTTTGTTGTATAAATCTATAAAAATTTTATTTACCATTCGAATACTAACAGGTTCTTTGTAGTGTTTTGTTTTTAGAAATAAAACGGGTATGTGCACTCTTGTATGTATCTATCGGCACAGATTTGCAAGAATATTTCTAAGAATAAAATTGCTTGTCTGCAACTTACTTTGGTAATCCCAAATTGCTTCCTAAAGTGTGTATATCTATTTATATTCTGCCTAAACTATCTATTGTTCTATTCTTTACTAACAACTGTTATTTATCCAAAACAATTTTTGGTGTTTGTTTTGTTTTTTAATCTGGTAAAAATGAAATGGTATTCAATTCAATGGTATTTAGTTTGTATTTTCCAGATTAGTAATAAAGTTGAAATTGTTTTTTATCTTTATCATTGAGGTATAAATTTTTCTGTTGTGAAATATTTGACCGTGACTTTAGACCAATATTCTGTTGTGGTGTTTGTGTTTCTTTTATCAATATGTAGGAAACAATATATTCTGAAACTACAACTTTTGAAATTATATATAAGGCTAATATTTTCTCCAAGTTTATGTCTTGTATTTTCATCTCTTTTGTGTTTTTTTTTTTTTCCACTATAAAAAGGCTACACATAGCTAATGTATCAGTCCTTATTTTTATGATTTATACGGTAACTCTAAGAATTCCTTCCCAGGCCCAAAGTCATTTAAAGATATTCTCATTTGGAGAAAATTTTTAAATTTTGCTTTTCTTATTTAAGTTTTAAATCTACCTGAAAGTTGTTGAATTTTTTTTTATGCGTGAGATAGAATTAAATTGGGAAGAAGGAATCTAAAGAATTTCAAATAATGGGAAAAGAAAGAATAAAGTCTATTCAGAAACAGTGGGTGGATTGTTTGGACTTAGTTAATGGTTATTTTAAGAGACTTCAAAAGTGCACCAGAAAGATAAGCAGTAACATATAGTAGTGATCTTTAATATGGGATGAGGAATTGCAACTTTTACAGTATAATGTATGGTGTTTTTGAAAGTTTTGAATAGGTCATTTCATAAGTAAATATACAGGAAGGATAATTGAATCATCTGCAAGTTTAACTTGAATAAAACTAAATTAAAGATAAGTCAAAGGGCTGTTCTAAAATTCAGGGAAAAAGATATTGGCGGTGAAATTAGAAACAAACAAACAAAAAAGAAAGTAAGAAAACTAAACAAGAAAGTAATTTCTAAGAAAGCATAAAGTGATTAATGAGTATATATTTATTATAAGAAATAACATTTGTTTACTAGGTCTATAGGCTATGTGAACAGAAGAATAGAAGTTCAATTAAATAAGAGCCAAGGATATTTGCCTGAAGTGATTTGTGGCTAATATTAAGAGAAGAAATGAGGGTGGAGAAATTGTGGTAGAGAGTTAATTAAAAGATAAATGTCATAAGTGTTGAATAGCATTTAAAACACAGTTTAAGACCTTGATGAAACTTTTAAATATCTGTGTGGTGATTATCTTTCTTTTTTCCTTGAAAAAATTAAAGGCAGAAATTCTCAACTATTTGAAAATAGTATAAAGATGTAATAATAGTTAAGGTAAAAATCTTCATGTGGCTAATGTTACAAAGTTCAAGCAGAAGACCTACTGTAGTGAAGCATCTAACAGACATATCTACAGCAAGATTATAAGTAGCATTCCTCAAATCTATGTGAACCATTTGTTATACAGCATTAATAACAAATTTTAAAATATTAATTTTTAGGAACATAAATTTGATTTTTTAAAAAGATTTATTTATTTGAAAGAGTGAGAGAGAGCATGAGCAGGGAGAGGGGCAATGGGAGAGAGAGAAGCAGGCTCCCTGCTCAGGTTCCATCCCAGGACTTGGACCAGGAACTGAGCTGAAGGCAGATGCTTAACTGACTGAGCCACCCAGGTGCCCCTGATTCTCTTAATGGCTAAGAGCAAGAATAAAAAAAAGAACTAATAGAAACTTCTGGCTTATACTTCTGCATGTAAGGAGCTTGAAATTTGCCACTCTGTTCTAACAAGTCAAAATTGAATAGACCGGATAAACAACAATGCTTCTTAAATCTCTATTAGAGGTGAGGGAATAGGACAAATGCCAGCTCCCAAGACTGGTGAGACAAACAGGAGAATACAATTCACCAGAGCAGAGATTCACAAGCAGAAAACTCTGATGGGATAGGAAAACCTGAATTATTATTAACAAATTATTGGAGACTGAGAGAGGACAAGTGTGAACATTAAAAACTCCAGCGGGACCAGTTGTGGAGGCCCCTTTCCTTTTGTAAGTTTTGCTTCCAAAACTTTGGAGAAGGTCTCGCAGCAAATGTTGGAAAAAAATCCCCTCATACTTCCAGCAGAGAGAGGGAAAAGGAAACATTTTGAAATACGCCAGATCACTGATATTCTTAAAACATCCTGCCCTCAGAAAAAAATAGTTAACCAGAGTCTAACCAGAACAGAACAGATTTTATTTATTTATTTATTTTTTTCAGATTTTATTTTTTTAGAGCCATGTTAGGTTCACATCAACCTTGAGAAGAAGGTGCAGAGATTTCCATGTACCACCTGCCCCCACACAAATACAAACTAATCCCCCATTATCAATATCCTATACCAGAGTAGTACATTATTACAATTGATGAATCTATATTGTCATCATAATTCCCCAGAGTCCACAGTTTACCTGACAGTTCACTCTTGGGGTTGTGCATTCTATTTGTCTGAACAAATATATAATAACTGTTACCCACCTGTTAGTATCACACAGAATGTTTTCGCTGCCCTAAAAATTCCATGTGCACTTTTTTTCTTTTTTCCTATCTGCTTTGAAAAAAAGAACTAATAACTGGTCTAACCACATCTAGGGACATAATTAACTGGTGATTAGCTCTCCTGGTGAGAGAAAAGGTGAATATATTGAAAATAAAAACAAATCTGGACATAGATAGGTAGAAACTTTATTTTTTTTAAAGATTTTATTTATTTATTTGACAGAGAGAAAGAGATCACAAGTAGGCAGAGAGGCAGGCAGAGAGAGAGGGGGAAGCAAGCTCCCTGCTGAGCAGAGAGCCCGATTCAGGGCTCGATCCCAGGACCCTGAGATCATGACCTGAGCCGAAGGCAGAGGCTTAACCCACTGAGCCACCCAGGTGCCTCTAGAAACTTTATTTTTAAAAGACTTTTTAAAAAATATTTTTAAAAAACTTTATTTTTAAAAGAGGAGGCTCTGATCTTAGTAATTTGCCAGCATCTCAAACTCAAACAAATAAAAAAGGCCTTTCTTTTATATGAGTGCATAAGTAGGGCTAGCAGGGACTCTGTGAGAGAGGAGGTCAAGCAGTGTGAATGTGCAGGTGCCAAATCAGTGTGCATCAACAAGAAATGGTTTCCCTGTGTGGCTGACTGATTCTCAGAATGAGCTGATCAGGAGGGATGTTTTACGCCTAGTGTTTTAGTGCTTTTGCCCAAACGTGGAGGCAAGCCAAAATTTAAGGGGCTGTGGAGAGAAGAGAAGCCTGACTAAAATTTGGTCAAGCCAAAGTTCAATGGACAAATTTAAGGCAGTTGTGAACACCTGGCCAGGAGGTGATAGAGAAAGGTGACAAAGATTTGTATTTAGAGATAACATGTGTCCCATTTGAGATCTTTACCGTGAAATTAAACAATGAGGTCCATGAGAGGTATGTCTTTGAAATGAAGGAATCAAAAAGCCTTTGTTTCCTAGTACAGGTTTCCAGAAAATAAGATTCCCATTTATAGAATCTGTGGTTGTATCTGCCTACACATTGCATTTGTTTGTTTGCTATTTGACTCCTGAGATTTTAATCATATGGCATTGATCTGAGGAAGTTTCTTGGATCCAGACATTTTTCATCCATAATTTGAATAAATTAATGTAAAATACGTGTAGTACAGTTCTTGCATATATACACATATGTATTTATATATATATGTATACATATATATATGGAGAATAGAAATCTAGATTAACTCAAGAAAATGTAAAGTATGTGATTTCTATAGAACTTAGAAAGAAAAAACATGACATAAACATAACGAGATTATCTCTAAATTTCTGATTCAAGGATGATTTTTTAAACATCTTTTGAATTTTCAGTTAAAGATGTGTTGCTTGAAACCTTTAGAATTAAAAGCTTTCACAAATACATGAATCATATGCCTTCTTTACAGAATTAGAATCTAGCTTTGATAGTCATTTGAATTTGCTTTGAATAGAGGGCTTTTTTTTCATATTCTCTCTGTGGGTATGGACACAAATATTTTAGCTTTTGAAATTGTGAAACTGGGATACTACAAATATAGTCTATGTGCAAAACTAAAATGCAGTATATAACCTCATGACAGTGTCTGCACTTCAGATTTCCTTCTCTGTTCATCCCTTCAACTACATTTACATTCAAAATGTAGTGAAGATGCATGCTATATTATAGTAACCTTCAATACAGTCAAAATTCAATTCAAACTGGAGCCTCAGTGTTTGTTCTATGAATGTGCATTGACCTTATCTCTGTGTTAATGTGCTATTTGAATATCACCAATGTCCTATAAAACACAATTTATAATTTACACATCTGTGAGGGTTTCACACAGTCATATATTTAGTTGATCCAAGAAATCTCAGTTCAAATGAATACAGAAAGATAGTCAAACAAGGTAAAGAAATAAGCTATAAAGGGTCAAATTCTCTCTAAGGAAAAAAAATCAGAGATAATCTAATTTAACAGACAAAAAGAAAATGGTCATGTTTACTTCAAGAGAAATTATTATTCTAATGGGAATACTTTATTCAAACTGAATAGACAGAATTTACTGGAGCATAATTTTATTCATAATTTAATGAATAGGAATTATAATGTACAAATCTAAATGTAATAAACCTTGTTCTGAAATGAGATTAAGTAGTCAGATTGAAATAGAAATAGTGTTTCATTGAAGAAAACCGGTATCTAAGGAGAAATTCTAATATAATTAAAAATATAAGACCTCTCTGTAAATGGCATATATTCTTTGTCAATTTGGGTGTTGGTTGAGACTGCAAAGAGTTTGGAAAGGGTCAGCATTGTGAAATGCCATGGCTATTTTATTATCAACTAAATAGGTATAAGAGTTTTGGCTGAGAATGGATAGGTATTGCCATAAAAAAAAAAAAAAAAAAAACAAGATAGGCATATAAACAGAGTTAGGTTTTTGTGATGATTTATCTGATCAAAAGATACAGGTATGGGGGGGCCTAGGTGGCTCAGTTGGTTAAATATCTGCCTTCAGCTCAGGTCATGATCTCAGGGTCCTGGGATTGAGCTCTGCATCAGCTCCCTACTCAGTGAGGGGTCTGTTTCTCCCTTTGCCTCTGCCTGCTGCTCCCCCTGCTTGTGCTCTCTCTTTCTCTCTCTCTCTGTGAAATAAATAAATAAACAATCTTTAAAAAAAAAAAGATATAGGTATGGTTATACAGGCCTGGAAACAACAATCAGTCTAGAAATACAGTAAGGAACTGACCTGGGCAAAATTTATTTGGCAAGGGAATGAGAGAATAACTAAAGTAACTATGTAGAGAAAAATATAACAGGAAATAGGGTAAGTGATATTCATTCAGCAGCTACTATATGCGTGTTTTGTTAATAACCTGCCATACCTTATTATAACTAATTTTCATAACAAGTCATTTGGAAGGTATTATTTTGTCAATTTCAAAGATTAGGAAATTAATGTCCATAGAGATGAAATGGTTATCTAGAAAGTGCTAAGACAGGTATTCACACCTAAGTCTTGCTCCTGAATTCAGGTACTTTCTACTACCTAATACAGTATGATTATAGAATGAAGACATATAAGGCAGTTTTAGTAATGAAGACTAAGGATTATAAAAGTAGTATATGGGCTCAGTTTTTAAATAAATTAAGTGTTAACAATAAATGAAGCTGTCTCATAGAATTTCTTTGGAAATATACCGCCATGTTAAGAAATGTTAAGATGCAAAATATTTTTAAGAATTACCTAAATAAATTGATGCTTGATGGCAAGAAAACAAATAAGATGTCTAGAGCTGTGTTATCCATATGATAGCAAATAATCAAATGTGGCTATGGAGCCCTTGAAATGTGGTCAGTGAGTCTGAAGAACTGAATTTTAAATTTCATTCATTTTAATTAATCCAAGCCTCAGTATAAAAACTGATATTCTACTCAGGTATTGGAATATCTTTACATATATGCTAACTCTGGTATTAAGTTCATTTTTTCAGTTGTAAATTTGATGGTTTCTGTGATGGTTAAGTTTTATGCATCAACTTGTTTAGACTATATTACCCAGTCTATAAAAATGTTTCTAGACATTTAAGATTATTTAAAGTTATTTAATCAAACAATAATCTAGGGATAGCTGTGAAAGTATTTCGTAAATATGGTAAATATCTACAATCTGTTGACTCTTAGGTAAGGGAAATTACCTTCTATAATGCGGATGAGCTTTATCCAATAAATCTAAACACTTTAAGAGCTAGAACCTAGGTGTTCCAGAGAAGAAAAAATTCTGCCTCAAGACCGTAGCATCTACTCTTATTTGAGTTTTCAGTCTGCTAGTCTTTCCTAAAGATTTCGGACTTACTGGCTGCTACAATCCAAAGACCCTGTTCCTTAAGATACACATTGTTCCTTAATATATACACTGTTTTATATAAAGTGCTTTACAAAAATAAATATCATTCTGATTAAGGGCTTGTATTCAAACTATGTAAAAAAAATTCTTAATACTCAATGATAAGAAAATGGACACAGATAAAAATGGGCAAAAATCTGAATAAACACCTCATCAAGACAATATACAGATAACAAGTATATAAAAAGATACCAAAATATTCTGTCATTAGGGAACTGCAATTTAAGTAATGATACTTACATTTATTGAATTACTAAAACCTAAAAAAACTGACAACACCAAATGCTGGTGAGGATATGAAACAACAGGACCTCTCATGCATTGTGGGTGGAAATGCTCACTGGTATACCACTTTTTAAGGTGACTGGGCAGTTTTTTCAAAGCTAAACATGGTATTACCATGCAATCTAGCATTTGCACACCTAGGCATTTACCTAACTAATTTGAAAACACTTGTCTACACAAAAACCTGAAAATGTATTTATAACAGCTTTATTCATAATTGCCAAAACTTGAGTACAACCAAAATGTCCTCCAAGAGGTGACTACTCTTGGTAGTCACCTTGGTGACTTGGTAAATTTTGGTGCATCCATTTAAATACATGGGTTAACCTTAAATGCATTTGCTAAGTGAAAGAAGCCAGTCTATAAAGGCTAAGTACCATGTGATTCCAATTAGATGGAATTCTTGAAAAGGCAAAATTATAGTCAATAAATGATCAGTGATTTCCAGGAGTTTGGAAGGGCAGTAAGGAAAGTTTAAATAGGTAAAATTTGGGGGCTTGGGGGGTGTTGAAACTATTCTGACAGTGTAATGGTGGACCCACAATATTTTGCATTTATTAAAATCCATAGACATTTACAGTAGAAAGAGGTGACCTTTATGTATGCAAATTCTAAAAAATCATTTAGGAAATTGAGAGAATCATAGAAAAGAATTCATACTCTGACAGGATCTAATTGAAATACCAAATTTGAAATTCCAAATGCATGGAACACCCTCAGTGAAGGAAGATGGAAGGGCTGACCTAAATAACTTTAGAAACAAGGGCATCTATAAAATTGAAAGCCAAAATAACTGCATATAAGTACTATATTTTTTTTTTTTGCTAAAATTGGTTCCTCCAGGGGTACATGTTAAGTATTCTCATACTGTTATAAATGTGTATTGAAAATTTATAATTAAATATATAAGTAGTTGATGGAGGGAACCAGATTTCTCGCTGTTGAAGCATGAATTATGGGTAAGTAAGCATTGAGGCTGCAGTGATCCATGTGGCAAAGGAATAAAGTTGGAGATACTATGAATCCATATTTAACTTAATATAAATATGGTAGTTACATATAGACATTTTTAGAGATATATCAATACACAGGTTAGTATAGACATATATTAATTGATTAAAATAAATCGATTAATGTAAAACATTATAATAATAGAAAAAACTCAAGAACCTCACAATCCTCTCAATAGACAGAAAAATATTTGGCAAAATCCAAATCCTTTCATGAGGAAATAATCGACAAACTGATAATAGAAAGAAAGTTCATCAACTACCATGCTTTGTGATTAAAAGCAATGTGGAAAATGCTTCTAGGGAAGGAGGGAAGATGGCAGAAGAGTAGGGGACCTGCATGTCATCTGATCTTTTGAATTCAGCTAGATATTCAACATGAGATATAAGGAAATAATCGCTGGAATTCTACAAATAGAAAAGTGACCACATTTTCCAAGACAGGAAGTGCAGAAAAGTGAATCTGAGGGGATATATAGGTGATAAATCAGGGGGGAGACTTTGTAAGCTGGCTATTAGAAAGTGATATAGCAGTGGAGCGCAAAATTGGGGCTTTTAGAAATCTGCTCCAATGAGGGGTGTTCCTGCCTGGAAGATCTTCAGGTGGCAAAGCAGGGCAGACTCGTAGGTGAGACAGTGTGGTCTCAGGATCCCTGAGGTCACAGAAAGAATGGAGGTGCCTAAGTGGGCAGAGTTGCCAAGTATTGGAGTGGGGAAACTGGCTACAATCAGCAAGACTGTCAGTGGGCTTTCAGCTCGCTTTGCCATAAAATGAAAACGAGGGCATGATCAGGCAATTGCACTAAGAACAACTCCTATATATCCCCTCAGATTCACTTCTCTGCACTTCTTATTCTATAGCAGCAGAAATGCAGGCCCCTCCCTTCTCCCGGGAAGAATTGCATGGGTACATACACGATCCAGTGACATACCTCTTGGGAGGGGCCCTGCAACTGGAAAAACCATGGCGACCCCCTCCCTCCCATGGGAGGATTGGTGCAGGTGTGCATCTCAGGAGACTGCAGAGTTTGGTGCACACAAAAGGGATTGACTGCATTTCCCTGAGGGTTCACTGAAGAGTGAGGGCCATGATTTTTCAGCTCCAGGGCTGGAGATGGGGTGCCACCATTTTTTAATTTTTTTCAACCTCTAAAGCATCACGGAAAGCATTCAGGGAACAAAAGCCACATAGAGCAACCCGAAGCAGCTTAAATTGAACCTGGCCCACTGGCAAGGGGTGGTGTAACACTGCATAGGCAAAGATACCCGAGAATCAGTGCAACAGGCCCTTCCCCCAGAAGACCAGGAGGAACATCAGTTGAATACCAAGTTTATGGATCACTCAGAACTGAAAAACTCCTGTGCCAGGGGAAAATAGTATATAGATTCCGAGGTTTTTTTCTCATGAGTCTTTAGTCTTTCAGTTTAATATTTTCTTTTTCTATTTCCTTTTTTTTTCTTTTTCAACTAGTTTTTCATTTTATCAGCTCTTTGTTTTTAAGTCTTTTTTTAAATTTTCAGATTTACATTTATATTTTATACATATATTCTTTATTTTTGCCTTCTTTCACTGTATTCAGTAACCTGAATATATGTTAAGTTTTTTCTTTCTTTATAATTTTGGGATTTGGTGTCTTCTAACAAAAAGACCAAAATACACCCAAGACCAAGTGGATCACCCTGTTTTGTCCACCTAGGAGATTATATTCTCTCATTTTTCCTTTTTTTTTTTTTTTTTTTGGTTCTTGACCACTTCAGATTTGTCTAGTGTGTATTTCTTTGGGGCAATGGTTGATATTTTTTATTTTGTTTTCTCATTCATAAATTATTCACTGGACAGATGACTAGAAGGAGAAAGTCACAGCAAAAGTAAGAACCAGAGGTAATACTTTCTTCCATAGATCTAATTGATATAGATATAAGTAAAATGTCAGAAATTGAACTCAGAATAATGATTATAAAGTCTCTACCTGGGCTTGGAAAAAGCATAAAAAACACTACAGAATGTCTGAGAGCAGAAATAAAGTCTAATCAGGCCAAAATTAAAAAAAAACTTTAACTGAGATGGAGTCTAAAATAGATGTTCTAACAGGCAGGGTAAGTGAGGCAGAAGAGAGAGTAAGTAATATAGAAGAAAAAGTGATGGAAAGAAAGGAAGCTGAGGAAAAGAGAGGAAAAACAACTAATGGACTATGAGGGAGGCTTGGAGAAATCAGCGATATTATAAAGTGAGACAATGTTAGAATTATTGAGGTCCCAGAGGAAGAAAAAAGATAGAAAGGAACAGAAAGTACATTGGAGCAAATCATAGCTGAGAACTGCCCTAATCTGGGGAAGGAAACATGCATTCACGTCCAGAAGACACAGAGAACCCCCCTCAAAATTAATGAAAATTGGTCAACACTCTAACACTTAAGAGTGAAGCTTGTAAATTTCAGAGATAAAGAGAAAATCCTGAAAGCAGCTTGAGACAAGAGGTTCTTAACCTACAGAGGTAGAAACATAAGGCTGGCAGCAGATCTATCCACAGAGACCTGATAGGCCAGAAAGGGCTGGAAAGATATATTCAGGGTATAAATGAGAAAAACATGTGGCCAAAAATACCTTATCCAGCAAGGTTATCATTCAGAGTGGAAGGAGAGAAAAAGAGCTTTCAAGACAACCAGAAACTAAAACAATTTGTGATCACTAAACCAGCCCTGCAAGAAATATTATTAAAAGGGATCATGTAAGAGAAGAGAGAGCCCAAAGGTAACATAAACCAGAAAGAAACAGAAACAATCTACAGAAACAGAGAGTTTACAGGTAATACAATGAAACTAAATTCGATCTTTCAATAGTTACTCTGAAAGAAAATAGGCTAAATGCTCCAATCAAAAGACACAGGGTATCAGATTGGATAAAAAAGCAAGATCCATATGCTGCCTACAAGAGACTCATTTTAGACCCAAAGCCACCTCTAGGTTGAAAGTGAGGAGCTGGGAAAGCATTTATCACGCTAATGGACATCAAAAGACAGTTGGGGTAGCTATCTTTATATTAGACAAATTAGATTTTAAAACAAAGTGTAGTAAGGGATGAAGAAGGACACTATATCATACATAAAGGGTCTATCCAACAAGAAAATATAATAATTATAAATATTTGTGTTCCTGAATTGAGAATAGTCAATTATATAGACCAATTAATAAAAAAATTAAAGAAATACATTGATATTAATGCAGGAATAGTAGGGGACTTTAACACCCCACTCACAGCAATGGACAGATCATCTAAGCAGAAGATGAACAAGGAAACAAGGCCTTTGAATAACACACTGGACCAGATGGGCTTCACAGATATACAGAGCATTCCATCCTAAAGCAACAGAATACACATTCTTCTCAAGTGCACATGGAACATTCTCTGGAATAGATCACATACTGGGTCACAAATCAGGTCTCAACTGATACCCAAAGATTGGGATTATTCTCTGCATATTTTCAGAACACAACGCTTTGAAACTGGAATTCAATCACAAGAGGAAATTTGGGAGGAACTCAAATACTTAGAGTTTACAGAGCATCCTACTAAAGAATGAATGGGTCAACCAGGAAATTAAAGAAGAACTAAAAAAGTTCATGGAAACAAATGAAAAGTGAGAACACAACTGTTCAGAACCTTTGGGATGCACCAAAGACAGTCCTAAGAGGAAAGTATATAGCAATACAAGCCTTTCTCAAGAAACAAGAAACGTCTCATACACAACCTAATCTACACCGAAAGGAGCTGGAGAAAGAACAGCAAATAAAGCCTACACCCAGCAGAAGAAGAGAAATAATAAAGATTAGAACAGAAATCAATGAAATAGAAACCAAAGGAACAGTAGAACAGATCAACAAAACTAGAAGCTGGTTCTTTGAAAGAATTAATAAAATTGATAAACCCCTAGCTAGACTTATCAAAAAGAAAAGAGAAAGGACCCAAATTAATAACATTATGAATGAAAGAGGAGAGATCTCGATCAATACCAAGGAAATAAAAACAATTTTAAGAACATATTATGAGCAGCTATATGTCAGCAAATTAGGCAACCTGGAAGAAATGGATGCATTCCTAGGCACATATAAACTACCAAAACTGAACCAGGAAGAAGTAGAAAACTTAAACAGACCTATAATCAGCAAGGAAATTGAAATAGTAATCAAAAATCTCCCAACAAACAAGAGCCCAGGCAGAATTAATTAATTAGTTAATTAATTAATGCAGAATAGTAGGGGACTTTAACACCCCACTCACAGCAATGGACAGATCATCTAAGCAGAAGATGAACAAGGAAATGAGGCCTTTGAATAACACACTGGACCAGATGGGCTTCACAGATATATTAATTATTAATTATATATATTATACATTAATTAATTAATTAATCCAGGGGAATTCTACCAAACACTTAAAGAAGCACTAATATCTATTCTTCAAGCACTAATACCTATTCTTTTGAAACTGTTTCAAAAAATAGAAATGGAAGGAAAACTTACAAACTCATTCTATGAGACCAGCATTCCTTTGATCCCAAAACCAAAGACCCCACCAAAAAGCAGATTTCCAGACCAATATCCCTGATGAAAATGGATGCCAGAATTCTCACCAAGATACTAGCCAAAAAGATCCAACAGTATATTAAAATGACTATTTACTACAGCCAGGTAGGATTTATTTCTGGCCTCAAGTGCGGTTCAACATCCCCAAATCAATCAATGTGATACACTACATTAATAGAAGAAAGGATAAGAACCATATGATCCTTTCAATTGATGCAGAAAAAGCATTTGAAAAAATACAGCACCCTTTCATGATTAAAACTCTCTGTAGTGTAGGGATAGGGGAAACGTACTTCAATATCATAAAAGCCATCTATTCAAAGCTCACAGGAAATATCATTCTCAATGGGGAAAAACTGAAAGCTTTTCCCCTAAGATCAGGAAAACAACAGGATGCCCACTCTCACAACTTTTGTCGAACATAGTACAAGAAGTCCTAGACTCAGCAATCAGGCAACAAAAAGAAATAAAAGACTTTCAAATTGGCCAAGAAGAAATCAAAGTCTCACACTTTTACATGATATGATGGAAAGTCCAAAAGACTTCACCCCAAAATTGCTAGAACTCATACAACAATTCAACAACATGGCAGGATACAAAATCAATGCACAGAAATCATTTGTGTTTCTATACCCTAACAATGACACAGAAGAAAGAGAAATTAAGTAAATGATCCCTTTTATAATTGAACCATAAACAGTATGATACCTATGAATAAACCTAACCAAAGAGGTAAAAGGTCTATACTCTAAAAACTACAGAACACTTATGAAAGAAATGAGGAACACAGAAAGAAATGGAAAACATTTCATATTCATGGATTAGAAGAATAAAAATTGTTAAAATGTCTATGCTATCTAGAGAAATGTACACATTCAAAGCAATCCCTATCAAAATACCATCGAAATTTTTCATAGGGCTGGAACAAATGATCCTAAAATTTGTATAGAACCAGGAAAGACCCCGAGTAGCCACAGGAATGTTGAAAAAGAAAAGAAAATCTGTTGGCATCACAAGCCTCGACTTCAAACTCTATTGTAAAAGCTGTAATCATCAAGACAGTATGGTACTGGCACAAAAACAGACACATAGATCACTGGAACAGAATAGAGAACCCAGAAATGAACCCTCAACTCTATGGTCAACTAATCTTTGACAAAGAAGGAAAGAATAGTCAATGGAAAAAAGACAGTCTCTTCCACAAATTGTGTTGGGAAAATTGGATAGCCACATGCAGAAGAATGAAACTGGACCATTTTCACAAAGATAAGCTCATACACAAAGATAAGCTCAAAATAGATGAAAGGCCTAAATGCAAGATAGTAATCCATCAAAATCCTAAAGAAGAAAACAGAAAACAACTTCTTCGACTTCAGCTGCAGCAACTTCTTGCTAGATACGTCTCCAAAGGCAAGGGAAACAGAAGCAAAATAAGCTATTGGGATTTCATCAAGATAAAAAGCTTCTGCACAGCAAAGGAAACAGTCAACAAAACTAAAAGGCAATCTATGGAATGGGAGAAGATATTTGCAAATGGCATATAAGGAAAAGGGCTTGTATCCAAGATCTACAAAGAACTTATCAAACCCAACACCCAAAAAACAAATAATCCAGTCAAGAAATGGGCAGAGGACATGAACAGACATTTCTCCAAAGACTACATACAAATGGCCAACATATACATGAAAAAATGCTCCACATCATTCAACATCACAGAAATACAAATCAAAACTACAATGTGATACCACTTCACATCAGTCAGAATGGCTAAAATTAACAAGTCAAGAAACAGCAGAGGTTGGAGAGCCTGCAGAGAAAGGGGAACCCTCCCACACTGTTGATGGGAATGCAAACTGGTACAGCCATTCTGAAAAACATTATGGAGCTTCCTCAAGAAATTAAAAATAGAGTTTCCCCAGGACCCAGTAATTTTACTACTAGGTATTTACCTCAAAGAAAAAAATGTAATGATCCGGAGGGGCACCTGCACCCACCCCAATAATTATAGTAGCATTGTACACAATAACCAAACCGTGGAAAGAGCTGAGATGTCCATTGGCAGATGTATGTATAAAGAAAGATGTGGATATACATATTGGAATTTTACTCAGCCATAAGAAAGGATGAATAGTTACCGTTAAATTGGTGTGGATGGAACTGGAGGGTATTATGCTGAGCTAAGTAAGTCAATCAGAGAAAGACAATTATCATGTGGTTTCAACTCATATGTGGAATATAAGAAAAAGCACAGAGGATTGTAGGGGAAGTGAAGGAAAACTTGAATGGGAAGTCATCAGAGAGAGAGACAAACCCTGATAGACTCTTAACTATAGAAAACAAACTGAGGATTGCTGGAAGGGAGGAGGGTGGGGGTGACGAGGATTCAGGAGGGCACATGATGTGATGAGCGCTGAGTGTTATATGCAACTGATTATTTATTGAATTCTACATCTGAAATTAATCATGTACTATATGTTGGCTTATTGAATTAAAAAAAATAAAACTGATGGAAAATTACAACTCAAAACTAGGCAGGACTACTTATGTCCCATCTATTTCAGGAGTGAAATTTAGAGTCACCCCACCAACTAAAGAACCACAAATAGTTTAAGTAGTTTATAAAGGAAAATGGAATATCAAATGTGTAGTAGAAAAAGATAGTTATAAATACCAACTATGACCACATGACAAGGTGCATAGACTAAGACTATAATTATTATGAGTATTTCTTCCTTATTTTGTTATTTTGTTTGTGTGTGTATGTGATATTCATCACACATATATATGCTTTCTTCTTATTCCTTTATCATCATACAACATAAGACGTATCTATAACAGGTTACCATCACAATATTTGTTATATCTATGAGAAGAGTGAACATCATCCAAGAAATTTGTTTTTTCTTTTGAGAAAAGGGTTAATACATTTTTGGTTGTATGTACATTGGTTTACCATATTACGTGGAAATGTGACTTTGCTATTGTCATTACATAGATTAATTATGGTTTACAGAGATGTGTATGGGTATTAAGTTGACAAGGGTTGGAAGGTAATGATTATTTTGATTTTCCAACTTGGTTAGGCCATAGCACCAAGTTATTTGATCACACATTAATTTATGCTTTACTGTGAAGGTATTTTGTAGATGTGGGTAACATTTATAATCAGCAGATTTTCAGTAAAGGTGATTACAAAAATCAATTGTACATCTGTACACTTGGAGTGAACATTCTAAAAAGAAAATTAAGACAAAATTTCTCTTTATAATAGCATCAAAAAGAATAAACTACATAGGGATAAATTTAACAAAAGAAATGTAAAATTTATTCTTTACGCTAAAAAACAATGTTATGAGAACTTAAAGAGATTCAAAATAAATAGAAGAATATTTCATATTCATGTATGGTAAATCTAATACTGTTAAAATGACAATACTTTCAAATTAGTCTATGGCTTCATAGTGCAATCCCTAAGAGAATCTCAGCTGACATTTTTGTCTCCACACTAATACATCAGTTTTCCTGTAAATCTAAATTTGTTCTAAAAAATATATCTATTTTTCCAAATAGATATTTTATTTTATTTTTTAATGTGGCTAGTAGAATTGAAAATTATGTACGTGGCTCTCATTATATTTTTATGGGAGACTGCTGACCAAAGGTATAGAGCAAGATCGAAAACCTAAGTGTTTGTGGCCTTCTGCATAGGCTGTAACCTTGAGACACTTGCAGTTTCAGATCATCCCAGAGGAAGAGTGAATGTCTATATTGAGGGTAACTGATTAACATGAAAGAATGTAGAAAAATTAAAAACAAAAAAACAAAAAACAGAACAGTTTTCCTTTCATTACCTTAGCCTCCCAAAGGTGGGGGAAAATCAAACAAAAACAAGCAAACTATAATGGATTCTAAAATATGCAAGAATCCACAATTTAGGGGGCGCCTGGGTGGCTCAGTGGGTTAAAGCCTCTGCCTTCAGCTCAGGCCATGATCTCAGGGTCCTGGGATCGAGCCCCGCATCAGGCTCTCTGCTCAGTGGGGAGCCTGCTTCCCCTTCTCTCTCTGCCTGCCTCTCTGCC